>NC_024131.1:14594141-14624439 GCF_000346735.1 Prunus mume
TTCACAACGAGAAGCATAAACACGCCAGCTACAACCCTCCAATTTCTTATTCGAACAAATAGCAACCACCCGCTTCTTGTCATTGCCGGCATATAAAAAATTAAATCCTACTTCAAGAGCGTACTTGCACAATTTCAAACGGAACTCCTCTGCACCACCGTCAAACTTCTGCCCTACATGATGTATGTACGTCTCCCACTCATTCGACAACAAAGGCTTAGCACTTGCTCTCTTCGACCTGCCCAAAAATTCATTTCTGTCTTCGACAGTACTAGAACACGACGACTCGCCCTTTTCACATGCTATCAACTCCTTATTTGCACAAAAATCACCACTATATTCACTGCTCCCGCATAAATCCTTCACTAAAATATCAACACTCTTCTCATTTGATACAAACAAAAATGACCTCATCATGTCCAAATCGCTATCCGTTTCTAGAAAACAACTCGGATAACTGGGCAGCGAATACCGTAACGTAAAACAACCCAACTGCAAACCCTTAAACCTTAGACACAAAGTCTTCAAAATATCAACCATGGATGACTCTGATGAAACTGAAAACATAATGGTTTCCGACTTATATGTGCACTTGGCAATGACACACACCTCCATTAGCCTTGAAAATGCAAACAAAACAACAAAACAACTTATAAAACAATTTAAATCAGTAAATAATGTACATGAGCAGTTGTAAAATTCCAATAGACTTCCAAATATTAGTCTGAAATCGAATTATGAAACAAGAAACTGCAATGCAGTTTCTGCCAAAGTACTAAAACTAATATCAAAACACATTTAAGTAGGTCAGCAGTTGTAACATTCCAATATACTTGCAAAAATTATTCTGAAATTGAATTATCGAACAAGAAACTGCGCTGCAGTTTCTGGTCTCGAACAAGAAACTGCACTGCAGTTTCTGGTCAAAATCTGCACTGCTGCTCAAAAGGTAAAGGCATAATCAAAGTACTAAAACTAATATCAAATCACATTTAAGTAGGTCAGCAGTTGTAACATTCCAATATACTTGCAAAAATTATTCTGAAATTGAATTATCGAACAAGAAACTGCACTGCAGTTTCTGGTCTCGAACAAGAAACTGCAGACAGATGTAGTTTATGACAGAAAATCAAAACAATTCGAATAGAAACCAAAAGGAAACCACGATAAAAGTACTAAAACTAAATTCCATAAACATACAAGTCGACATAATCGAAAACAGGTTCTAAAGTACTCATACCTCAAAACTTAGGACTGCCAAAAATCTCCACAACCAAACAGCAGCTTAAAATCAAATCTGATCACGAAACGAAGAATATAGGGTTTAGCATTGAACGCCACAAGATCGCGCCGCAAAATCGAGCCACAAAACTGAGCTCGAAATACCCGAACTAAAGAGAACAGAAATCACCCAAAACTGACAGTCATTCAGCATGAAAATCGAACGAAAACGTAGCAGAAAAAGGAAGACAGAAAAACGAAGAAAATAAAAGCAAAACCTACAAGAAAATTGAGCTCCAATGGCAGAACCCAGCTCTGAAACGAAGAAGAAAACGAACGAAAGAGAAGAACTCGCGCGTCGTTTAAACGTTGAGAGGCAAAAGCGTCATTTAATTTGTAGGTTTACAGATGGGCCAGGCTTTTTAAGAGAAAAGGGTAGAATTGTCTTTTTATTTGACATTTTTAAGCTGGCCCAACGAATCTGGGCCAGCCTTGGGCCTAATCTAAAATAGCTATTTTTTATGAAGTATTAAAACCCAAACTAAAATACCTAATATCTCACTTCCTAATTAGTAAACTTAATTATGTCTAATACCTAATTTTCCTAAGTTTCTTTGCTGTGCAACGCACTTAATACTTTTTTTTTAAGTCCTTGCCAAAACGACATTGTTTTGGGCCAAGCCAAAAATATAAAAAGGAGGAAACTATACTGCAATTCATGGGCTTTAAACCACATTCTTAGGCCTGCATTTTATGGACTTTAAAAAGGCTTTAAACATGGTTTTCTTTCTTATTTAAATAAGGATTACAAAAGGATTATATAAAATAAAAAACAAAAAAAGGTATGATCAATTATAAGGATATTTGGTTGTATTTTTTTTTTTTTTTAAGCTTTTAGTTTTTAAAAATTGCACATCCGCTAAAAAATTCCTAAATCTGCTAGTGATTGTAGCCATTGGTAAACAATTGGATAACCATATCATACTAGGTCTAAAGAATTTTTATACATTAAGGATGTCCTTGTTTCAAGATAAATGCACATATCCATCCTAGGGCCACCACACAATATACCGTAACTGTCCATATTATAGCTCATCTTTACTAAAAATCATTAAGATCAAAAGTTGTTTGGTCATCTAAAATGTGTAAAAAAACACAACGCACACACAATATTTGAAATTTTAATTATTTTTGAAAAACCTCAATTTTATTAGAATGTGAGCATCCAATCCAAATCAATTAGCAATGAGTGGAGAGGCCCAATATTTTTAAAAGTATTGCACAATGTAGTCCATCGTTTACAATTAAAAAGGGTTGGTTATTCAGTTTCATATTATTTTCAATTGTTGAGTTATAGTTAGTGCATGTTTACTTACTATGAATGCGTAAGAACATATTACTAGAGGAATTAAGGACTTGGAATTTGATCAACTACTCTAGTTGATCTCATTCCTAATTTTGAGATAATTGAATTAGATGTTTTAACCTGAAACCCACATAAATTTTTTATTCCTTATGCATGGGAAGTAAGGACTAAATAATTTAGATTCTCATGTGTTATACCACATGAGAAGCATGAGTTGGCATATTTCCAACACTCATTCTTGATAAATAAACATGCTATATATTCAAAGGCTATGGAGGCAGAAACATTTGTTTGAATCTGTGCATTATCTTTCAGAATCTCTACAAAATCATATTCTCCTTGGTGAATAGTATATGTTTTTTGCAATTCTCCTGTTTATAACTAATGATAAATCAGCTAAACATTTGTTAGTGTCCTATGGAAGGTTGTTTAAGCTACCGGCTGATGCATTCTCTTCGCCTTCATAATTTTTTTGACTTTTCAGCTATGCATCTGTATCAATGCTCAAGAGTTCTTGTAATTAAGAAAAAAAGAAAGTAACAAAATAATTTTCCAAAGTTCTTGGTGTTTACCACAAAATCTTTTCAGCCAACTACAGGATTATCTCGGATGTGAGTGCTTTGCGCGGCGTACCAGCCCCTATGGTCGATGACGCTTGTGAAAGCAAAGAGAGGTTTGTAAGTCCAACTCACAACGTGTATAAACCGGCCATGTGTAAATCTTCTTTTCTGTTCCCGTTCCCTAATTATTGCTTATTGATTTGGTCCGCTTCAAACATACAGCTTCGGCCCCAAGTCTACTTCATATTTCTTTTTATTAGTAAGTCAACAACAGAATACTAAATGGTCAACTAAACTTTACTTAAGATCCACCTATTGAAGGTTCTCAAAATTGTTTGGTAGACCCATCGTTTTTCTAGTGAACCATGAGACTCTCTTGACAAAATCTTGAGCTAAATTTTGTTTCTATTTTTTTCAACTTTGTACATGAGGCAGACCTCATATTTCTTGTTTAGCCGGATCTCTATGAAACAATTAAGAAAGAATGAAACCAATTACACACAATTACCGTTTTAGGTTTATATATAGCATCATCAAGATTTAGCTAAATTATAACGAAGCTTCTTTACCTGGAGAGAGAGAGAGAGAGAGAGAGAGAAGAAAGGATCAACTCTACTTCTGACTGTAAGTGTTAGTCCTAAACCAGTTGCATTGTAAATAAAGAAGGGAAAGCCTGCTGCTGGCTTCACTACCACGATGGCCCTCTTAATTGCTTTCCTTCTCATTGCTTCCTTGGGTGAGTTAGGGTTTACCTCACTTGGTAATTAATAACGGTACGTACGTAGCCTATATGAATGGGAGTGGCAAACATTCTTGCATAATCTGAAAAACAGCATAAGAAAAATTTTAAGGGAACATTTTTGGTGATCACAATACTTTGTTGACTATGTTTGTTAATAATAATTTTCGGATGCTATACGTACAGCTATGGCGCCTGTTGCGGAAGGGAAGGGATACAAGAGGAGGAGCATCCGAGCATGACGTGGACGGGAGTTTGTACTCGTAACTCCGACTGGGACAAAAATTGGGAATGGGAGGAAGCAGTGAGCCGCGCTCGCAAGTATCAGCTCACTGGGCGTGCGTGCTTCTGTTACTTTTGTTAAACAGCTTTCAGTATTATTCCTGTCTGAAACAAATCCATGTTTGTTCTAAATAATCAGGTACTGGCTGTTTGTGGTTGTATTGTATGCTTATATCTTATTCAACCAAGAAAGATTTTCTAGCTGTGAGGTATAGCTCAGTTGAGCTCTTTACCTCAAGCCCTGTGTGTGGGCTATTTCTAGCCAATGAGATATAGCTCAATCGGTTGAGATCTTTACCTCAAGCCCTGTGGGTAGACGTAGCCCATTGGTTGAGCTCTTTGCCTCAGGCCCTGTGGGTAGAGGTTCGAAAGCACTCATAAACGCTACTAAACAAACAGTCAATGAGGAAGAGTATTCGTGTCCAAAAGTGGGGATCGTATATACACTCTTGGTGCCCAATAATATATTTAAAATATAATTAGGCTGGCAAAGTTACTCTTGTAGTGCTAAGCGATAATGTTCCTGTTGCTCAGTTGCCAAAAGGAAGTCATGAACCGCGTTTTGGTCAGTTTTCCAGAGACCAGAAAGGACGCAAACAAAAGAAATGTACAGTCCATTTCATGCAAATTTTTAGTACTACCCAAATCTCCAATCCTAACCCGCCGCTGTAGGATTTAGACCATGAGGGAGATACACACTTAATCTAAAGGCCAGAAAACTGGAAAAGTCAGGAGATAAAACTGGGAAGATAGCAAATTTCAGCAGAGTATATCTTGCGCAAAACACCACAAACGAGAGGGTTTCTATCAAATCATAACCACATTAGCCATCATAACCCCCAAAAATCATTATTTCAGAAGAGATTGTAACAAACATGGATACTTCAAACAAGTACCAAGTTCGATAAACTACGTGATGCGGCATGTTCTACCATGCATATAAAAGATTCATATAAATCTTTCCCCACAATACACCACTACTTCACCATCATGACAGGCACAGGGTAGAAGAATAAACTGCGCAAAGTTTAACACTTTCAATTCATTGAATGGAAAAATAGGTAGTGCTTAGGCACTCAACATGCCGGAGGCAGAGTTCTTCTTGCACTCGGACAGCATATCCATGTAGAACTGGCACTTGCTGATATCACTTCCAAAGTGGTTGACACACTACAACGAAAACACGAACAAAAGTTAGATCTGAAACCACCCCCTCATTTCAGTTTAACATTTTCTTAGCCAAATTCATTACAAAAATGTTTTGAAACAATAGGGTTTCATGATAAAATAACACAAAAATGAAACCCCTTGGGCAAAAATAATTCATTTTTCCATTAGTTAGAAATGAAAACCCATTGCATGAAAATGAACACCATTACACAATTATCCAAACCTTGACCTCGCCAAAGCCATAAAGGATTAAAGTCTTTAAACATGCAAGAAGATTTAGTGTTGTTCTATCTTCTGAAAAAGAATTACATTGCTTCTCCTTTTGATGTATTTCACCATACAACCCAAAAGGACATCCATGCAAAAAGTTAGAGCACTGTTCTTAAAAGCACTTGAACTGACGAAAACAGGATATTTGGAATAGAAATTCTATACTGGGGATCCTGTGCTTACTTATGCAAAGACATAACAACAAATACAAAATAATTATGGTCACAATTAAAAAATAATTACAGAACATCTTCAAAATAGGTACAAACAATTTCTAGCAAGTCATAAAGTTTGAAAAGTTTGAAAAGTTTGAAAACAATTTCTAACCATATCACGAAAAACATGCTTCATAGCAGAACAAGAAAACAAAAATTCAAACACATACAAGGTGATATTGTCTACTAACCCCTACTCACTCCCCATAAACAGAACAAAGAAAGATTCAAACACTTTACTTGCTTCAGTAAATTTTCAGGAAAATATAAGGAAAAGGATGTAGAGTTTTGCATACATCTTGGAAGGCCTTGGAATGATTACTGCAGGCATCAGAGCCACTCATGCTGCTAGAAATGGGTGCTGGAGCACCAGCAGCAGCCTCAGAGACTACAGTTTCATGTTGAATAGTGCGAGGACCCATCACAGCATCAACAGCCCGGTGTGCCACAGCACTTCCAGTCCCAAAACCAATACCTGCAACAGAAGGGGAAAATCAGACATCCTATACGGAATTGAATGATTGCACATGCACCACTTCAAGCAACCAGATGAATTTCATCTACCTTGAACTATGGTTGATCCAATTCCTGAGAGCATTCCACCACCTCCACCCTGAACTGGAGCCGGAGGAGGAGATTGTTTGACTGATCACATCAAGAAAATAACATAATTAGAGGTGAGAGTGGCAATATGGCATAAGCCAATAAAAACAAATCTTATTACAATAAAATCCATTTCAACTATAACGTTTCAAATAAGCACCTGTCTGAGGAGGGTTGCGTGCTGGTGCATGACGAGGAGCTGGAGCTGGACGGGCAGAACGACCTACAAGTGGTGTTTATAGCACATTAAAACTGTCTCTTTACAAGCAAACAGTTAAGAAAAAATCTAGGCTCGATTGCCGATATGGTAACGTACAAGTCTCTAAATTTCATTAGCAAATCTAATAAACTTATGTTTAGTTACTTCTCACAACTTCACAAGGATATTTCCTTGCAATAAGCGCTGGGCAGAGCACACTGCAGAAAACATCCAACAGGTACTCATTCCACAAAATCTAGAACATTCCCTAAACAAAGACCATGTGTATCTACATATATATATAACAGCGTAAGTATTTTCGTGCCAATTTCAATTTTAACACGGAAAGAAGAAAAAAATGACGAAAGATTTGATCAACTGCCAAAATAAAATTAAAAAATGAGCCCCGGAAACAACAACCCCTTTCCTTTCGTAATAAAGGAAAATCCGTAAAAAAAAAAATTTGTTAAAAAAAATATAGACAAACCCTAGAACCTCTATTCTCTTGGTAATTAGAAACCCACAGAATCCTAACAACATGCATACATTTATCTACAAGAAAGAGACCTAATTTTCTTGTGCTTCATTTCCATTCATGAGACTTAATTTTTCAGCAAAACTAAAACCCTAGAAATCAACAAAAATAAAATGAAAACTGAAATTATATCTCAACGGTGGATTAGATCTACAGCATAAGAAACAGAGACAGATCTGAAGGAAATAATGGAAAGCACAAACCTCCTGATCGGCGAGCCATGTCAGAAAATTAGGGCTTTGAGTCGGCGAAAATTAGAAAGATTTAACGATTAGGCGAAGAGTCTGGAAGCTATCTGGGTTTGTTCAAGCCCTGAAACGCTATTTTTATAGGCAAAAGAAGGGGAATCCGGTGCGCCCAGAATTTGGAAGCTCGGAAACGTGGCAGCTTTTTATTGGATAGAATTGCAGGTCTTGCTTCGTTATATGACTTTCACACCGCTAACTTGTATTGACCGGTTAGGAGATCCTGGCCGTGGTAGTGAGATAAGGTCAAAAACCAAAAAAGATCGGAATTGTCTTAGGAGGGACTAAAAATTTTAGGGGCATATTGGTAAGTTCATAGCAACCCACGGCATTTTTCTCCCCAGGTTCATGCTATATGCGTGTGACGCAAGAAGAGCCAGTTTTTTTTATAAAAAAATTAAATAAGAAATCAGAGAAATATGAATTAGAAACTGTCAACGTGGTTCCATGTAGGCCAGTAAAATGCCCAAACTGGTTTAAGTTCCTGGAATACGGGTCGGTCCGGTCCCAAATCATGGGCAGACTGGGCTTCAGATTTTTCAGTTCATCCCAGCCCAAGTTTGGCCTGACCTCCTTCTCGCCTCCAGTCAACTCTCCGGCCAACTATTCAAATAAATTAGCCTCTAAGAACAGTGGTAGATCCATGAATTTTTTTTTGGATGGTCACATGCAAGGGCAGATCCTCCAGCCTAGAGGAAGATTTTTAAATATTAAATATAGTTAAGTTTATTCCTACTCTAATAATAGCTTTATTTAAAATAAGCTCATTCTTGAAGCATATAAGAAATAATAAACATCAATCAAAACCTATATAATTTTGATTAGAAGTAGAACTCACGCTAAGGCTCTACCAACTTGACCTATTCTAATCGTATTGATATTGGGCTACACCCACAACAAGCAAATATCAAAAAAATTCTTTTAGCCACCCAAAACGCCATATTTGAACCTTGAGAGCTTAGAGGAAATAGCTCTCTTCCTCTAAAAAATTGTACTAACATATCTTCAGTGGGTTCTTCAATCTTGGTAAGTTTTTCTCTTTTTTTATATATATTTAATTTTCAATTTTAATTGTTGTTGTTAAGTTTTTATGATTTAGGGTTTGGGTGAATTTTTTTGGAGATCGTTGATATATGTTTTATTTTTGCAACTTGAATTATTAATTAGCATATATGATTTTTGGTGTATGGTATTTCTTATTTGGATATCATGTCGCATGATGATAATAAACCAGCAAAGAGAGGAAAAACTATTTATTGATTCTTCAAAAAAAGTGGTAACGATAATAAGGATTCCTAAAAAAACTTTCTGAACTTGCATCTAATGTTGATATCGTAATGTGACTTTGTTTGATTTATAAAATTTTATTTACATTTTTGTTTCATGAGAAAAAAAGTTTATAATATATCTACTCTAAAAAAAAATTATTTAGCCTAGCCCTATAAAACTTCCTAGATACGCCATTGTTCACGTGTAAAAGAACTCAAACTTATTTTAGACAAAACATATCCTTAAAATTAAATGGTATTCTTATCATCTATTATTCATGGAAGAAACATGTAAGCTATAATTGTCCACGAAACTTTTTATATTTTGAAAACGACACTCTGCAAAACCCTAATAACTTTTTTCATGTTATCCCAAATTAGCATAACGTCAACCCTTTTCCTTAGATCTTGCTATTGAAATGATTTTAACTCTTTTTATAAAATAGACATTAAGCTTCTACAAATCTTGCTTTCAAATGACATTTATACCTGCAAATTCCTTGAGTTGCTTGTAAGCACACACACACACACAAATAGAGTTACCACAAAATAACCACATGAAACAACAATAAAAATTTAATAGATAATTTAAACAAAAATCAAGATGTGGGCCAACTAGAAGGAAATGCAAGCCCCCTAATGGACTATTTCCAATTTTTCCATGGACATGTTCGTGTGTGTTGTGCGGTTTCGGGGTTTTCCTTGAGGATTTGTCCATTATAAGTTAAGTGGAAGAATAATTGTCAATGCTACAAATTTCATAATCAATATCAAAGATTTTAATACATAACAAATGAAAGAACAAAATTTGTAAAATCAAATCGATATATATTAGTTCGAGTATATTCTCTTAATGTGTAACTCAAATATTTACCAATTTTTTGGAGTAAAAGTAAAAATTATAAGCTTTAAATTCATATAAAGATTATCAAAATTCATTTAGAACCGAATGAGATATGAGCATTTAAAGTTATGAACAATTTAAAAAATATCTGATGATATTTTCTAGGGGTGGTTGCGGTTCGGTAACCGCGAATTTTTACTCAAACCGCAAACCGACCGACTATTTGAAGTTTGGTGATTTTTGAAACCGCAAACCGACCGCGTTTTGCGGTTTAAAACCCGCGAGTTCTCAAGCATTCACAAAAATATAAATTCACAACCTAAATAAATAAATACACAACCCCAATTTCTCAAACATATATAAATTCACAATCTCATCAACTTCTCAAGCATTCACAACCTAAGAAAATTAAAGTTACAATTCCAAGCATTCCAATTAAAGTTAAACTTCTCAAGCATTCCAATTCCAAATCCTTTAAAGTTATAAACCAAAAGGAAAATGCAAAGCAAAATGAATTAAAGTTACAACAAAAAAGAAAAATTCAATTCAAAGTTAATTAAAGTTACAAACTAAAAGGAAAATGCAATGCACCAATGGTACAAACTAAAGTTACAAACTCAAGTGTTGGTGGTGAGTGGATTTGAAGAACCCCGTTGTGTTGTTTGAGCACCAATGTTATTTACAAATAAAACAACATAGTGTAGTACATTTTATTATAAGAAGAAGCATAAATAACATTAGCATAAATAAACTAATTACTTACAAGTTGTCATATGTTCCATTTCCTTGTAAAATTCAACTTCATCATCCGTGTGGCTATACTTTGCGGTTTGCGGTAACCGCAAGTTTTGAAAATCAAATACCGCAACCGCAACCGCAAATGCAATTCGGTTCTTAATACCGCAAATGCGGTTCGGTTTACCGCGATTGCGGTTTCATTGCGGTAAATTGTCGGTTGATTTTTGCGATTTTTCGGTTTTTCGGTTTAAAATGCCACCCCTAATATTTTCAAGGTCTTGAGTCATCACCATGAAAATTCAAAAAAAAAAAAGAAAAAAATTGTCTAAAGCATTGTTTTTGCACGTCAGACAATTAATCTTCTTATTTGTAGTAGATTCCCTACAAAGCATCGTATATTCATGTTCATCTCATTAATGCTTATGTGTGCTAGTCTCATATTGATGTCAATCATGTTTATGCTACTAATTTGGTTGGTGATACCCGAAGGGATTCGAAATGCAGCTCTTTTTTCCATCCCCTCATGGTTGAAGATTTGGTTTGGTATGATTCTGGTGATCTTTGCCGTCCATGTTATTCAAGTGGCAATTTGGTGTGTGAAAAAGGTTTAAGGGCTGCAAGACCAAGTATCTACACCACGAGAACATCAATGCAGGTAAGCCTCGTCAATAAGGAGGGCTGGGCCAGTCCAACCCAAATTTAATGGGCCTGTGTCAAGCTAGGCTGGGCTTCAAAGATGAGAGAGAAAATAACTGGTTGGGTCAGGCTGGACTTTTTCAAAAAATTCAAAGCCAGACCCAGACCATGGGTTGAGCCTAAGAAAGCCTATCGAGTCAAGGCGGGCCAAAATGGGCCCACTTTTTTTATTTTTTTATTTTTTAATTATTATGAGTTTCTTTTGTCAATTCTTTTTTTTCTTTCTATGTTTCTATGTTTCCCTTTTTTGCGTAGTTCTTTTTTTACATTTGTCTATATGTTTATAACTTCCATAGTTTTCTTTGTTTACAACTTCATAGTTTTTTTCCCAATAAATATGAAGATATAATTATACAACCGCCATATTAACAAAATCATGTTTTATCCCCTACTTCATTTTTTTATAGTTCTTACAATGATAATAGATAATGATTTTCTCCATCTTTCAGTTAACTTGGATTATTTATTTATTTATATGTTTATGGGCTCGCAGGCCCGGTTTTTATGGTCAGGTCAGGCCAAGCTTTCTTGGGCTCAAATGGGCCAGGCTTATGGGCTGAGTCGGGTTTTAGACACCCAAGCAAAGCTCAGCCTACTTAACAATAGGTCGGGCCATGCATTTTCTCAATGGGCCAAGCGGGCCCTTTTCAACCCATAGGCTCGCGAGCCTAATGATGACCCCTGAATATAGGTGCCAATGAAGATGGCAATGAAGGTGCCAATGAAAGTGGCCATGAAGGTGCTAATGGCACCCAATGAAAGTGCCAATGAAGGTGGCTCAGAGGAGAATCAACCTTTGGATGTATAAGAGGAAAATATAACTAGTTTCTGATGATGGTTACTCCTTTGACTTGTAATTCATGTAGTGCATAATTTGATATATAATTCACCGAGTGACTAATTCACTACAAAATTAAAGTTCTCTGTTCTATTTCCTATTGTTTCCTGTTCGGAGAAAGTAAACTTAATGCATATTGCAACTTAATTATAATCACATGCATAATCCTTTCATGCCTCTATGCATCTATTTATCAAACAGCAATTAAGCGAGATGATTGATACATTTAGTAAAGATGTTTTGTCTTATGTTGACTGTAGCCATCTCTGAAATTTTGAGGGCCCTGTGCTAAACTTAAATTGTAGCCTCACATAATCTAATACAAAAATACTTATAGCCAAAAGTCATTATCAATAAACATGTAATGACAAAAACATACCTTACCATCCAAAAATCATTCACATTGTATTTGTTATCTTTATTTGAAAAATTAAAATTATTACAAGAGTTTTTCCCTAAAAGAAAAGAAAAAAACATAACCAATATTGCAGAATGACTTCAATAATCCGCCACACATACTTTTGTAATAATATGCAGCACGCTAAAGTATATATACTATTTCTATAATATTAATATATATAATATAAAGATTTTTTTTCCAGGGGCCTTGTGCGGTGGCGTCACTTGCACTACCCCAGGGCGCCCCTTAGTCGATTGTTAAGGATAAATAACCTCCACCAAAGTTAAACTCTACACTATTTGTAGCAACAACCCGACCGGACAGTGAGTTTGGGGAGAAATCGCGGTTGCTTACCATATAGTGACAGAGAGAAACTTACCAGAGAGAGAAAAGTGGTGGTTGCGGTGGAATGGCTACCGTGCGTTTTTGCTGCAAAGAGTGTGAGAGAGGGAGAGATACAGAGTGAGAGAGAGTGTGTGGGAAAGAGGAGATATGAGAGAAAAAGGTCGAAGGAGGAGAGGGAGGAAAGGAAAAAAAATAAAAAGAAAAAAGAAAAAAAGGGTTATGTGTTGGGTTGTGGGCCTTGTTTTATTTTCTATTTTTATTATGACGTAAATGTTAACAATAGTCTAAAATATAGATAATATCGATGAAATATCGAGAATATTATCTTTTTTTCGGGTCATGGATATTTTGAAACGTATCCATACACATATTGTATAAAGATCAAGAATATTGACGATAATATTGAAAAATATCGATGTCAATAATTTTGCTCACACTTCAGCAATATTTTATCAAAATATCGTTATAATATTGCTATAACATCGAAAATATCGAAAATATCGATGTAATAGAAAAAAGGAAAAAAAACACAAAGACGCAAAGGGGATTCAAACCCCTTTATATCCCATTCCTTTTGGGATGGAATCGAGCGGCTCATGGAAAAAATCCGAGACCCAATCTTCAAATGATTTTGCTTATGGACAACATCAACCAATCTCGGATCCATATGAGTTGCATGTTAACAATTACATGCAAAACTATTTTGGAGATTTATTATTTAATGACTACCCTTCACAATACACTTACTCTGCAAATAGAAATGATGAAGATAGTGAAAAATTTGAACCTCATTGGAACTCTATGTGGTACTAAGTCACTCATATATCTTACCATGCAATGTATAAAGTGTAAAATATTGTAGTAAATCATTATATATAAATGATTATGGTATGTTTAATCTTCTTTCATTAATTATTACATATTTTCTACACTCACACAATGTTTGTCAGCTCGCTATATTTTAGACCTTGATGTTAACTAAGGTTAACAATAAGACAGTTGTCATCCTTTAAGGATGGTTGTGAGCATACACTTTTGATTAATGTAGTGAGTAAAAATGCTCTAAAGTATAGCTTAATTAAAATTAAGGAGCCATAATCAAGTTAAATAATTCATGATATTGATTTTGGTCAAGTCATTTAGTGTTTCTACCCCTAAATTCTCTAAACTCACACTTGTTTAATTTATCGATAATCATTAATTATGGAAGGCAGTTAGTCAGTATAGCTTTGTAATGTGAAAATTGATTCATTATTGTAAAATAAAGAATTTTGAAAATCATATTCATACTTAATTAAAGAAACTCATTATGATATATCTAGCTTTCAGAATTGATATTTTAAATATGCAAGTCACTTGTGTATATTGTGTTAGTATTAGTTTTAGCAATATAAGAATTTCACAGGCAACAATCATAAGAATAACAAGATACAGCCACTACGCCAAAAATACCAGTCTACGTAAAATATCCCCAAAATCGGTCAAGATAGTCTATGTCCACTCAAGTACAAAAGATTGAAAGGTAGCTCGACCTTGAAACTTGAAATTGCTTCCTATGCAATTTTGCACGAAGTATCTTGTGTATAAACGGATAAAATTCATCTCTGAGTATAAAAGAAAGGTAGTTAGAATCCTCCATGTAAAGCAGAATTAGAAAAATGAAAGGTAGGGATGGGAAAAGTCTAATTTGGTCCACTTCACTGCAAAACTAAAAATCGAATTGTGAGAACCTGTTAAAAAAAAAAACTATATAAATTATTATTTTAAAGAAATATTCATATTACATATTAATTATTTATTTATACGAAGTTTTCTTATTTAATATTTATTGTGAAGACTTATATGTTATTAAATCTTAAGCTTAGTATGAGATTATTCCTTTAGTTGAAAGATGACACCATTCTTGTTTTCCACGTGTCGAGACTTGGAATTGGTTTTAATCAAATCATCATTGTCATGCCATCTTGCATGCTATTAACAAGTGGTGTTGTGATATCATTGCCCAAAAGGGGATGAGTCACATTATTCCCTTAGTTTTCTATCTATCTTTTGGTGGTTTAAAATATTATATATATATATATATTATTTGGTTGCATCCATAGCCTTTCCTATAAGTATCATCATTCCTTACTTCAATCATTCATTCCAATTCCTTAAAAGAAAAATTAGGTATTAGACATAATTATCTTTACTAATTAGTATTTGAGACAAACAATATTTCTGTTTTGGTTTTAATACCTAGGAATTGAATTTTGTTTTGGATTTGGCCAAAGTGGAGGCCCAAATTCGTTGGTCCACCTTACATTAATCACTAAAGGGACAATTATACCATTCTTATTTAAAAGCCTGACCTAAATTCGTTGCTCTCTCTTTCTCTCTCTCTCCCTCTCCGCAGCAACGACGACCACATCGCCATGATCTGCGATCATCGATCCAAGATCGAGAGATCGATTTGCAATGGAATTCTCAAGCTGCTTCACTCGCGACTCATCCCTTCGGCATTCACCAGCGACTCCAAGGTCTTCTAGCTCAAGATGAAGGGCATTGTGATTGCTATCTTGCTGAGTTCAAGATCAATTGACTTGTGGCTTATCCCTTTGAATAACAAAGATTAGAACATCCAAGGTTCCAATCTCCAATTTTCGTGTAATGTTTTTTTGTTAATTGCTCAGATCTTGTGATATTATTTTCATATTAGACTTCACATCAATGTCAAGCCCTGATAATCTTATGACTTGTGTTTTTCTCTGTGAAGCTTATGAAATTTGTTATTTTAAGAAATATTGAACTGATATGGATGCACATTTACTAATGTTACTTTTGTATAATTTTTTATTTCTACAGAATTTCAGTCTTGTTTATGGTTGGTGTTTTCTATCCCTTCCACATGTTCACCTCACACCTTTTAATGAGATTATCCTTTTCTTTGGCCAGTAATGGCTAGTCATTGCTCTGATAAGTAAGGCTCTTAAAGTGTATCTTCGGGTACAGTTATATAAGTCTGCTTTAATCTTTGTTATCTTTTGATAATCCTTTTATTCAGGATAAGGACAACTTTTGTTATCTAGGCTAACTATGGTTCCATTTTATTTGGATGATCAGCTATACTTATAATTTTCCTCCTGCAATGGATGACCTTTTGAGGGTTCACAAGCGGATTATTGATGGTTTGGATGGTGATTCTTCTCATGCTCCACCGGGCATGGGTGACAAAGTCTCCACAAGGCTACTGGTGGCAACTTCATAGACAGGAAGCTTGATTGGAAAACTGGGAGGAACTATTAAAACTATTCAAGAATCATCTAACTGCATAGTTAGAGTTCTTGTAGTAGGTCATCTTCCCTGTATTTTGAATCTTTTATATTTTCCAGTTTTCCAAAATGCTTGTAGACATACAGATAAAAGAGCATCTTATTGTGAGTTTTGCAGAAGTCATCATTAGAGTACATAATTGCCTATCTTGTTAGATATGGTTTCCAATATTATAACATGCAAGGTTTTGTGTCTCTTCAATGTAATCAAATAAACGTGGTTATGGATATGAGATTAGATATTTAGTAGCTGTATTTAAGTTTTGGAGCACCAATATTAGCTATTGAGCATTTGCGTGGCAGCATTCATTGTGGTATTTATGGGATACTACCATTGTATGATACATGGTTTACATACAATAAAAGTTGAAGTGTTTTCTTTTTGGTAAAATGTTTACCTTCTTTTAGTCTTGCATTCCTATCTTTGGCTGGACATATTGTTTTGTGCATGTTTAGTAACCTCGGTTTGATTGCCTGACCGTTTGTTGAATGATTGACAGCAGAAGACTGTTTGTCAAAACCAAAAACTCGGCCGCATATTCATACTTTTATATTCATTTATATATATATAATATAAAAGCAAAGAGGTTTCAACCTAAATGAACTTCAGCCACATTTTTACAAGAAAACCCAAAGATTCTTGCCCAAAGAAATCCTGCCGCAACCAACATTCAAAGATATGCCCGAGATTTTCCTATAGTTTCGGCCGGACCTGGCTAGCTTCTCAACCGCATCTTGTGAGGCCCAACTGCATCTAATTCTCGGGCAACAAGGCGCCAACAATTCCGGCTACTCTCCAGCACCATTTCGAAAAGGCCCGGCCGTAAACCCTTCCGCCAAGTTCGAGCTATCCAAAACCCAGCCGAGATTAATCTCCAACAATCCCGGGCATATAAGCTCTGCAATTCTAGCCGCCAACTCTAGCTACCTTCGAATTGCCCAGCTATGTCTTGCAAGGCCCAGTTTTTTCCCGGCCGTGCTCAGCCGTTTTGCAAGCCTAGCTCCGCCAACGAACCCCGGCCGCACCTTCAGCTCTAACCCGGATGTGGCAGATTTTTTGACAGTCCCAAACAAATATCCATTAACGAACTCAAAGAGAACAACAAAAGGACAATGGTTGAAGGCGTTGAAAGCATGGATAGAGGTTGTGAGACCATGAGAGAGATGAAAGAGATTGAGACTGTGATGGAGATTAGGGAGATTGAAACCGTTAGGGAGATGAGGGAATGTTATACTACAAGAGAGATGAGGAAAGCTAAGAGATATGTGGAATCTAGGATTTTGGTAATAAGTTCATAAGAAAAAATGAGTTATATATATATTAATTATATGGTCCGTATAATTGGTTTGGTTCATTTTTTTAGCACCTTTTTTATTGAGAGGGGCAATAGCATACTAAACTCACACACTACACGGATGTTAGGACTCAAACGAGGATACTCGTGGAGTATTTGCTCCAAACCACTTTACTAGTAGGTCCTTTGTGGTTGGCTAGATTTTAAGTAGTCAAAACTGATAACCAAATCGGTTCAAGTTCAAATTGTTTTTTTTTTTTATATGTTTTTTTCTAGAACGGTTGGATGTGGTTTAGAGCATCCATAATGGGCTTCCTAAATCACCTCCTTAGACAAATTTTAGGAAGGGATTGGAAAAGTACAATTCCAACCATGCTCCCTATCCACCTCATAAAATAGAGAGATTTCTAGAAACTTCTAAATATGAGGAGAGAGAAAGAACTCCTAGTGACTCCCTATAATTTTAGTGTTGCTTTCTTTTATGAGTATTTTAAACATTTAATTAATGTTAACTTTTTATATATTATTTTTTAATAGAGATGGACCAATTAAAAAAGAGTTATAACATTTATGACTCCCTAAACTAGAGAGTATGATTGGAGGGATCATGCGCCTCTACATTTACATATGTGCATTTACCCGCATGTCACAATATCTAGGCCATTCCAATAATCTAACGACTTAAGATTCGATACTTCATTTTTAAAAATTTTACACTTTTCCATTTAATTAACTTTAACTTACCAGTGTTAAGTATAAATATAATTTAAAAAATTAAAAAGAAAAAAAAATTGTTGCCCTAGCCACTCACTCATGGCAACATCATCCCTCCTCACAACTAGCTTCCTCCCTCCCCCACCCTGAACTCCCATTTGTTAAAAAAGTACTCTTCAAACCAAACAAATTTGAGTGTTTTATTTGGCAAATACATAAATTTTTTTTTTTAAAAAAAGGATTCTTCAAGCTTGCATATTGCAATGAATCTCAGTTTTAATAAATTCACCGGGACAATACCACCAGCACTTAGAGAATCATTGCCGTTCAAAACAATTACGAGGCATCTCCACCCATTTAGGATTGGGTTGCCGTCTTTATATTCTTGCTAAAATGGCACATTCATGGAAGAGGGAGGGAGTTTTTTTGAGACATTTCCTATTGAGAGGGGTGATAGCATACTAAACTCACACACACAACACGGATGCTAGGATTCGAACTCAGGACCTTGCCTGAGGGAGAGAGTTATTGAAGAGGTGGGATGGCTACTAGGTTTTATTTTTTTTAAATTTTATTCAAACTTAACACTGTTAAATTGAATTGAATTAAATGGATGAGTGTAAAAAGTTTAAAAGTGAAGTGTCAAATCTTAAATTGTTAAATTATTGAAATAGCTTAGATGTTGCGAGATGCGGATAAATGCATTGTTTGTAAATGTAAGGGGTTGGATCCATGATTGGAGTTAAAATTTTATAAAGAGCTCCTACTATAGCTTTTATATAATTTTAGTTAAATTTTAACTAAAAAATAAAGAGCATAATAGTAGACACTCTTACCCATTCAAATGACCACTCCTCTATATGAATGAAGGCCTTTTTTTAATTTTTAATTTTTTTTCAAAAGGAATGCGTTGGTTGGAAATGAAAAATGTCTTTGTTTAACCAGCCATTTGGGGGTCATTTTCTCAAGGAAAGACCCCAAATGCAATGCGATCGAAATTATGATTATTGGAAAAATTAAATAAATTCTCCTTCTCTCGTTACCTCTAGACTCTCTCTCAAGGAAAAGACTATACAGTTCAAAACTTAAGGCTCGTCCAGTCACATGAAAATCAAATCAAACTCTCTGTCTCTCTGTCTCTAAGAAATTTCCAAAACCCTAGAGCTTCACCTTCCAGTTCTCTGCAAGATCCAATCCAACCATGGCTGACGAGCCCTCAGTGGCACCACCCCAACACGGTTCTTCTCCTTCACCCTCAGCTTCGCCCCTCGGCAACTCCGTGATCCCGATAGTGAACAAGCTGCAAGACATCTTCGCCCAGCTCGGTTCCCAATCCACCATCGAGCTCCCTCAGGTCGCCGTCGTCGGCAGCCAGAGTAGCGGCAAATCGAGCGTTCTCGAGGCCTTAGTCGGCCGTGACTTCTTGCCGCGTGGTTCCGAAATTTGCACGCGCCGACCACTCGTGCTCCAGCTCTTGCAGACTAAGCGCAATCCCGACGGCACTGACGAGGAGTATGGCGAGTTCCTGCACGTTCCTGGGAGGCGCTTCCACGATTTCTCCGAGATTCGGAGGGAAATTCAGGTATTGTCATTTTTTATGTTTGGTTCTTGGGAAAGTGCGGGAAGTTATGCATTATGATCTGAATTTGGATATTGTAAGAAATGACTTCATTTGGTTAAATGTATTAGCTTCTTAGGGACAGTAGACAAATTTAAATACTTGAGACATGGAAAGAGAAGCTTTTTTCCGTATAATATAGAGTTAGTATGCAGATGTTATTCAGATGAGATTCATTTGGTTGCAAAGTAAGTGCGTTCTGAACATAATCTGTTCAGTAAATGTTCGCGGTGAGGAGTTTAAGCTATTACTATTCAGTAATTCACACAATTGGAAATTTAAAATTGAAGTCTTTATCAGAACCTTTGCTTCCTTTTCTGACTCCCACCCTTACTTTCATTTTGCCTTCTGCCATCAAAATTCTATGCCAAATATTTTATACTTTATAGTAAAATTCAGTTCAAGGTTTGAACTCTCTCTCATTTGCTTCTAGACAACCAAGTGTGGTGATAAAATTGAATTTATGCGTTCACTTCTCTTATTTAATTTTCCTTATGTTCTCTCGTCAAAATCAGAGTACAATAAATTGGAGAGTATGCCAATGTTTTCATGTATACATTCATTCCTCTGCTTCTTAATAAATTCCAATTGATATAGCTGGAGACAGAGAGAGAAGCAGGGGGGAATAAAGGCGTCACAGACAAGCAGATACGTTTGAAGATTTTTTCACCTAATGTTCTTGATATCACTCTGGTAGATTTACCTGGTATAACCAAGGTTCCTGTTGGTGACCAACCCTCTGATATAGAAGCACGAATCAGGACTATGATCATGTCTTACATCAAAGTTCCGAGCTGCTTAATTCTCGCTGTTACAGCAGCAAATTCTGACTTAGCAAACTCAGATGCTCTTCAGATTGCAGGAAATGCTGATCCTGATGGTAGATTTTCACTTCTGCTGTTAGTGTTCCTGGTTAAATTTGTAATTTATATTTATCTCACTAGCGCGAGCCAATTTCCTATTGACAGGTCTGCGAACCATTGGAGTAATCACGAAGGTGTGAATTTTTTTGGACCTGGATTTCTCTTAAGGTTTTAATTCATTGAGAAGTGTGCAAGATGTGTATTTTATGCTGATAGCCTTTTGGCCTGTGTTTTAATGACCTCAGTTGGATATAATGGATAGAGGTACTGATGCTCGTAATCTTTTGCTTGGAAAAGTGATTCCCTTGCGACTTGGTTATATAGGTGTTGTGAATCGTAGTCAGGAGGTAATCTATCTCAAACTCTTTGGAAGATTTTTTATCCTCTGCTGTATGTGAGATGATGGTCATAAGCTTAAATTGTACTTTACTGCTGTGGAAGATAAATATAATTTTGTTGAAGATTTACACTTCTTTGACTGCTCTGCTACTTTTGTTCCTTTCAAAATCACGCATAATAATTATTTTAATTTTCTGTTACCTTTTCTTACCAAATATGCATTGTTAATGCCAATCAGCTAATAATGGAAAGATGTTTTTATTTCGTTTTCATTGTCTTGAATTTTATACAAGTCTGTTTTTTAATGTTTCTTGGTCCAATAAAAGTATGTGCCTGTTTTTGTCACGAGTCAAACCCCCATCCAATTCACATTATTTGCATGCATATCTAATAGTGTTTTGTTTGGTGGATGTTGCATAGAATTGTATCTTTTTGAAAGTTTTCTGATAAGGCTGTTTATTGTTATTCTTGGAACAGGATATTACGATGAACCGGAGTATTAAGGATGCACTTGTGGCCGAGGAAAAGTTTTTCCGCAGCCGGCCAGTATATTTACTTTTCCTTGAATTACTATACATCACTTGGCATGGATTAACAACTCTTTAGGTATAAATTTTCTTATGATTTTGTATAGGTATATAATGGTCTAGCTGATCGCTGTGGCATCCCTCAGTTGGCAAAGAAGTTGAACCAGGTATAACATTTGATGAAATGAGTCCCAAATGCTGTGAACTCTTACAAAATTGGCTCATGTTTGCAACTGTTACACTATTGCATACACACAGTTGCCTCTCATCTCAGTGGCCTTAAATGCTGTTCTTTTTACACAAACACACACATACATATTCATTTGAATTCCGCTTAGAGTATTGTGATTGGCATTTTCTTGGTAATTTGGGCTCATCAGTGTGAAAGTGGTTAAATTAATCCAGATAACCAATGAAGTTAACCCCTATAATTCATTTACAGATTCTGGTGCAACATATTAAGGCAGTACTTCCGGGGCTCAAATCACGCATAAGCTCTGCACTAGTTTCTGTTGCCAAGGAGCACGCCAGTTATGGAGAAATCACAGAATCAAAGGTTTGCTTATGTGCAGTGAAAACTGTCGTGATCTATATGGATGATCTTATTGGACAGTCGTGCAACATATAAATTCTGTCATGCAATCTTCTATGCTATTATTGATGTGATAATATGCAATGTGAATGAACTTACACAACTGGTGTTGCTTTAATCCATGCCTTCACAAGAGTTGGAAACTTTTTTTTTTTTTTTAAACTCTTGAATGCAAACAATGACCAATTTAAGTTCTGGTTGTCATTTTCCCTGTATTTGTTTATGTTTATCTAAATATTTATCTAAATATTTGTTGCCAATAGGCGGGCCAGGGGGCTCTTCTCCTCAACATTCTTTCAAAGTACTCTGAAGGTGAATATGGGTTTACCTGCTTTCTGTCCTCTTTGGCTGTCCTGATGAATGTTATAACTCATTGCGTTTACCTTGTATGTCTCTGTATCATACTATCATGTACATGTTTAAGCTGATTTATTGTATCCGAAATTTCTTTTGAAAACAGCATTTTCTACAATGGTTGAGGGGAAAAATGAAGAAATGTCAACATCTGAGCTTTCTGGTGGAGCGCGAATTCACTATATTTTTCAAAATATCTTTGTGAAAAGTTTAGAGGTTTGAATTCTGTGATACCTATTGCACTTTATCTGGCTGAGAGTTTATATGGTCGAATTTCTGTGACATTTTCTCATATGTGGAATAGTATACAAAATAACATCTATGCCTTACTTTTGCTTATTATCGAATAAATTTGAATTGTATTGTTCTATCTTAAGCATGATTTTTATGCCTTCATTTTCTCCGAAAGATTACAGTAATATATTGTAATTTCAGTCATCTCACTTACAAAATAGCTGTTCTACCCTTTAATTTATGTGCCATTATAGTTTAATGGCTCATTTGACGGTTGAGAACACTGCAGATTGCAATATAAAAATCTTACTACTACTCTTTCTTACTTTTTTTCTTCTTTTTTTTTTCTCTACGTAGACACAGGTGTGACTGTTGCATGTTACATTGATATATGGGTGCTTTAGAGTTCAGAATAATACAAATTTATTCTTTTTGTTTTTTTTTTGTTTTTGTTTTTGTTTTTGTTTTTTTGTTTCTAGCAGTTTAAGTGGTTCTGCATGCATAAAGGGTAGATCAATTGTTAAACTGTTTCAGTATAAGCTCCTTTATGACCTTTGTACTTTGTTACACGTGTCAGACATCAGTCCTGTTTGTAGAGAGTATCTAATGATGAGGTGTAGAAGCTAAATGACTGGGTTATTCTGTCTTCTGTGTCCCTCAGCCTATGGTGTTTTGTGGTTTGATTTGTAGAAACTATATACGTTTAGTAGTCCTTTGTCATCATTAAATGATATAATTTGATTTGATGTAGGAGGTGGATCCGTGCGAGGACCTTACAGATGATGACATTCGAACTGCCATTCAAAATGCCACTGGTCCTAAATCTGCGTTGTTTGTACCAGAAGTAGGCCTTATTACACTTACGGCTTTCTTTTGTTATATTCTTTTACTTCCGATTTAGTTTCAGATTGTTTTCTTTTACATTAACATGCCATTTCTTTTCATAATTTTTTCAATCAAGAGGTTAGTCAGCTGGATTTTGTCCTTTACTGGAGAGAATATGATTTTAACTTTCATGCATATAGGTGCCTTTTGAAAATCTTGTCAGGAGACAAATAGCTCGTTTGTTAGATCCAAGCCTTCAGTGTGCCAGGTTCATATATGATGAGTTGATGAAGGTAGGAAAATTGGCACTTGTATTTTTCTTTGTTTTCGTGTTATCTCATATTCCTAATTCATTTTCCAAACAATATTGTCCGCTGTGCAGATTAGCCATCGCTGCCTAGTAAATGAATTGCAGCGATTCCCTGTTCTGAGAAAGCGGATGGATGAAGTCATAGGGAACTTCTTGCGAGAAGGCCTTGAACCCTCTGAGACAATGATTGGACACATTATTGAGATGGAGGTATGATGGTTATGATACTTATATTGCTGGTGCATTATGTGAACGAAAAGATAAATAATTTCATAAACCTACATATTCTACGAACTATGAAAATCAGTGGAATCTTTCCAATGGCTTTTATTGTTGGTGTCACTGGGTCTACTCTTTATTCTATTCTGAAAGCTCTAGTTGAGAATTCTACTTTTTTTGGCCTCTCTGAGCCTTTCTTTATTTCCTTATTAAATTTTTCTAAGACGCATCTTTGATCTTATTTGTTATCATCCATTGAAGAATTTATGTTCTACTATTCGGCCTGAGTTGGGAATGATGTTGGCCACTGCCTATATTTTGTCTTGTGCATTGGGCCAGCTTTGGTATGTGGTTTCCTTATGTTTTCAGTTGTAACTGGCCTTGCCTGCTGTATAATTGTCACTGGGTGTGTGTACAGTCATGCAATTGGTTGGCATTGGTGTTTATAATTTGATTTTAGTAATAATATTCATTTGGGTCTAAATTAGAATGTGAGCAACCCTGTCGCATAATATTTCAGTGATGCTATTTTCATATTTGCTAGAAGAAGATTGTTTATATCGTATGTTTGATGAACTCGCTGCTTTAATATGGTTATGAACTGTAGTCACTCTATGAACATGTATATTTGTGTCTTATTATAATTAAATTTTGCAGATGGACTACATAAATACTTCACACGCAAATTTTATTGGTGGAAGTAAGGCTGTTGAGAATGCATTGCAACAGGTGAAGTCCTCTCGGATACCCCTGCCTCTTTCCAGGCAAAAGGTATTTGCATTCAGTGGTATTAAAGGTCATTATTAAGTGATGTATGAATTGTTCATCGCAATCGGCCAGTCAAATTAATTTCTTACGTCTTTTTTGTTGTTTTTTTTAAATCAATTAGGACGGTGTAGATTCTGATAAAGCACCACCATCTGAAAGAAGTTTGAAATCTAGAGCAATTCTTGCCAGACAAGTAAATGGAATTGTGCCTCCTGACCAGGTAACGAAAAATTCTCTCTCTTCTGTGGTTCATTATATTTCCCAAGAAACTCAGAGAAAATGCTACAATTTGTTATTATTAATCACTATTGGTGTTCTCAAAGATGTTAGCCAGGCTCACCTTAAGGCTCTATTCAAGGCAGGGCACAATCAACATGCCTCTGAAAAGTGCAACTCCTGAAATTTCTAAGCCTTTTTAGCGAAGCTAACACATCTTTCCTTTAGGTTTACCCATAACAAACAAGGTTTTTGCAGTGCTGGGCTTTTAAACAGATACAAGAAAAGTTTTAAAAAACCCAATTATGTCTCTCTCCCTGAGATTGAACTCTAAACTGAAAAACAGCAGTTCACATCTCTAACTCATAAAACACCACTATCTTGTTCTGGCCTTTTTCACTTTAGTATACCTTTACCATAAGGTTACGCAACATATGCTCTGGAGTTAGAACATATTTTCAATAAAACTTATCTTGAGTTTGACCAAAAAAATAAAACAAATATCAAGTCCACTAAATAAAGAAATACCACTGATATTGATAGATTTATTTTGTTATGTAAGCCTCCAAATCTTAAAATTCTTACTACAAAACTAGAGTTCTCACAACTTTTTCCCTTGGCTGTAATTGACAATACGTTTGGGAGTGTCATAAAATTACATTGGGGGGGGTTGATTTTCCACTATTGATTAATATTTACACGTTTATATTTTATATTTTATGTGTGAATTATTATAATTCCAAGTCCTAAAAGGATAATGCCTTGACATCTTGAGGATTCCACCTTGCCTTGCAAGAGCCAAATGCCTCACATTTTGCCTTCTCCATTGAAAACGCTGGTCACTATTTAAGCTAGTCTAATTGTATCAATGCATTTGTTTGGTTGATTGACAGGGTGTCCGACCTGTGGTAGACGGTGAAAAAGTTGCATCTTCTGGGAATATATTAGGTAAAAAGAGCTTTCATTTTTAAAATTTTGTGATGTATACCGACATATTGACACTAAAAAATTGAGTTCAACAGTATCAATATGGTTTTATTTTTTCCTGGTGGGATGGTAGGGTCTTGTGCATGTGCATTTTGTATGTATAAATGCATGATTTCATGTAGAAACTTGCAAGGAATGTTGGAATTTAATGTATTTTACTTTGTCACCTTTTGCAATTGATTAGGAGGCGCAACTGGTTCAAGTTGGGGGATTTCATCAATTTTTGGTGGGAGTGATAACCGCACACCTGCTAAAGAGAATTTAATAAACAAGTCATATAACGAACCTATTCACAACGTCGAACAAGCTGTCTCCATGATCCATTTAAGAGAGGTATTTTCTAGTTTTCATTATTGACTTTTCGGCCATGGGATTTTATCTGATAATTCTACTTTCTTTGATTATTTTTCTCTCTCTGGTTTCACCCTGACTTGTGTATGATTTCCTTTTAGCCCCCAACTATCTTGCGGCCCACAGAGAACCACTCAGAGCAGGAGACAATTGAAATTGCAGTCACAAAACTCCTATTAAGATCATACTATGACATTGTTAGGAAGAACATAGAGGATTCTGTTCCAAAAGCAATAATGCACTTCTTGGTAATATTGACCTTCCTGGATGCACCCAGTTATTTCTGTTTACTTTCGCACTTTGCTTCCTTTCTTGTCCTTGTTACTTTTCTTCCAGTGTGTTCTTTGTCATATTTTTAGGACGTTATGATTCCAAAGTATTGTGTTAAACTAGGACCTCTGAGGTTCAAGTGGCAGAAATGGTTTTCTATTTAGGGTGGAATACTAAATTTGTACAATGATGAAACTTCAACTATTCTCTCAACCTCTTAAATCTGAAAGCTTCCTCCATCACACCCACAAAGTTCATATGGAGCCTTGTAAAAATAAGAAAATTAGAGCATCATTAGTTGTCACGTGGTCCTTGCATATTCTTCTATCATTCTTATTGTATGGAAGTATATTTAGTTTATGCTTTCTTTTAGGTAACAGTTTTATGTAATATCTTCCCAATGTTGATATTGTTATACTCATTATTATGTTGTGGGATAGATATGTTGTTGCTAAAATGAGCTCTAAGCATTTCATAGTCTTTAGTAACTATTTGTTTGTCATCAACATGTACTCAGGTAAATCATACAAAGCGCGAGCTGCACAACGTCTTCATTAAAAAGCTTTACCGGTAACAAAAAATTGTCTTGTCAGTTGTCAATTTTACACATTGCTGTGTACATTTGATCTTGTTTACTAGTTTTCCTGTATTGATTGTTGATTGTGCTATTGTTTGGTTTTTATGATCCCAAACAGAGAGAACCTGTTTGAAGAGATGCTGCAGGAACCTGATGAAGTGGCAATGAAAAGAAAGCGCACCCGGGAAACCCTCCGAGTTCTGCAACAGGCTTTCCGGGTAGGTTTTTTTTTTCTAAATTCTTAGGGTTCAGAGTTTTAAGGGCTTGCTTAGTTTATACACAGGTAATTGGCATGCACAGATTATCCCAATTCATGTGGCAAATGAAAGTTAAATATGGTCAAAACAGTATTTGATTCTAGATTTATACTTCTGCAGTGTTATAATCGATAAGCAGCTGAGTATATTTGACACTTGTAATTCAAAACAAAATATGTATGAAAATGTGTGGTCGCTGTATCTGTAGGCTCTAAACTTACACTATTTGCAATTACTGCTTTTTCTGCTGTTTTACTCAATTGGAAGGTTGTGGTTTGATAGATGGCTAGTCAGTTTGGCTTGTGTTGTGGCTGGAGTTTGATATGTTTCATTTCTGGTTTTTAGATCTGGGATTGTACAATTTTGAACTCTTTGTCTCTTCTTTTTAAAAGAAAAAGAATACTGCTTTCATTATGCAGTGGGAAATCCTCAGTTTAATACTTGTGATTACCGTTTTCTTTGTTGGTAGACATTGGATGAACTGCCTTTGGAAGCAGAAACAGTGGAAAAGGGTTACAGTTTGGGTGCTGATCCAACAGGGTTGCCAAAGATCCATGGATTACCAACGTCGTCGATGTATAATACAAGCAGTTCAAATGATTCCTACTCAGCTTCACCTAAGAATCCAAAGCCCAGAAAGTCATCTCACTCTGGGGAGCTTCACTCACCATTTTACGCTAATGCAGATTCTAATGGAAGCGGACGCATGTACATGCCTGGTCTCTATCCATCGGTTGATTAATAAACCATTCGAGTAGCTGCGAGTCTTTTAAAATAGTGTCAAAGCATTATATTCATTTGATTCCGCTGTCCCAACTCTGGAGGTGATTGGAAGTCCACCATCTGTAGTCTGATTGTTGGGGAGTTAGTATTTTGTTCCAACTGATTTGTGCAAATCGGGTATCCGGCATTGCTTTTTTGTCTGCGCATTTATTGCCTCCTTTTATACAGAGTATAGGCTGATAATTGTATTTTTTTCTACTAGGCCCCAAGAATAACAGGGAGCCTCCGCTTATACCTTTCTTACCTAATTTTTGTCAGAATCAGATGGTTTCTAAGATATGCATATATATCTCCATTTTTTTTTTCTTTTTTCATTTGAGATTGTTTTGACCTTAGTAATGAAATTATGTGGGTTGCCATTTGGTAATGAAATTATGTTGCTTAACAAGGGCATGTTTTGGTCCTTCCGAAGCGCTTGTTTTTTCATTAGATTGGTAAGTGACTTTTTTTGTTTTTCCTATACAAGCAATATTGTGGGAGGGGGAATTGATCCTAGGACCTCGGGTGGAGTAAATAACCACTTGAGCTTTTAATGGTTAAGAGACTCGATAACATTAGAAAAAAAGAATTGAGAGGATTTGGCTAACGTTTTAAACCTGTAAAATTACCAATTATAAATCTTTTAAATAGAACTTTTATTTCTGAACTTCAAATTTATTGAGAGACAATTCAGGCTGAAAAAAAGGTTTGTACCATAGATTTAGAGTCTAATTTTCATGTTACCAAATACCCGTGCCCACCCTGTTTTTCCTCCTTAGTTTTGTGACGTGTTGAGCACCACTTAACAACAATTTTTAACTTTGTTAACACTCTTCAGCCCATTTATTTTTATAAAAATAATTAAAAAAATATTAAAATACACGATTTACACAAACACATTCTTGCCTCTTCATCTTCTACCTTGCGTATCATCAGACTCAACTCCTACGTCTTTGCTTCATATATATATATTTTTTAATCAAAAAGATAGGTAGAAGATGAAGAGGCAAGAACGCGTTTGTGTCAAACTTGTATTTTAATATTTTTTAAAATTATTTTAATAAAAACAAATGGGCTTAAGAGAGTTCAGTGTTAAAATGTTTTTTATTTATTTATTATTTTTTATAGAGGAGTTTAAATGTTATTAAGTGATGTGCCACGTGTCACTACATCAAGGAGGAAAAAGGGTGGGCACAAGGGATTTGATAACATGAAAATTGGACTCACATTGAAGAATTTTCCCGTTATAGTCTAGGCACAGCTAATATATTAAAGCATAATTTTTTACACAATGTAAAAATATAATTCTCTCTGCAAATAATTTTCTTTCAGGTTCTTTGCTAATCACTTTCTTCGACAATTCCTTTGGTTTTCGATTATGTAGCATTCTTGTACCGCCCATTATGCAAGTCTTGACTACCAATTAGTCTTCTTAATCACCCATGAGAGTTAAATAATTTGTTAAGCTACCTAATGCCTTGGTTTGAAAGAGCTGAGTTAAGAGCTGTTTGGCCCGCATATTGTTTTTCCCCTTGATTTCGGTTTTCTAATTCAAGAGATTCTTTTTTCATTTGCCGATATTGATACAAAAGGAAATCTTTTTTTCATTTACAAGGGCCGATTCGCTACTACGTAAATGGCAGGCAATCACATTTTCTGGCACAATCCTACTACAGTTATTCACAAAGGGCAAAGGGGTAGAAAGGAGAGAGCAAAACCAGAAACTTATTCACATTATATAACTGAGCTCCAAAATGATCTAGCTAGTTGTTACATACACATGGGATTTCTGTGTAAGGTTTGTGTTAAAAAACATTAACCAGGGCATGAAAATCCAAAGTTAGTCGGAGGGCCACCAGCATTGCACCTTCATTCTGGCCAACAAGAAACCATGCGCACTAGCGTCCCGTAGTCAGTATGTATATGTCAAGTTCCTGGCCAGTGAGTCTCGATGTTGCAATCATAAAAATCAACCACCTGTAGGATTGTATTCATAAAACTTGTAGCACAGCATTTAAGGTTAAACCCATCTGAAGCATAGGGCTAGTCAGCCATATGTGATGTCAAGCTGCTAAAGATCGATACCTGCTCATCAAAGTTTGCAGGAATCTCAAATTCTGTCCCCGAGGCATTGCAAAATTCATCCAGATTCTCCTGCAGGTCGTGATGTGTAAATAAGACAAATTGAGTCCAAGTAGGATAATTACAACTCTACATTACATTCTGATGTACGTTAAGTAGTAATTACTAGTTAAAACACATTTTAAGCTTTGATTTACATCAGCCAAGATTATTTATGAACAAAAGAAAATACAGGAGACCTCTTGATAAAATGAGACTTACTTTAGGAAGATGAAACTACTATGTACTGTACA
>NC_024131.1:14624449-14663124 GCF_000346735.1 Prunus mume
TACTAGTCTATTTGTGCAAATACTTACCCATTAAATAAACACCACTACCTACATATAATGTGTCAAATATCTTGGAACAGAACATTACCATAGCATGTAATGTTGACAGGAGTGATTCAGAGGTTGTCAACATATAAGGCATGAAACGAAAACTTCCCAAAACTATGGAACGGAATCTTAGCTCAAGAATACAGGGCCAAGTTCCAACTACTTGGTTTAGGTGAACCTTGAAATAGTACCTGCTCATCAAAGTTGACAGTTGAATTCTCCATTTGGATGGATATGTGATTAGTAGCAGCTTCAGCTGTTTCCAGCATATCCTGCACATCAGATGACTGAAACTGATTACAATTTAATTTGGAATAACTTGGAAAGAACTATTGTTTATGATTTCATGGGATATCACACAAAAGGACCCACTCTTCAAAACTAAGCAATAAAACTCCATTGGTCCACATACAGATATCAAAATATTGTAGTTATCAATCTTAAAGAACTCTTCTTCTCGTTCATTTATTTAAAGATGAGCAATGGAAACATTGGAAACCAAATAGATATCAGTGTCAAATATTAATTATTATAATCGATGTAAAATTAGTTTAGTTATATGGAAAGAAGTGCTACCTCGTCACCCAGCCTCAGAAGAGGGTTTTCAGTATCCAATGCAATAGGCTTACTCTCCTCTGGGCTTCCCTGACCAGACAAAAATACTAAGTATTGTCAAGTTCTGCGACAACACAACATATCATTGTTCAGAAGGATCTAGAATATGCAGCAAGTATGTTCCATGTGGAACCAATCGCATAAGTTTCCACCAAACACAAAGAGAAAGTAGAATCCATTTACTCAAACAAGAAATAAACCCTCACGTTATGTACAATGATTAAGCTAAATTGGCCCCAGTGAAAAGCAAATAAAATTATATTTTCACATTCGGACAAGTAGAAGCAATGTACTTAAAAGAAAAATAAAAAACACAAACAAACTACAAAGAATAAGCTAAATTGCACATGCCGATAAACAAATAAACTAAATTTGCACATTCTCGCAGGTACAAGAATTCTCAATTCTGTCGCCTTTTGATGAGAAGACCTCTAGAAGATTCTTCAAGAGCACAACAATAGGCAAAGAAACTATGCAAAATGTTGAAATCAATACGCACATTTGGCATCTCAAATATCAGAAAACTTACAATTGACTAATTAGTTCTAATTAACATTCATAATAACCATGCTAAGAAATCATACCTCTTCATCCGGGTCTAGCTGCGCATTTTCTGGTTTTAACATCAAAGGTTTAAAGTCAGCTGCAGTTTCCTTAAGATCACATGGACACCATCAGAATCGATACTCCAAATTAGATTATGTCAGAAGAAAGTATTAAAATGTGACTTTACAAGAATAAGAAGGGTACAAAGAATTGGCATGTACAAGAGTAGAGGCAAAAAGTGACCATCGGTGAAATCAGATTTATGATTACTACATTGACTAATCTTCCAAGATAGTACATGACCCTAAATTAGTATTGCTCCCAATTAGAAATACAGATGATTGTTATTTGCTCAAAGTCTGTCACATGGACTTGGGAATGGGTGTGGGCAGTGTTTGAAACGCGAGGCTGAGGCATGAGTGGAGGTGAGGCTGCTATGAAACACCTCAGGTATCCCTGTGTTTAGCAGCAGGTCAGGAAAGCCTAAGCCTCGTTGAAGAAGGGCAGAAGCCTTATGCCCTAGATGTGCTTTATATGCACTATATCTGATAAGGCACATCCCTCTTAACACCTTAGTTCTTGTTTTTTAATTTTTTTTAATTTTTAAAATCTGTGAGATAAAACCGCGCCGTTTTGTCTGTTAAGTTCACAACTTTAAGAACCCAAGTCGGGGGCACCGTTTTCCTGGGAGCTTTTAAGTGATATTCCACCCGATAGAACTCCAAAATAGGAAAGCAAAGACAAAGAAAACCTAAACCATGCCTCTCTTTGGACAGCTCTAACACTCACAACCAGTGCCTCTGACACAAGACTCTCTTCAGTCAAGTTAAAGAAGGTAACAGCCCCAGTTGAATGTTATATCTTTTCGGATTGATTACCAAGCTTGAATAACGATTAATACCCTTCTTAACTCTTTTTATATTTTTTTAATCATAATAACTCGAGTTCCGAAAGGCTTACGCCCCAATGCCTCCCTCAAGCCTCAAGCCTCAAGCCTCACCTTACAAGGCATAAATGTCTCATGTGTCCAGGTGTCAGAAACACCTGCTTCCATGGACTTTCCATTATCTTAATTGTCTGGTAGCCAAACCAATGCACATGCATATAATTTCAACATAATTTTCTAATTGGACCAGCTGTAGAGGCAACATACCAGCTCATTTTGGTCAAAATGGATGGGCCTCCCTGCTTTTGTAAGATCTCTCAAAGTTCCCTTCAGATCAACAGAATGATGAGAAGAGGGTAAGAAAATCAAAGAACAAATAAAGTTGTCAAATTGCTTATGTCAGACAAGAACTTAGAGAGCAAAGTTTGAACTCGATCATGCTATATCACTGCCAATGCATCATTGTTTTAACAAGTTTGAGCACCAACTGAAGGCATGCATACATGCATTTTATCATAGATGGTTACTAACCAAAACAGGCACCACCTACCTTGTTAGCCCACATGAGACCACAAGCATTACAAAGAGATCTTGGACCAGCTGGCCCCCGACGCATTGCTGGGGTAGACTTTTCACTAATTCCACAATGCTGACATCTACGTAAACTTAAAAATTTCAGAAGACCAGAAATGGAAGAAGCAGCATGTCAGCATCAACATGTGTACTATTAAAAACCAGCAATAAAACAGCAATGATCCTTACAACAAAGTGGGAAAGGAAAGAAAGAATAAATAAATAATAATCCTACTGAAAGTTCAAATGCTAACTGAAGAACAGAATTCAAACTCACACAGATTCTGGACAAGAAGTGCCATCACTTGAATCGCAGTTTCCAGAAGCAATTTTAGAATTGTCCTTCAATGACGCAAACTGTCCATTCTTGCGATACATCCTACAAAACAAGTAAAAGTATTGAGAGAAAAATTAGTAAATAGTACTGAATTCAAGGATAACTTCATCTTTTTGTTTCCATTATACATTGCATAAATCAATGTTTGTTATTAAATGTTGAAAAGTTAAAAATTCGTGGAATGCACACAAAACAAACACATACATATGTGAATTATGGTAGAAAAACAATTGTATAATCATAAAGTAGGGCAAAATCCAAGAATTTCACAATCCTGTTTGTCTGGGGTATGTGTGAGTGAGAGGAACGGAGAAAGAACCACAACCACATCCAGTTATTGCATTATTCTGATTACCATTATGGAACGGCAATTCAAGTAGCTTTCCAACTTCTATTTTGACAATAATTACCTCATTGAAACTTCAAAGGAAATACTATAAAAGGTTAAAAGGCGTTTAAATAATTTTAAGTTGCATAAAATTTCACACCCCCAAAACCACCTTACAGGTTGACAGCAATTTATAAACTACTTCCATCCTTTTTGTGTAAGTCTAACTTCCTTTTTACTAACTATCTACCCATTTGCTTAGTTTATACAAGTCGATGCACACACACCTTGGTCATCAATCAGTGTTAACCAAGCTGCAAATATCACTGGATGTGGCACTAATAAATGGATTATATTTATTGATAAAAGACCAAATACAACCTTAATATGGCAATGAAGGTAGTGGTAACACTCCTATAACGATTTGTTAATACAAAAATAGTTTTACATCTGCGGGTGTGTGTTTGTGTGGAGGTAGTGGTAACACTCTGATTTCGAAGGTCAATATTTTCTGCTGGAAGGAGTAGTCATTATTATGTTTCATGGGATAGACTCTCTTGCAAAAACATAATGATTCTGATACATTTACAATGTTGCTTCTGAAAGAGCTACAATGTTGCTTCAAAGTGAACCTTTTCACTACCAAGCTGCCAGAGCACATATAAGTTGTTGGGTACTATTATCTCATGATCAAGTGCATCTTCAAATTAGAAACTATAAAGTTCAGAAATTTGAACTGGAAGAACCAAGCTAGGCCACCAAAAGAGCTAAGCCCACATCCTAAACAGGTAATGCACCGACACAATGGCAATCACCAAATTCTGTTAACTTCAAAAGTGCAGGTTACTAAACTAAAGCTAAATCACCTCCACAACAAACAAGAACAACCAAATAGCTCCACATGCAGAAAATCCATATAATTTCTTCTTCTTTTTTCCTCAGACATAATATCATTTATTTCTCAACCAAACAAGTTGTAGACAGGACCAGTAGGAGGAAAGGCCTGTATTTTATGATCCAATCATTCACCCAGAACTCTAAGAGGCCTTATCACTCAGGGGAAGAAAATCACTGATTGTTGTGTAATGCATGAAAAGAGAAAAGACTACTTCCTAAACCCATTTTTTGTCATGAAATACTAGAACATGGGTTCACAGCCGTATTGTTCCAACCATAGTTTTGGAGAACCATTTCTGAGTAACCACCAGAATATTTCAACAAGGAGCTGCATGCAATCACTATAACATCCAGAGAAATAATCAACACCATGCAATATGACGAAAGTTATCAAGACAGGTTTCATACCTCTGAGCAACCTCTTTTCGACAAGTGTATCGAATTTTCTTTTCAAAGCATCTCTCTTTCCGTTTTTCACGGAACCTAACAAGAGATGCAGTTCTTCGTGAAAGTTTTGAATTTCGTGAGATGTCGCCTATACCCTAGAGTGTAATTTTGAAAAGGCATCAACAATTAGAGAAATATTAACCCCAGTGTGGGGGAAAACAAGAGCAAGTTGATTTATACAGGAATACCCCGCTATTGCTTTCTAGCAGAGACTCAGAACTGGGGAAAATGCTGGACATATCACGCCCTCCCAATAGCAAAAGCACTGCTTGCACCTGTAATTAATATTCCAGAAAATAAGGCATTATTACCCCAAAAGAAACCAAGCAGCAGATTTATACAGGGTGAAGTATAGGCACTAAAGCTTGCACCATGTTTAAACCATTCATCTGTGCAACTCACATATGAATAGCCAAAAAGCAGAGAAGTCAATCACTATGCAACTTTCCCATTTTTGTGAGAAAGAAAAATGCAAGTCAACAGCAAATGTATTTTTACAGATCCAATTAACAGGTTGCCTTTGGAAAGAACTTATCTTCTTTTACCAATTATTAGAGTAATTCGGATATGTATGCTATAGTGATTAGAAGACAGAAACACCATTTTCGACTGTTTTTTAGGTCCCCTAAAGATGGTATCTTGCTCAGGGATTAATCCATCAAAATGGCCACGTCAAAGACTACAGTCCCAAACATAATTAAATAGTACAGGTATTTTTTATTATATATCTTTTGGTTAGGCCTCTAATATTCTCTATCATTACTTAACCATTGACCTTCTGGCATAATAACAATTTTAAACTCATTCCTTTAGCCAGCTGTTTGGCCAGGATAGTATCACCCAGGTCCTAAACTTGGGGAATGAATTCTCAAGTTTTCCGATTGAAAAAAATAAACAAGAACCATATCATCACATCTAAATGATTAAATGGAGCACCTTATTGCGCAATGTAACTTGCACAGAAGAAACAGCCTTTTGGTAATGCTTCCAAGTTCCAACAGGTACATATGAAAACAAGAAAGAAAGGAATTGCTGATCATTTCCAGAACTATAACGTGGACTGATCTAGCTGAAAGGGCTTAAATCTACTCATTTATTTCCCATAACTGATGGGCAACTAATTTCTATGATACTGGGACACTAGTATTAAACTACAATTTGAGAATGAACTCAAAACAGACCAAAATTATTGAATCATCAACGGATTTCAAACTTGTCTAACCTGCTATGGAAAATTATGTTGCTATCCAAGACTAAGTTTTGCACCAGAAGCGAAGTCCTCACGAGTCTGCCTCTAATTAGCTATTGTTGCTAGCTAGTATGTTATTTATTCGACAAAAGAGTTCTACAAGCAAATATATACATTCAAGAAAAGAGAGAGAGATTCCTTTTGTTTTTCAATTTATAATCCTTGATTTTCCTCATGTTTCCCGGGAACCAAACAGAGAGAAACGAACCAAACGGACTCAAAATGAAATTAGCAGAAAGACGGAAAGCCAACCTTATCGGGAGTAACCGCGGGAAAAACGTGGACCTCGCCCTCGAAGGCGATGGTGAGCTCACTGGTCCGAGAAGGCAGAGCCGAATTGCAGCGACTCATAGTTACTCCAGAGCTCCTCCGAGCTTGGTCCCCTCCATTCATGGCCGCTTTAGCACCACCTCCTTCGTCATAGTCCCCTTCCAACTCTGCCGGTATATGCACCAGTTGATCTTCCCCCTCGTAAGCCCTCGCTTGCAGTAGCTGAGCGTTCACCATCTCCATTTCTAAAGCATCACTCTTCTTCGCTCAGTTCTTTTTTCTGCAAAGTTTCTTGCTTTGCCAAAGAGAAATAGATTGAACGCTTTTGACCAAGATTTGACTCCGAATTTAAACGTTAAGACCCTAGATAAACGTGTTTAGAAAGTCATATTCACCATGGGGGAATGCTAGCAACATTCTCTTCAACCTTCTCCTTTGGACCTTCTCCATTTTCCTCATGACATGTGTCACTTTCCTTCACTTAAAACAATGTAACTAATGCATCAAACAAGCTAACATTTGTTTTCCAAGTTTACCCTTATTAAATGTTTTGTCCTTCAATTTGTTCAAAAACAATTTTACAACTCTCTTACCATATGTAAAAAATTAAATAATAAAAAATGTCAGTTTTAAAAAAAAATGTCTATTTTTTTTCAGAGATAAAACTTCTATTTTTTAAAACACAAAAAAATGACCTAAAAAAACACTCAATAGGAATTTCATTATTGCATTTTTTTATACTACTAAATAAAGTTAAAGGGCATTTTCAGTGACAACTAAAATATATATATAACCCCAAATAATTAGATTCCATAGGAAGTTCATAGTTTTATTTATATTTATTTATAGGGAGTTTCACTAAAACACCCAAAATGGGGTTTATTTATAAATTTGTATTATTTATATCCCTTGCTGCCTTTGGAGTTTGATTATTTGAAAAAACAAAATCCTAAAATTTTGGCATACCAAATTTATATTTAAACCAATGTCTCTCCTTACTTCATGTGGAATCTTTCAGGCAACAAAAAAATAAAACTAACGTTTTTTCTTATTAAATTTTTAAGTCTGATTTGAAATGTCTCATGGCCTTTAGAGTCTTTTGAAAAAAACGTTTTTTTTTAAATTAATTTTTAACAAGGTGGTAAGAAGTTTGTAAAAAAAAATGGATAAATTAAAGAAAACAGTAAAATCAATATATTTAATAAGGGTAAAATTGGAAAACTAATGATGACTTGTTTGATGCATTAATTACATTGTTTTTAGTGTAAGGAAATGGACACATGTCATGAAGAAAATGGAGAAGGTCCAAAAGAGAAGGTTGGAGATAAGGTTGCTAGCATTTCTCTTCACGATGACGCAAAAATGGTAAAAAGAAGAAAAACATTTACTTTCCAACTCTATAGATCCGACTCAATTTAGCAGTAGGAGTAGACACGGTCTAGATTGTATCGGTTTTTACTCTAAAATTGTCCTCCGAATTAATTTCAATAAAACTGTTTAGTTTGGGTTCGTTCCGCCAATTTGGGCGATCCGTAAACCCTTTGGACATAAGCCCAATTCTTTTTTCTTTTACATTATCTCCTCTTTGTTAGTCCATTTGCAACACAAATTTTCATTTTCTAGCGTATCATACTATTCTAAAATTCAAAATGCTATAAAACTTCAAAGTTCAATAACTTATAGAAGTACACTTCAAATTCAACATCCTTATTTAGTTATTATCCAATGAAAGGACTACAAAATAAAATGAATTAAAAACAAAAATACAAGTAGACGGTCTAGTTCGGTTTAGGCAATTTTGCAAAAGTTCCAAACCAAACCATTATAATTAGGTTCAATTGTAAAACTATTTAAATTTTTCCTTGGTCAAAACCAAACTAAACCGACCAATATAATTTGAATTGACTGGGAGAACTTTGAAAAAAAAAAAAAAAAAAAAACATTCATCACTTTCTTCGCATAGAACTTGCTCTTGCAGTAGCAATATGGACAACGTGGCTTCACGAAGTATTTGCAATAGGTATCCTACATTTCTCCTTGCTAAGCATAAGATGAGCTTCTGATGAAAAATAATCAATCCCCACCAAACTGGTAGCTCGTAACATAAGAGTACCTTATTATTTTTTTATTTTTTTGGGTATTAGTTTTACGGGAATAACACTATAGAGTGTTCTATTTGATGGAATATCTACAAAAGATGGATGAGTTATCACAACTGGCCATCAAGGATTTTGATATATGCATGTGTATGCATATGTATCTATACATACGTATTCTCGTATAGAAAGCCTTAACATTAGCACTGTACGAGAGAGAGACCCCAATCTTCTTAAGTACAAAATAGTCCCATTGTTACACATTCCTCTCATCATGGACAAAATAGTGCCTTAGCATTAGCCCTGTACCTCTTCAAGGATATTTTAGAATCCACAATTGTCTCAATCTAGCCATCACAAGCATGAGATTTCACGTATGAAATAATTTATGCATATTCTCTTGCCTGATTTTCATCCCAAGCTTTTCGTCCCGTCAAGAATATAAGTAAGAGCACGCCAAAGCTATAGACATCATTCTTTTCTTAAATGTAAACAGAAACCTTGTACGAAGGATCAAGGTATCCTCTATTTTCGATGTCTTGTTGATTTCTTTGATTATACTATTGAAGTTTATTTAATGAAGTTTATCTTTGATAAAAAAAAAAATTTAAAAAAAAAAATCAAGGTACTCAAATGTTCCTTTCACAGGTCTTCATCGCCATGCGATTGCATAGGATGAATGGTTTTGGAGAGTGAGAAGTTGCAGAGTTTGGGAATAAAGTCATGGTCCAAGATATACATCTGGGCGTGAGATCCCTATTAATGATGGGCTTGGGAAAGGCAGTATGGAGATATGTAAGTGCATTTGCAAGCTGCTTTGCAGTGCGGACTTTAGTTTTCCATGGTAGCGATTCATTAGCACTGAAACCTTACGATGGTTGACAACTCCGTTTATTGCATATTTATGCACCAGAGGTTGGCCAAGAATTTCAAAACATTCTTATGGTTGCTCATCTGCATCGATACGATAATGTCACAATTTGACAGGGACCTAGCTTCATCTCCTGTGCCCACAAAACGATAATCCATCGGTCATCTGGAACACCCTTGTACATATTGTAACCTAATTCACCTGAAAAATTTTGTATGATGCAAGAATGGTCGAAGTTGGTGGTTACCCTCATGAGCTCTATAGAAGAGTAACTACGAATAGGTTTGGAATTTCCATCACAAGAAGCAATGAGATCCTTCAATAAGATACTCCCGTTATTCAAGAATGATCTATCTCTTTCCTTCCTTCTCAAACAAGCAAGGAATGTGAACCTTGTTGACACCACATTCTTCCTCCTCATAGAAGGTGATGGGGGCCCAGCCTGATTTTTGCGTCTTAGGTAGGCGTCCGTGTTCAGTGCTGAAAACCTGGTGTGCATAGGAAGAATGGACATAGTGTTTGATGGAGTTGTTAGAGGTTCCAGCCATAGTAGGACCACCACTGATGGTGGAGAGCATGTTGATCTGCCTTTGGTGAAGGTTAGGTGGAGGTGGGAGGTTGTGCACATATTTATCCAGCTTCCCTTCACGAATAAGTCATTCAATGATGTTGCGCAAGGCAACACAAGATTTGGTATCATGGCCACTGAATTGATGAAAGTGGCAAAAGACATCTGTGTTTGGCATAGGCTTGTTGGACGATCTCTAGGGGGGAGGCTTCACCATCAAACCTAGGCTTGGGTGTGAAGGAGAGTGGGGCACGATCACTTGTCTTGGGAGGGTTGCTTCCGCTGGACTGATGGTGGTTGCCATGTCTGCCCCGCTTGCTACTGCTGAAGGTAGGCTAGTAGTTATCCTTCCTTTTAGGGTGCTGGGCACCCTGGGTACTTGGTGTCTGGGCAGAATGTTGAGGTGGGGCTGGGGTGGGTACCGAAGCAGGTGGAGGATCACCAAAGGTGCTGCATGCAGAGGTGGCTGAGCCACGCTTGGAATTAAAGTACTCAGCCTTGGCGTGAACCGCTTCCTGCTTCATTAACTCAGCATATATGTTCCAAGGGTTGTTGTGGACCAAGTACCAAAAATTAGACTCGCGGAGGCCACTCTTGAAAGCACAAAAGGCAACACGATCTTTAATCTCTGGGCAACGAGAGTATTCGTGGCTGAAGCGGGTTGTACACTCCCTATGGGGTTCATCCTCACCCTACCGAAGCATGTACAAGTCGTCTGTGGAGTACAGGCGATCAATTTGGATCATGAAATGGTCTAGGAAGGTCTACTTCAGACTGTCAAATGAGTTAATGGTGCCGGGGTTCAGCCTATAGAACGAATTCAAGACCGCAGAGCTGAGGGTGGAAGGGAAGATGAGGCACATGCCTTTGTTACTAAGGCCTTGGCATCCGAGGGCAGACTGGAAGGAGTGGATGTGGGTCAGAGGATCCTTCGTGCCAGTATAGAAGGCGATACGGAGCGGCTTAATGTCTTTCTCCTTGTGGTAATTGAGGATACGTTCGGTAAAGGGCCTAGGTCATAGCTTCGCCTAGAGGGGCTGATGGTTGCGGTGCTACTCACTCTCCAGACGCTGAACCTTCTCAAAGAGAAGCCTCATGGCCAGGTTGGCATGAGGGAGGGTCCCGGATGCTGAAGGCCTTGGTGTGGATCGGCAGGGGCTGAGTAAGGTTCCCAATCTTCTAACGCTTCGGTGTGATAATTTTCCCAGTCTTCTGAATGATCATTTTCCCAGTTGTCTGAGTCCCCTGCACCTTCTCCAGCGGGTATGTGGGTAGGCTTTGATGGGGGGCATAGGTGTGTCACCCTTGGGTCTTGGAGATTAACGAGGATAGGAATAGGGTCGTGATGATAGTCCAAGAGACGGTCTCTACAATCTTTGTAGACCTTCACCGGTTCATGAAGTCGGTCCTTCTGCAGGGAGATGTGAAAGAGCCGCGACTTGGTCGTTTCTAGATGGAGAGGGCCTTTACCTTTGCTGAGCCTAGACTGGACTGGGGCACTATGGCGGGAGTGCACCGACTGGTTTGGTTGGGTATAAGCTCAGCATCCTGGGTGAAGTCACGTTGGGAGCCCTGGGCCTGAGTCCTCTCCCAGTTACGCTTCAGCGTGCGGTAGTCATGCTCCAGCTCGACATTTTTGGTATGGAGATGTTCATATTTCTTGGACATCTTGGCGACGTTAGCACGGATGAGCTCTGCCTCTGCCTGAAGATTGATATATGCCGACGGTTTTCTTCGGGAGGTATCCCCAAGGGGAGTATGGTGCTGAGTATCGTGGCTATCCTCGGTCGGCATAGAAGAGTGTGAGGTGTAGAAGAGGTGACGGGGCCTGATAGGAGAAGGAGCCAACTGGACTGGTAGAGAAAAATGGGATTCAGTAGTCGCTTCCCACAGACGGCGCCAAACTGTTGATACTCTTTTTGGGAGGTCAACTTAGAGAAAATGGGGTTGTCTTTAGCAGTGGAGAAGGTGAGGACCTTCGATAAGGGAAAAGCCTGCATAAGACAAAGGAGGAGAAGCAATCGTTAAGCTTCGAACACCGGTGTGGTGCCGGTCGAAGGCTCTCCGATGCTTAAGTTAGCTAAGGGTGGTAAATTGGCAGAGTAACAGTAAAAGTGATAGAGAAGTTACCTTTTTTACTTGGGTACTATTCCTTATTTATAGGGAAGTGAAAGTGGGAGGTTTGTACAAAGTTTCGATGTGGGACTTTGTGCAAGTCGCCGTGGTGGTGACACGTGTCTTGGAGATTAGGTTCGGCAGTTTGGGATTTTCAGCAATCAGGAGCTTCGGCAGGGGTCTGGCACCTCGGAAGAGTATCTTCCTTCGGCATAGGAGAAAGCGTGTCTGCCTTTGTGCTAGTCATTTTGAGGCTGGATATACTCGGTTGATTATGGTGTGAACAAACCTGATCATAAAAATATATCGGTACGCATAAACAAACACATGAAATTCAATGAGATATAATTTAATCTTTTATTTTTGTCACAAACTAGATATTAGGGTGAGTTTTCTTTTTCTTGTTATGTGGTGGTAATGGAAGAATCCTTGTCCTAACACTCTCGCCTCCATTCACGGATTTCTTTCCTTAGAAATGAATTTGTTGGCTTCTGCCACATAAAATTTTACATAACGTTGAGCGACGACACAGTAATTTGATAAGCTTGCTTGCTTTATACTCTATCAAGTTTCAGCACACTAAGAAAGCTATAGCAAATTAACAATTAAAACCACAACTCACCAGACTTTGGATGACATTGCTTCTACTTTTTTTCTTTTCTTTTCTGTGTAGCATCCAGATCCCTAAGAATTGGATTCAGCTAGCAAGAAATTCTTTAGGGCTTTATCTCCCCACTTTCTGTTTAAGACACTGTGCTAAAAGAAAAAGAAAATCAAACTAAACTGTATATGCAGCATTTCAACAAAGAAATAGAATCGAAATCATCGTTCGTACCTCTCCAAGGCTGCTTGCCCTGCAGTCAAGGTGTATAAACCTTTTGCTTTGATGGAGCCAAGTAATTAGTTGCAAATTTAATTAGCAAGCAGAAGTTTACTTGGGTTCATTTCTATTGCAGATGACTTGCATTTGAGAAGGAGAAGTGTGTGAAGTTTATTGGTATCCCTTGAAAGGTCAAATAAATGAGATCACAAGGGCCCTCATATATTGCCTTAAGATAGCACCACTAACTATATATTATGGCAACTTGTATCTCAAGAAATTACTAATTGATCATTTTTCATATGCTGATGAGAAAAATCGGTGACATCAGCCTATTTATATCAATTTTTGTTTACTTGGGAAACTTCGGAAGAGAATTGAAATTGTTACTTCCTTCTTTTGTTTGCTACCCACATCGATTGAGGTTACAAGCCCACGTTACTAGGCTCAGCACTGTTACTTCTTTAATTGGTCATTCTCTGTTTTCTCATCTTATTTTCCACTGAACCCCAATTACCTAGAGGGTACAATCACTTTTTTTTTTTTTTAAATGCAAGTTTTGATTCATAGCTATAGAAGAATGTGGATGAATCTGACGCACAACAAACCACGTCTGTTGACCTTGACAAACAAATTATGCAGCTGATGATTCACTGGCCAAACTTGGTCACTCAATTTTGAATTTTCCACCTGGTATGTCGTAAGGCTCGCTTTGATATTTAAAAAGCGCCCAAGTAACACGTTCTGTAGTTGAAAAGTCACCAATTATCAAGCTGCAAATTTACCATGGCTTGGCCATGCCTCTAAAAATAGGCTTTAATCCCCGCTTTTCTGGTCTGGTGGTACGAATTTCACAAAATCAGGTTGCATTTATCACCATAACCTTTCTTGATTATATTGTAGACACGGAAAGAACTGGCAATAGTATTGCAGCCATATTCAACATGGATGATAGAATGCAAATGCTACAACGACATGAGGTTCTAAATTTGGTCCTCGGACTACAATCACATTAAATAATAGGGTTTCAAATCTATTAGTTTATAGCTCCAAGTCCCTAAAGCATATGTACACTCGGTAACGTACTTGAATCTATTTGACATCCCTTTGTAATACAGCAAATGGCAAACAACCAGGCTGCAAGGGACTTCATAAATTCCTGTCCACAGTCATGGCTGAGTTGTCACCATTAGAGGAAGGGGCGATGTTGGCTCCCATGGTTATAGCAACTGAGTCTTTAGCTTCGCCATTACCCTGTGGTAAAAACCCATGAGGAAAATGCCAGATATAAGAAAGATCACAATATTTTTTATTTTATTTTTTCAGGGTGCTTGAGGTGGTTTACCTGTTCAATTCCCTTTGCAGAAGGATCCTGCATACCTATATTTGAAACCTTAGGACCACCTGTTAGAACTCCCTGCAAAAAGTTGAGCATACATTAAGAGATGACTGAGAATCACCAGCAATCACTTCCTACTAATTGATCATTTTTCATAGGTTGTTGCCCTGGGCGATGCATCCACCACCAACAAAGCTAACTCCAATATATATAGTACTTTTCTTTTGCTAGATATCTAACCTGGTTTATTGCTAAAATGTCAATAAGGGCCACGCATTCAGACGTAATTTCATCTAATTAACGACCCTTATTCACCGTCTAGCAACACAGCATGCTAGTTTGCCTAACAGATATATATATTCTCTAATAAAGTTCTTCTTAAGTACTGTTTTCTCAGATACAAACAACTCAGATGCAAAGTGGATCGGATGGTCTTAGACCATGACTGAGAAAAATATGCTGATTCAAAAACCTTGTCAGACATATTCTATATAAAAAGTTTCTCTAGTCACACATCGCCCAGGGCAACAACCTGGTAATTATATCGATCTGTGACACACAACCAGTTTAGGGGCATGTTGAAAACATCTACCATGCTCTAAACATCTACCATGCTCTAAACCAGGGCAACAACCTGGTAATTATATCGATCTGTAAGGCTTATGTTGAGAATTCAAATTCGGCATTGGCACTATAAGCCTTACATCTCAGTACATGTTGGCTCAATCTGGCCAAGCGTTAGGGGCATGTTGAAAACATAAAGTCCCACATCAATCATTCTAAGCCTTCCATCTCAATATATACAATTCTCTGTCTCTGCAATTGGTTTTGGGCTGGATGCTCCAACTTTAACTAGTTAAATACTCTAATAAAACATCTACCATGCTCTAAACCAGGGAGTGAAAATTCAAGATAAAAATAACAATGACAATGACAGAGTAGGTAAAAAATTGTGTGTATCCTACTGAACGTTTGGATTTTCATCCAACAGTTAAACCATGAATGTTGTATTCATGTGTGCCAGGACTCCTATATACATATGTGTGTGTGTGTGTGTGTGTGTATTATATGTGTATTCATACATCCACAACAAGGAGTAAGCAAAGAAAAATAAAAATGTCGCACTTGAAGTGTTCTAGTCATAACTGTGGAAGAAGATCTATAGGATAAGAATTGGTTACTTAGTTCAATTAAGAACTTTTAGACAAAAGAGTTATTCTCTGTTAAGGTCCTCAACAAGGCAGGTGGTAGATTAGATATAAATGACTGAAATACATTACGATGCACTGATCCATTGTACATTTAAAAGTGAAATATTAGGTTGAGGAGAAATTGAAAAGCTTACTATTAAATCCTCAAAACACTTGTTATATGGAAGGAAAGTAAAATAAAAGAATGCAGAAACGGAGATCATGGAAATATATATATATGTATGTATTATATGAGATACATACATGTGCATACACAGACAGTTATGAAAATGCAAACAATTCTTTTAGATATCCATCAATACCCAAAAGGGAGTGAAAGCATAAATTAAATTACTTATAATCTCTCAAACCTTGTTAGCCCACTTGAGCCCACATGCATTGCATAGAGTCCTTGGACCTGCTGGCCCACGACGCATCATTGGAGTTGATTTTGAGCTTATCCCACAGTGCATGCACCTGAAAACACATTATGCATAAATTTTCAGAATGCAGATAATATAAGTATTTCTCTTGAAATAACAAATGCACAATTAGAGTACAAAACCTGTATAAAAACAGCTCAATGTCAATGCAACATGATTGTAGAGTGCAACATAAAGCATAATCACTTTAAAGAATCAATCTAATGTCCTATGTCCTATCAAAAATCTAATGGTCCTAAATATAAGTAACGATACATGAAGATGGACTCACGAAGTTTCCTGCATGCTCTCATCTTGTCCAGAGCCCTGTGTTGCACCAGATGAAGCAGGGCCCCCATCATCAGAACTAGCCTTGGATGATGTAAACTGACCCTTCTTACGCTGCATTCTGAAATACGTACGCACAATATATTAAAAGATGGCTAGAAGGAAAAGGATTATGAAATAACAAAAAAGTCAAGGCGGGAAGAAAAAGAGGAAGAAAAAGAAAAGGCTGAGGAGTTAAAGTGATCTTCCATTACCTTCCGTTTGGATGAAGGAATTAAAAATTACATAGAATTCTAAAATGACGGAATTTAGATTTCCATCATTTCAATTTCTGGCAATTGAAGATTTCAGTGTTTGGATTTAAGTATGTCAAATTTTGTAAATGGCACTATGGAAATTGTTAAATGACGCCTATTTTGGTGGAAATTAAACTTAGGAATTTGATGCTCCAATTTCCACGATATTTTCCACGCGTCATATTTAATAAAATCCGCGCTTAAGTTGCCAAACAAGGGTGTCAATTTCTCCTCTTAAATTCCCGACTTTAGCTAAATTCCGAGTTATTTTCCCTCATCCAATCGGAGGGTTATTGTTATAAAAAAAAAACTATGTCTTTCAGGAGTTTCAGTGTGCTGAGAAAGACTTTTCTAGATAATATACCTTTACATTTCATTCTAAGAAAGGTCTGTTATCATATCCTACTATGAGTAGGGTTGTACTCCGTTTAGGCCCTATCTAGAGTGACGATTTAGCATCTCTTTCCCCATTATTCTCAATATGGTATCACAGCATTTATTCTGAGACCTAGCTCCTTAAAGAAAAACTATTCCTTATTTGGTCTATTGTACTTCACTTTGGGCTTCGGTTTCTTCTGAATTCTGGGAATCAGCATCTTTCATTATCTTTGCAAATATCACGGCTTGTACATAATGAAGTTTTTCAGAATGTTTTTTTTTATCTTTAGTTGATAGCAATTTCCAGTTTTGGTTGTATTAACATGTACAACATTCATTCAAATGAATTTAATAGGAGGCATGCATACATCAATATGTGCTGCAAATATTCTGCTATGGAAAATAGCTTACTATCTTTATAATAATATGTAATGCTTAATGGTGGGGATACCAATATCATGATTAAACTAAGATTAATCATCTGATTTACAGATTATATCAATTCACATTCTCCAATATACTTTGTCTCAGAAACAAAAAAACAACAGCCTTATCAGAAACTGTATACTTGAATAAGGAATCATGAAAAGGATGCTAAACAACATTATAAATCAGGACATGCATTTACAAAAGTGGCATAGAGTCTTTGTCAGAGAATGATAGAGAACTTTCAACTGAAAGGCCAAGGAAAATGAATAAACAAGTAGATAATCTTGTAGTACCTGAGTGCAACTTCTTTTCGCACAGTGTAACGGATTTTCTTGTCAAAACAACGTTCTTTTCTTTTCTCACGAAACCGACTTAAAGATGCAGCTCTTTGCGGTTGAATTGGTTTTACAGGTAAGTCATTCATACCCTGTAAGAGATGTCATTATCGCAACAAAGTTAACGAAAATAACACCAACTGAAAGACTACATTCCAATAAACTTTTGCATGATTTATACATATATATATATATATATATATATATATATATATATAAGTACACACTTGCTGGTTAAGAGGAACCGGCCCCATCGAAGGAATGCCAGAAGGGATTTCATATCCGCCCAAAAGTAGTAGTACGGCCTGCACCTGTGAAAAACAACCACAGATGCTCAAGTCTCTCAGACAACCCCTCTCATTAACACCTAAAGACTTTAATTCATAACACAGATTGCCCATATGCATAAACAATAAATAAAAAACCCAATTATGATGTTCAGCAAACATTGAACCACTCAAAGAACTTACTTTAACTGCATGATTCCCACAAACTAATCAAAACCCATTTTCTCAAAGAAAAGCAAGTAATTTAAGGTCTAGCCAAACCCATCAGACTAAACACCACTATAACAAAGAAAACAAAGCAGAAATCACCAGTACAGAATGAACCAAAAGTCCAAAAACAGTTACACTCAAATTGAGCACCACCCAGAAGCGAAAGAACTTTACCTTATCAGGAGAAACTTCGTCGAAGACGTAAACCTCGCCCTGAAACGACAGCGTAAGCTGATCAGAGCCGCCGTTCGTGGCCGCCGGCGGAGGGTATTCTGAGCTGGTAAGGTACAGTGGATTGGGAGGAATGGCGCTACTATCTTCGAAGCGTATGTGAGGGTTGTCTATGGACTCTTCAACGTCGTCTTCTTGTTCCTCAACTTGGTTACTCTGCGGGGCTCCTCCTCCTGAGCCATACATTGAGTTCTGGTGATTGGATTCTGACATTTCTAATAGTACATTTACAGCTCAAAGCCACCAAAACTTTCACGAACAATGAAAAGCCCCACAACCAAATAGAAAAAGGGAATTTTTAGTTGAAATTGAAAAACTAAAACCTAGAATTGAAACAAAAAGGAATACCCACAACCCCACCCCCAATTCAAAAGGGTATCATCAGAGACCAAAAAAAAAAACATTGAAAAAACGGGCATTTAATTGGGAATTACAAACCCTAATTTTGGATGTAGAGAAAGATAAAGTTGTCCGAGAGCAAAGAGTGAGGACCTTGAATTTGGGAATTCAATCTGCCTTGGGAGGCAAAGAGAAGGTGGTGCGAGAGGAGTTAGAGGTTGAGGATGACTGGGTTGGGAAAACGACCCTACAAGATTTTCATATTTACAGGATATGCCACTGAATTACTGTGTTGCCCACTTGCCATGGTAAAGGATAAGGGGAGACAAAACGTTGTTACTATTTACGTAAACAGTATCTGTCCCTGTAAAAAGTAAGTTGGGTTCCACTCATTGCCATGGTAAAGAGTAATTACTGTTTACTTTAAATTAATTTTATTTTTTATACTTAAATGATTAATTTTGGTAAGATTTTCGATTGTCACGTGTCAATATTTTTTATAAAATTCACAAATCATATTTCAGATAAAATTTTCAAATAAGATTTTCAGTTATTACGTGTCCATATTTATTATACAATTCACATATCGTATTTTAAATAAGATTTTTGGTTGTCATGTGTCCATATTTAATATAAAACTAGCCCATTGACATGGTTTTTTTTTTCCTTTTTCCTTTTATTTTTAGTATTAAGAAAATATAACATGGGTAGTTATATTCCATAAAAGTATGACTTATTATTTAATTTTGTTTTTAATTTTAATTTTTTTAATATGAAAAATGTGAATTTACCATATTATTCTCATTTAATTAATAATTTCAATTTTTAATGTTTGAATTAACTAAGGGCATTCTTTGGTATTTTGAATGTTTCATCATTCTCTACCTTTTGCTTTATATATATATATATATATATATTCACATCTCGGATTTCAGATAAGATTTTCAATTGCTACAATTGCATCACGTGTCATCTCTATCTTCTAATTCCTATATAAAACTACAGCTTCAACTCACAGCAATCATTCACATCCTTTATATCCTTTCATTTATCAAATTTTACAAAACACATTCTACTTTCAATGTCTTACACAAGAAGGTTGTTGGAGAGGGCCGAGTGGGAAAATGAAGAAAGAATGTGCAAACTTGCTGAAGAAGAAAGGGAGTGGGAAGCAGACGATGATCAAGTTGCCATAGCAGTGGGAATTATGCTTTGTTTTGATATATGCAATGTTTTAAATAAATAGCTATATTATTCAATAAAAGACAAGCAATACAACTAATTAAGAAATGGTAACTCTATCAATACAACCTAATGGTTTTCATCATTTAACGAATCTGTGTTGCTAGGTCCACCGTCACAGAAAAGCCTTCTTTTTAACATCTCATCGTTCTTGCTTCCAAAATGACTTTGTTTCAAGGGACATATGGCTCGTATCCATGGCCATAGTTTCCCAATATTTCTTGTCCATGTCTTGTTTTTATGCATACTCCTTTTCTCATGCAAATGCTTTATCTCTTGCCTTGTCAGCCTCATCTCTTTTCATGTTTCTCTCAATTCTCAATGTGTCATTGATAGCAATTTGCTTCAAAAAATTTGCACAATCATTGTTCAAAGTGCTCCTCTCTTGGCATTTGCCGCCTTTCTTCCAATAGGCCTGACTCCCTTTGAATTGGCGAGTCTCAATTCATCAGGGAGTCCAACGACCAAACCGATGCTGGTGAATCGTGGAGCGGCATCTCATTCAACATAACGGTCGGACTCGTGGGAATAATTTTGAATCTTGAACAATTCTTCATAACCTCCCAACATTGGTGATTGTTGAAAGATTTTATACCCTGGCCAATGACACCGAACCACATTTGTGCTTGCATAATCTATAATAAAAATAAATAAATAGAAAATGCAAGAAAATATAAATTAAAAAATATAACATTAAATTTGATAAAACAGCAATTACAAAAAAATTACTTCGTTGCCAAGATTTTTGCCGCTTCGAAAGTTGTCCATCGCTTTGGCCAATTCATCTCTTCATTTGCCTAACTCCTTATACAAAAATGTTCACCTACTAGCCAAGGCCATTTCCGTACGAGCTAAACCCAATCTTTCACAAAATTCTCCATGAATTTTTCTCCACATATGAGAGAACTTCATCTCATTTCCCATGATCGGGCAATGACCAACTTGGACCCAACACTCACAACAACAACAATAAAAATCATCTTTCATGGTTGTCCACGAGCCTTGCACTTTGATGGAAGAGGCCATTTGTATTTTTACGCAAATAAAATGTAGCATTAGAAAATTTGGTGTGGATAGTGAATAATATTGGAAGGAGAAGAATTTGTATGAAGATCTGGTGTGAAAAGTGAATAATATTGGTAGGTATTTATAGAAAAAAATTCAAAATTTTTTGGTATTTTATTCACATTTTTTTGAATTTATTTTCAATTTTTATTATAGAAAAATTGGCATCCGTTGGATTGGAGCACAAAGAATGGATCAGACACCCCGAAAAAGCGCTTTGTGGCTTCTATCTGTTGGGGGAAACCAAGGCTAACACAAAAATTCAAATTTTTTTTTTACCATTCCCGTGCGTGACACGTGCAGTCCCCATGTGTACGTCATGCGCGGTCCCCATGTGTACGTCATGCGCGGTCCCCATGTGTACGTCATGCGCTAAGGCAGGAGAACGGGCTGGTTTTGCCTTGGGCCTTGCCTTGGTTGGTGGAGCCCACGTCTTGCCCAAGCTGGGGTTGTGCATTGGAAATGTTCTTAGAGCACTTCTACCTCATTGTGTCATGACAAAGGGCAAGTAAGGGCAAATAATATTCACATGAATAGTGATTGCCCTAGCAAATTTTTTATGCATTCCCACCCATTGTCATGACAACCGAAGGGCAACCACTATTTACATGAGATATATGGAGAGACATTTGTATGGATTTTGGTGTGGGAAGTTAAGAATATGACTAGGTATTTATAAAATAAAAAAAAATTATTATTATTATTATTTTGTATTTAAATTGGTCGTTGATGTCAGCATGATGTCACGCTTGCCCATGCAGCAAGGCAAGCAAGTCTTGCCTTTGGGCTTGCCCAGTTTAGTTGGCCCACTTCTTGTCATGACAACTTTTCCTGGGTGTGGGCTGTTTTTGGAGCATAGGTGCCTTTTTGGCAAAAAAGGATGGGTGGAAATGCTCTTACTGGGTGTGCAAGTTGGATCGGTAAATCCGATTCCGATACGAAAATTTGTAATTTTGGCAAGTCCAAATCAATTACGACATTCGAAAGTTCCGAAATCCGAAAATTCTGAAAAAAGTTGAATTGAAATTGGAATGTATCTTGAGATTCCAAAAAATTCCGAATTCCAAAATATTGAGGTTTCAAATGTAGACTACATAAAATTACTAAATTTAGGGTTCGTCAAAGGGCCAGGTCGGCCCTAAATTTTGTAGCTTGAGTCGGGTCTTGTCGGGTTTTTTCTTTTTTTAGGTCAAGTTAAGGCTTGAAAAGGATCAGCTAGAGCCCGTTCATTGGGTCGATCTGGGCCGCCCATTGCCTTTTTTTATTTTTATTTTTATTTTTTGTCTTATTTGCCTTGCCTTGTTCCATTCCAAACATTTAAGTAAATTTTTTGTCTTTTTACTTTGATTTATTTTTATATTACTCCATTGTCTTTTTACTTTGTGGAAAAAAATGGTAAACTGGACATTGATGTGCTGGGAAAATAATCGTTGTCAGATTTGCTGTGAGAAAAATCAGCTGTGAAAGATAAGAGTTTAGCGTTTGGTAAATTTTTTGTTAAAAATGATATTGGTATAATAATGTGTTTTGTAAATTTTTGTGTGAAAGTGTTGTTAGCTATGTATAATGACTAAAAAGGGCACTATGTTGAAATGACTTTTCTATTCAAGTGTTTGATAAAATAAAAATAAATAAAATTAATAAAAAGGGGAAATAGCGCTTAATGCCACTACTTTCCAAATTTTATCTGCAAATACCATCTTTCCCCACACATTTTGCAAATATAACCTATAAATACATATGTATTGTCCACTTATTGCACACATAACATTTTTTCTCAAATTTAGTTTTCTCTCTCTTCGCTCTATCACACAGCTCTCACTCTTTCTTTGCTTTGTCTCTCTGTCACTCAGCTCTCACTCTATCTTGCGCAACTCACTCTCTCTCTATCTCTTTCGTACTCTCTCTCTCTCTCTCTCTAACGCAGTGCTTTTCCTCTCCCAACGGTGTCTGTCAGGTGGCTTCGACTTCTTCTTAAATTAGCATTTGATTCATCTTCACTTGAAGAGCTATATCCACTATACTGTGATCCACATATCCATCAGACCACCTGTCATCATTTTTCAAGAGGGCCTCCTCTATTTCAGATTGTTCATATTCGCTATCTACAAAATATGGATCATTAGTTTCATCATCCTTGCTTTCCTCATCCTCACTTACCACTTCCTCATCCTCATTATACACTTCCTCATCCCCATTATAAACTTCCTCATTCCCATTATAAACTTACTCATCCAAATTTTGCACTTGCTTATCCTCATGCACATTTTGCACTTGCTCATCCTCATGCACATTTTACACTTGCTCATCCTTATCCCCAATATATATATCACAATCACTGTCAGTAGGCTCTTAGGAAATCCATTCATATAGTATAATAAATTTCCATCTGTTTTGATTTCAATAAGTTTCCCAGTCCCAACCTCTTCACCATAAAAAGCCACACCATCCTCATAACCAATATCTTTATTCATAGCCCACAACTCTAACATGGACATATACTCAGCCTTTATGTAGTCAAACCAACTTACTGAACCACCCAAGTAAGACCATGCTCTCTCACCTGAGCCTTTTTTAAGTAAATGTCATAAGGTCACCAATTTTTTCATCTGCCACATGCCAAGCCTAAATTAATACAGTGCCTTAGCTACCTTAGTCAATGGAATACTAACAAAGCTACACACTAAATAAAGACCAAAATAAAAGCCATTCATATTTACACAAACATAGCAAACAATTGAAGGACCAAAGATAAAGAAAAAATAAGGGCCACTGATGACAGAAGGACCACCAAAGAGTTAAAAGGAAAAAGCTACAGCAATATAATAACAAATATCCAAAAGCACAATGCAGAAATTTGACAAAGTAGTGAAGATTGGGTCCATTTACACACGGGTTGAACGACTCCAACTTCTCTAAGCACAGTCATGGTCGCACCAACTCAATCTGCAACCTTAAAGTCCAACACGAAGCAATATTCAATGATTGCCCCCAATCTCAAGTAAAAGTATACCCAAATTATTTTTCTAGATTCAACTTAACCAATATTCAAACACAAAAGGCTTACCTTTTCTACCCTATTCAAAGATTCACGCTCCAATTTTGAGTATTTTAAAACTGTAGATGAGATTCCCAAATTCGTAGGCTTCAACATTTGAGCATTAAGCCTCAATCTGATGAGGGGTCCCACAAAATGCCACGACACCTACCACATCTTAACCTATACATGTCCACGTGGATGAAATTACTAAAAAACCCATGCCACCTAAGCAAACTTAACGCCTCTCATTCTGAAATTGATGGATGAGGGTAATGTGGGACACGAAAGGTGAGCACAGAGGGTATAGTGACCCTATTTGAACTGCAATGGGTAAAGTGGGATTTTCGGTAAAGCATAAGGGCATATTGATAATTAAGCTTTTTCTCAAAAAGAGAATACTAGGCGACCGTTTAATTTTGTCGCTGGAAGCGTTAAGGGACGACATGTCGTTTGGTTGATTTTCTTCGTAAATCCGTTTGTTATCCAGGAGCAAGAGCAAGAGTGCAAGGCTGCAGGCAGACCACCTACACCACCAGCGAATGGCCATGGCTGTTCAAGTGGCAGGCCTCTGGCTGCCCACCTCTTCCACAGCCCACATTCACTTTCTTCATTGCAGAAGCAATCTAAAACCACCATCTTCTACGGCTCTCTCTGCTACAGCTTCTCTCTCATCCCCACCTCCCACTATCCAGGCAATAATCACACCTATCTTTTGTAGTTTCCATTTTCATTCAAAATTAAGTTTGACCCACAAAAGGGTTATGTTGTTTTGAGGGATTTTGGTAATTCTTGTCGCATAATTTGTTCTGGGTATTACTTACTTTGAATTGAATGAGTTGATATGTGTAAGAAACGTTTCGCAGATTGTTGGTGGTGGGAGAAGTCCCAGTTGGTACGAAAATGGAAATGGAAATCTCGATGGTTTCCAAGGAGAGGATGATGATTGGTGTGATTTGGATACTGAACTTTATCACTGGACCAAGCAACTGCGTCCTGTTCAGGTACCCATAATTCAATTATTCAGAAAAATTTCGCAAAGTTGTAGTTTTTCTAATGCAATATGCTTATATGGTTTCTGCTAAATTGGATAGTGGTACCCTGGTCATATTGCTAAAACGGAAAAGGAACTCAAAAACCAACTCAAGTTGATGGATGTAGTGATAGAGGTTCGAGATGCAAGAATTCCTATGTCAACTAGTCATCCACAGGTCAGAGCTCTTTCATGAAGTTATGGTTGGGGCTCTTTCATTTCCTGGGTTGATAAATATTATGCTTATAACCATGAGCTGTGATTGAAAACGATGCACTTTTCACTCCAGGATGAGGAAGTGAAAATGGACGCTATTTGTGTTAACTTTTATCTGGTTTTCTTATGAACAGATGGATTTATGGATTGGTAATAGGAAAAGAGTTTTGGTGTTGAATAGAGAAGACATGATATCCACAACAGACCGGAATGCTTGGGCCACTTATTTTGCAAGGGAGGGAACGAAGGTTGTCTTTTCCAATGGCAAACTTGGAATGGTACCCACCTGTATAAGAGATCCTCTTTCAGCTTTCCCTAACTTAAAACGTCATAGCAGAATATGATTACTTTAACGTGGCAAGTACAGGGTGCCATGAAGCTAGGCCGGTTAGCTAGAGCATTAGCAGCAGATGTGAATGTCAAACGCAAAGCCAAAGGACTTCTCCCACGTGCGGTCGGTTCCTTATCCGTTCTTTCTAGATTTAGTTTTGGCATTTCAATTTTACAAACTTACAACCATTAGGAACTAAGGTAATGTTCTGTCTTGCTTAGTGTTGCAAACTGTAAATGAGGACTATATATTCATATATGATTTTATCTTATAAATGATCTTGATTGAAAATCTCATGACTTTAGTTGTCACAGTGTGAGGTATGAGTATTTATTTTAGGAATTTATCGAATTTTATGGATTTTTTCTGTAGCATGTTGTAGAGGTTTTAGGTGTACTTTGGAAGCCAAACTATGCCCTAGATGAATAATTCTTTGTTATATAAATGAAGTAAATGGAGAACTATAATGTTAATTTAATCCAAAGAATATAATGCAGCTATCAATTGATGCTTCATTTGAGAGTTATGATGTTCGATAAAAATTCCTTTATACAAACAGGTACGAGCTGGTATAGTTGGATATCCAAATGTTGGGAAATCATCTTTGATTAACCGTTTGCTGAAGCGACGAATGTGTGCAGCAGCTCCAAGACCTGGAGTTACAAGAGAATTGAAGTATAAATTTCTTCTCCCTTTACTTCGATATTCATTTAAGATGTAATTGGGACTGGGGATAAATGACTTTTGCTGGAAGTTAAAATCCTCTAATTTTCATTAGATTTTGAAATTTGTTAAAAGAGAATTGTTGAAATTTGTTGTAAATTTGAATTGTAATCGCTTTTCAAGTGCCTTAGAAATATGATAGATTGAGGAAATTTTGAAGTTTGCCATATATTGATGCAAACAATACTATGTCTCCTTGTTATATGCGACGTCAATGTAATTTTTCCTTGTATGTATCTTCTTGTGCCTGTGGAAGGTGGGTTCATTTTGGGAAAGATCTTGAATTGCTAGACTCTCCTGGTATTCTCCCAATGCGGATTAGTGATCAGACAGCAGCAATAAAGCTTGCTATTTGTGATGACATTGGAGAGAGATCCTATGGTGTTGCTGATATTGCTGCAGTTCTTGTCCAGATGCTAACGAGGCTTCCATCAGTGGGTATGTATCACATTTCTTTGTTAACTCAATCTACTATCTGAATGCCTAACTGTACTTGTCAATGTTGTCATTACCTTGGAAATTCCTGTTAAATGATCACACCCTGCACAATGCAGTATTACTCGGTCTACATTCCATTCCTTTTACCACTTTTGTTAGGATCACAAAAATCTGTTAGTTTATGGGGACTTTTGACAACCTCTAATCTCTCTCTTTTTCTTTCTCTAATCATTCTCAATTTCTCAGGTGTAAAGGCTCTTAACTGCCGATACAAGATGGATGTGGATGGTCACTGTGGTAAAACGTATGGATCATCTTGGTGCCAATTGAGTTTCTATTCTGAATCTATGGTTTCATTTGGCTTAAGAATATTTTCCTCTCATGATTCTGGCAACCAAGTATATATATATATAAGTGATCCTATATAATACCACCAAAGAGTGCAATCTGGGGCTAAGGAATATTTTTGAAGCATAAAAAGTAGTCCTTTTGAATTGTTCTAATCTCTGCTAATTCTGTAAATTGTAGATTTGTTCAGAAGCTTGCGGTTCACATGTTTAATGGGGATAGTCATCAAGCAGCATTTCGAGTGCTGTCGGATTTTCGGAAAGGGAAATTTGGTTGGATTGCACTGGAGAGGCCTCCCAGATAGTACTATTGGAACTTGGTGGTAGGCCAGGAGCAGTCAAGCTTTCTGTCAGCTTCTTTAAATACAAAAAGAATTCCAATTGCCGACCGATACACAAATTTAGAGTCTTCATGGAGTATCAAAATCTTGGCAAGAGAAGGTGTCAGTGTCCTGAAGGAAATTAATGAAGCTTCACGATGGAGTAATAACGTTGATTGTGGAGAGGATCATATGGGCAATGTTGGATTGCTTTATTAAGGTGTAACATATGTCTTTTTAATGCTAGGATTCACAGAATATGAAGTTTTTGTAAATTAGATCTTAACAAGAGTTCTCTATGTGTATATCATCTCTGGTGTCTGTCCAAAGAGCCCTCACTTTGATGACGTCGACATCCGTGTGTATTTTCCTGGAAAACAGTTCCATACGTGCACTGATTCCTGCGAAAATCGAGTTTTTAAAAGTGATAATTTTGTCAAAGAGTTTGATTTCTATGCTGATATTCTAGTTTAGGTTGTATGTTTCTTTGCCTTTTCATTCCTGATCTATTTTTGCTCATTGGGTACCCAATAAAGCGCATTGGAATGCCATAAAGCGCAACGTTGTAAACTAAGAATGAGTAGTTGTTTGCAAATTTACCAAAATGTGGAAAACTCTGCGCGCGCGCGCACGCACTCTTACCCAATACTCCTGTTGCAGATTCCTTTAGACCCAAAAAGAGGTAAATATCTGAGCCTACATTTTCATTGTCAAGTGCCAAAGTTCCCATATTCAAGCTGCAAAGTAAAACATTGATTAACAAAAATAAACTAGTGAGCTAGCATGCCTCTGCATTTTGTAATCCTAATCCAGTACATGATAGATGCTCTAAAATTTCAGGTATGACAGAACTTTCACTTAACAGTACAATAATGTGGTAATCCTAAGTATTTTCCTTTTCCCCTCGGAACCCTTTTTGGTTTACGGAACAGATTTGCCATGTCATTTCCCAAGGGATGAGAAAGTAACCAAAAAATACCACTTTATTTCCTTTCACATGTTTGGTTTGTGTACGAATGTAAAACAAAGTTTGTTTAATTTTCCAGTTATACTCATATAAAATAAAATAAAAGAAATAGTGCATTTAATGCTATATTATAATTATAAATTGTTAATGGGGACAATATGGTCATGAAAAATATGTATTAATGTTGGCTCATTTTCCCAAACTTTCTCATGATGAGGAAAACAAAACCCAAGGGGGAAGAAAGGCTTCACTTTCCGCCCTACTTTCCCATGTGCAAGGCAACGATTTCTCATGCCTGGACTTACCAAATATGGGAAAACAATTGAATTTTCATCCCTAAGCCTCCTTTCCCATGAACCAAACGAGACCTTAGAAGCATCAACCTTGATGTCTATGGCGTTAAGACCCCTAGGAAGATCATGATTGGAGTAGATGATCCACTTCCAATTCCTGTACTTTGGGCGAAAGGTCGTCATTCAAAGAAATCAACTCTCGCAAAGCCTCATTTATTAGGTGTTCGAGTATAGGTAGGGCAAGTAGGTCTCATCGTTATTAGAATTGTGATACAATAATGTGATCTTTTAAGCACTTTCTTTGTGAAAATAAAACACACACTGTTCAACACAGAGAGGAAAAGGTGTTGAGCTAGGCATGTAAAACAATGTTCTAACCTTTCCTCTTTTTCTGAATTGGGTCGTTGATCGTGTGGGCTGGCTTTCAGGACTTAGTCAAGAAGCCCTTTGTTGAGGCCCAAAAATTCAAGGGGCCAAGCCCAGGTTAATTATTGGCCCAACACAAATAATTGAACTCAAAAGAGGTTCAATCGGTACAAAGGAGAATTTGTAGGACGCACCAGTACAAGCTACGGGCTACACATCATGCCAAGCAAGCACATGCAAGATGGCCAAGAACGTGCCAACTTTACAAAAAATCACGCTCACATGCTCATTAGGTGTCACTTGGCCCAATTATAGCTTATCACGAAATAATAAAATTTAAGCACAAGCATAGGCGCCATGCAAGAAGAACCATTATTCTAGCACCAAGCTATACCACAAGCTTAAGTGGGCCCAAGCCACGAAATTACCCGGGGCTTGCTGAGAAGGTTGTGGTATGGATGGGTACGATCAATCACAAATCCCATTGAGGGTTCGAGGAGTGAAGGTTTTAGGCTACTTGGGAGCATTAAAACTCGAGCTCAATCCTCTGACCCAAATACATGGGTTAGCATGAAAAAGAGGTAAAAATGGTCCAAAACTTTAGGAAGTCACCTAGTAACCTAGTAGCCCATATCAATAGAATGCTTAAAAGAACAAAGCCATTTCCAGCAATCTGACAAAACCTATCCCGCGTTGGAAATAATAGACCTATAACCCAACACCATGCGTACAAGTCCAGCCCAGCAACTTGCAAAAGTCTGGCGCTAAGTCCCACTCCTGTTAGAGCTCCAAAAAATGGTCACGAGGGAGCCATAGCAGGACTAGAGGAAATCCACGAAGGTGAGAGGAATGCCCATCGGATAAAAGGCTTCACCCATCTTCCTTTCCTCTGCAAGCTTCATCTTAAAAACCCATAAGAAAAAAAGCAAGTGGTGCCTCACCCTTACGGGGGAGGTCCAGCTGCGTCAAATCCCTGGGAACCACAAAGGGTTCCTTACCCATACACCTTGGGTAGGAGAATTTCACCAAAATAGGAATAAATGGGGAACAACCAAAGGAAAAGGAAGAAAAAGACCAGATGACATTAGGGTTCTTCGCACCTATAAAAGGGGGCCTCTCCTACCCAACGAAATCATCATCCAGAGGCTGACCAAGCTTTGTCAAGCAACTTGGAATTTACTCAAGCCTCAATCCTCTTCCTCCGTTGTTTTCTTCTTTTTCTAAGATAAAAATCTTCCTAATTTTCCTCCGTCCCAGTTTAAATTTCTGTCCTCTGTAAGAAACTCCTGCTTTTCTCTCTCTCAAATTGCTAAACTTGTGAAAGCTTAGCTCCCATGCTGCAAGCTCCTCAAGCTAAGTCATTTATCGATTTGTTGTGTCTTTTGGCTATTAGTGAAGATGACCTAAAAGAGCTTTTCTAAAGTTTCATTAGACTCTTCAAAAACTCTTTTGGGAGCTTGGTTTTCGAACCTAAGCACTTGAGAATTTTTGTTCGTTTCCTTCTTACGGTAGTCCAGGCCCATTCGTCAGGCTGCTGGAACAAAAATACCCCTACACCCTTATCCGATTTAGTATGTTGTTTGCATAGGTGTGCCACTACTGGAGCTTGGCTTAGCCCAAAAGAAAGAGATTTGTTAGTTGTGAAGATGGATTCTTTGAGTGTTTGCGCTTTAATCTGACTTCTAATCAAGCAATTGTGATATGAATAAGGAACTGGCTCAGATTAGTTCTTTTCTATGTCTTGTAATAGTTAAGGACTTTATAATTCTATCTTGTGCACCAGTCTAATATTAAACCATGAAATCAAACCCAAATCGGGCTAGAATTACCCTTGTCGGACTAGTCAGTTCTCAAATCGGGCTGAAGTTACTTGTCATTTGTTGGCTTGTTCTAAGTCCTATAAAGGTAGGAATGTGTATACAGAAAGATAAATGAAGGCAGGAAATGAAAATTAATTGGGAAACATGACTTTGGGTTGAAGATTTCTATATTCAACTTATTGTCAATGTTTATCTCACGAAAAATAACTGTTTAAGACTGAAGAATTCTCTATTCAACCTATTGCAATCATGATTTTAAATAAGGGAGTTTCACTAACACATCCAAAAATGGGGGTTGAAATTATAAAAAAACCCAAGCACTATTTAAACATATAAACACACCCAAAACCCATCATTACATACACTCAAAACTCATTTATAAACACACCCAAAAAGTTGACTTTGGGGTTGATTTTGGGTGTGTTTCTATGTTTAAATAGTGCTTGGGTTTTTTTATAAGTACATGTCTAGAATTGGGTTTATTTCTAAATTTGTATTTAAATAACTTAAACTGAAGATTTCTCCATTCAGTTTATTGCAGTTATAACTTAAAAGTAAATGATAGTATGTGAAAAGATAATTTAAAGTACTGGTGCAGATAAATAAGCAAGGCCTAGCAACTAGGAATCGATACCAAGTGTTGGTAGTGCAATAAACTAAAAATATAACAATCAGGAGTTGTCAATTGGTTATCTTGGTGCAAGAGAGTTGTTTTAAGTTCATAAGAGATCAAGTGCTAATCGAGTTTGAAGTGATTTTATGAGAAGAAAAGTTGAATTTAGTTTTTTCTTTGTTGATGACTTCTCCATCGATTTATAGAGTTTCTAATCCTTTGAGTTGGCATGTAACTAGTAAGATTTTGGAAAAGAACTGTTGGTTATTGAGCTGTAAGCAGAGATATGGACTTGAGCGCTTCGATCTTTGGGTTGCTTGGGATTTGCTCAATGGTTTATACTGGCCAAGACAAGTGGTTCAAATCGCATTTAATGCGGTTGCTTCGTCGCCTGAGATTCTCCAGTTGTAGAAGTCATGACCTGGTTCTTCGTTTGAAGCTTCGTGTCTTTATCCAAGCAATAGTATGTTTAAAAGATTAATCAACGTCTCTTTCAAAAGTCAACTAAAAAAGGTCAATCAAGCCGATATTGACATTGGGCTTGAGCTTTTGTACAATTCTGACTAAGGCCCAATCTATTCAGATATTAATAATAAAAAATCCCTAAATGGGCCTTTTCCATTTTTAGGTCCAAACACACATGCAAATTAGTATTTAATCTAACTTGTTTACAAGCATCTTTAACGCGAAATTCTATAGTGAGGGTGTTAGATAAATGCCCTAGAAGCCAATATAAAATGGAATACTCTATGGATATAATATAATTAATCTAAACAAAATGGGCGTGATGTTACTTTAAAATACATAATGTACACAAAGAAACAAGTCCATGGATAAAGATATAAATGGAAAGCAATGTAAAGAAGTTAGATTCAAAAGACCTTTCCATCATAGGAATATCGTATCCTAAAAGTTTCTAGTCATAGAATCATCAATTGGACAATAGTGAACTGCAAAGATTGGTACACACTATGTCTGCTCAATTGGGAGGATGACTAGTCTCAAGTCATTCGTGTAGAGACACTGAGATAGGTGTGTAGGTGCTCTATAAAGATAGAGTTCACTGAACGCGATCAACTTAAGAATTCTTGTATGGAAGCCTTACTTACAAGTGTCAAACAAAGAATTCTAAGTTATGATAATGCAAATTAGTCCTTAGACTTGAGACATTACGGTTGTCTTGTGTATGGGTTGTTTGTCTTTGAGAGCACTATACAGTAGTATCAAAAGGTTGTGACTTAAAGGTGTTCCTCAGGATACTTAGTATGTGCACAGAGGCATGTGAATGTACAATAATGAATCTCTACTCTTAGTAGGAAGAGAGAATACTCTAGAGATATGATTAGTTGAATCTTTGACCTAAGGATAACAAATATTGAAAGGTCTAATTGAACGATAATGAGAGTTGAAATTGTTATCTCAAACGTAAAGCTTAGAACCTTATAGTTTGATATACAATCTTGTGGGACATCTTAGATCACCTAAAGGATGTCAAATCTATTAAAGAAGTTAATAGATGCTTGTTGAGAAACAAGTGAAATGAGTGAGATAAGAAATCACAAGTGAATTATCAAACAAAGTGACAATTCAATCCTTTTTATCAACTCACCACATTTTAGAGCTCCAAGAAGTTGATCAATTGTGTGATACACCAACCATGTAGCAATGGTGAAAGTTAAAAACTAGTTTTCTTGATTATAATAGAATCATGAAGTATGAACTTCAATCAAGAAGCCAGATTATTCATAAAAGATGAATAACATCCAAGACAAATAGTATATTGAAGAAGCATTTTAGAAATGGCTATATTTCAAAAGGAAAAGTGGGAGCCCATTCAAAGTCAAAGGGAGAATCACCCTCACCTAGTGAGAACATCTTCAAAAGGAAATCTAAAGGAAATGAAAGGTTCATATGCTTATCAATAAGTATGGGTTCATATATAATATGACCAAGGTACTACAAAACAAGCATATATTATCTTGCTCTCTCTTGGCCGGCCACCTAGAGGAAGGAAAGGCTAGCACCCATTTTCTCCTCTTAGTTCCTTATTTTCGTATTCTCATTCTACCTTGGTGAAGACTCTTTGGGGAGGCATAACCTCATTGTGCCTATTTTGAGAACAAAGCGGAAAATCAACACCTAAGGAATCATTCCCTATACTTGAATACCATTCTTGGATTCAAGATCTGCTCCAATGGTAAGTTCACTTTCTACATTCTCTTTAATATATGATATTAGTGTCAATGGTGCATACTTTCATAAACCTATAAAGATTTGAACTTAAGATGAGACTAGCATGAATCTTTAGCTATTTCCTTGCTTCCGCTTCATTATGTTTGTACATTAAATATGCATGAGCTAAATGATTAGTTTTGTCATATCTTCATGGGATTTTAGAAAATCCCTACTCATTATTTTACCTTCAGATGCCATATATGGACCATATCTTTAACATTCGATTTACCTAAGAATTTTACCTTATCCGAAAAATAGATTAAACAATTGGATGTGAATCCTCCACTTGAATATTCCATAAGTATAAAAATCATCCAAAGGCTAAAAACATGACACCGCATAATTTTTGGAGGCATGGTCTTCCCCTGGCGTGTTCTTCTCCTTTTTATTTTGATATTTTTGGACATGCGTGCCTACGTCGTTTTGCTTTGTAATTTTCCTTTTTCTCGTAAATAAAAAATGACACCCCATAATTTTGCTTTGGCGGGTCCTTTGTCATCCTATCTTCTGACTTCGCTTCACATTCTCTTTTTAGCTAAAGTTTCCTTTTTTCGAAACCCATCATAACACATAGAAGGCTCTACTTCTCGGGGAAGACATTGGAGAAGTGTAGCCATGAATGTAGAAGAAGAGGTCGAGCGTCTGAAAGAAGAAATCCAAAGGCTTGGCAAGGTCCAAGACGATGGTTCTTACAAGGTAACCTCACAGAAAAACACTCTTGCCGACTCTGTTTTGTTTATTTTGGCGATAATGTTAGACAATTTCCTTTCTTTTTTCTCAGTGTTGATATGTAATGATGCTTTAGAATTCGACCCAAATTGAGAAATGCAAGTATAAAGGCTTTGGTAATTACTGTGATTTTTATCTGGATCTAAAATTGGTTGGACCATGTCAATTGGGGATCTGTAATCTTTTAGTTGACTTTTGGATTTTTTTTATAGAGGAAGATCTGCCCATTTGTGTTATTGGAGTCTGTTCAGTTTTTTTCTTTTCAAGTTTCTGATTTCGTGGTGAATCTAGGCTAAGTAACTGATCATAACAACAAAGTTCATCGATCAAATCAATACTTTTGCTCATTCAGTTTTGCTTGACCTGATTGATTGAGTTTTTGGGTTTTTGATCTGATTGCCTTGTTAATACACATTGTGCATTAAGACTTTCTTTGAGATTCATCTCAAGATGTTTGGTTCTTGTGTTGGAGTTTGTAGATATACTTGATCCTTGTCAGTTGAAGATGGCAGTTTTTTTTTGTCCCTTTCCAATTGCTTTCAGTTCAGGACCATTTCCATGTAGGAGTGGTTTTACAATTTTTATTTTAATTGTTCTTGGGCTTCCTTTGTGAGGTAAAATACTAGAAACAAAGTCATTCTCGCTGAAGTGATTATTTTCTCTGGGACAAGAATGTTGGTATGTGTAACCCTGGTTACTTTGAAGACGAGGGTTCAATACAAAGAGGTTAACAATATGATAATTCTATTATAAGTTGAAAAACTGTGACAGATAAGCATATAGATTTTGTGATTAGTAGAACATCAAACGAACTGTATTAGATTGTTCTCTTTGTTTCTGCATCCTGTGTTGTACAAATTTCTTCCCATTTACCACATGAGAGGGACAGAGAGAAAAAACAACGGACCTGGTCTGGATTAAAGCAAGCAATTATAGTGTATGCATGTTTATCATACTTAAAGTTACCTCTGCACTACCAAAGGAGTTTGATATGTTGTTAAATCCTTGCGTTACGATGCAGCTCATTCAGAAGTTAATATATCTTCAGGCTTATCTGGTCTGCTGATGTGGCTTACATCTAGGAAACTTAGATAAGGGACCAGTGGAAGAAGCTGTGCATTAGAATTCTAATTTGGTTCCTCCTACATTTACTTGAGAAACTTGTAGTTATTATTTCAGTCAAGGACCCAAAAGCTTCACTTTGCCCTGCCAAGTGGTGATGTTTTTGTTCAATAGCCTCATAAAGTATAAAAGACTTGATGGCATAGTGTGGCTGCAAAAGTTCAATCAGGCATGTACGTGGTTGTGTGTGCGCAAACATACACACACTCGCACACACACACACACGCACGCGACACCAACACTCAATGTGAAACATATATCAAGGAAGTTGGAGAATATGGTTTTCTGTTTTTGATAACATAGAATGTATTATTTGGTAGTATTCTTAAGGTTAGTCTGAGAGATTTCAGCTGTGACATTATTTGGGTTTGGTTTTCTCCATGCCTCTGTCCTCGATTTTTAATTATTTTGAACAAACCTTTTCCTCTTGCAATACCTTACGCTTCAATATTTCTATATCTCATATTAGCTTTCCTACTGCTTATGAAACTTGGTTTATTTTCTGTAGGTCACATTCGGGGTGCTATTTAATGATGATAGATGCGCAAACATATTTGAAGCATTGGTTGGGACGCTAAGAGCGGCAAAGAAGCGGAAATTTCTCACATATGAAGGCGAGCTACTGCTGCAAGGAGTCCATGACAATGTGGAAATCATACTTAAACCAACCCCAGCAGCAGCAGCACCCAAGGCAACCGATGCAGTTGGGACGAGTTAGAAGATTTCTGCACTTTTTTGATTGCGTGTCCTCTTATATATCATGTTGTATTGTGTGTGAAAGAGACTGTAAAACCCTTTTGAGACCCATGCTTGGCAGTTGCTCTCGTTTACCTTTATTTACTATCAAAGTGTTGGTTTCAATAAGTTGAGATAAACTGAAACCAGAGTGAAAGGGCACCAGCAGGTAATTGTTTGTAATTACTTTCCATCTCTGACTTTTTAAGAGATTTGAATGCAACAAGATTTCCGCATGACTTTTTTTCAATTTCATAGTGTGTGATTGGTAATGCAACCAGACAAGAGACTTTGGACATCTCTTGAATTATCTTACCTTTTCTAGAGAAGTAGGAACTTGTTTGTCTAGCTTATGTAACCAACTTGATTGTACCAATTAACTGCTCATACAAAATGTTTTAGAGCCACGCACATCCATAATCCAAATCCTATGTGCTCACTCATTTGTGCTCGGATGAAGGAAATTGAAGCACACATGACTAGTGTAACACCCCGATCCTAATTAAATCCTCCATTTAAATTAATTAATTAAAGTATGAATTTACAATTTTGCCCTTAAGGGTAGGGGCATTTTGGTCACTTTTTAACCCGGAAGGATTTTGGGGAAATGAATGGTACTATTGCATAGACCATGCCGAGATGAGTCTGTGGACATATAGTGGGCTCAAATTGGAGTTGAAACGAAAAAGTTATGAGCTAGGGAAGCTCAATGGCATAATCGTAAATATATTGAAGTGGGTTATTAAAAATCTGATTTTTCCCTCCTTTCTCTCTCTCTCTCTCCCCCTCCCGACTCTCCCTCTCCATTCGCACAAAATAGCCCCCTCCCCGACACTATTCATCCGTTTAGTTTTGTCACCATCGCCGCCACCTCCGGCCACCAAACTCGACAAGGTTGGTACCAAAAGAACAGACGCGACGTCGCCTTCTCATCCCGACCCTTCGCCGCCCCATCCGCCGCCGTATATAGCCGGAATTCACGAAAATCCGGCCGGTTTTACCCATAACTTCATGGAGTTCGTTCGGACGTTTCTGGTGACCAAATTTTGCGAAGTAGGTATGTTTCTTCATCCTCTCAATGTGTTCTAGCTGCTGATTGTGGTATTTAGGAGAAAATTTTGCGTTTTGGTGGTTAAATAAGCGATGGAAGTTTTGGCCGGTTTTGGCCTCCGATTCAGGCCACTTCCGGTGACTTTTTGGGGTAAGTTTAAGAACAAAAGTTGCTCCAATCTATGTGTTGATCATGTAGGTATAAGTCTTGACCGGCGGTTTGGAGATTTTCCGATCACCAGAATCGCTTCAGACACCCAAGCGTTGCCGGCGCGTGTGGCAGCGCGTGGGACACTTTTTGGCCGGTCATAGGGTCCTAAAATAATCCTCATGTCGTCCCGAGCACGACGGTATGCTCGGATATGAATTTGGTTATCGTTTGATCGTTGATCAGATATCACATATTACTGGTTATCCAGGTTCGATAGGTTCAGACCGTTGGATCGACTTCATTTCAATATATGTTGATCTAAACATTTCTAGGATCGTGTAGGATTTTGCGGATCATGAATCGGAGCCTCGGATGTTCCGATTCAGTAACTTAAAGTTTGCGTTAAATGACAACAGTCCGATCGCGAGCGATCCGACCTTTCGATGCGGACCAAACTTGCAGGACGTGTATTTTAAACCTTGTTGAACCTGTAGGAACTTTCGGATCGGAAATCGGAGGTCGTGGGCCCCGCGGGCTCGGTTAACCAAGATTGTGTAGTTTGACTCCTCGGTTCACCGTGAGTCTTCCGAGGTAGTTTCACCCTTTGAGAAGTATTAGAACGACCATGTAAACAAGTCTTGACTGTTATTTGAGTTCTAATTATGTTGGGATTAGGAGTTTGTTTTATAGTATCTTATGAAATTCTTGGGTATTATATTGACAATTGAAGTTATGGAATGGGCGAGCTTGGGATTTTGTTGGTGGGTTGTGAAAGTAAGCCTTGGGCTCGGCTATGATTTTTAGTAAATAAATGGATGTTTGTTTTTAAGTGTACTTCGTTCTTCTAATTTGGAATTTCTTGCATAATAAGTTTTGGATGGAAAATGGTTTTAATATGGCGAACGAGGATATGGGATCTCTAAAGGTTATTATTTATCTTTAATTAATATTATTATGATTATTATTAAAGTATATGATTTGGGTAATATCGGGTTATATACGAAAGTCTATTGTTTTAGTATTTTATAGAAGATAAGTGTAAACAATTTTGATTGCTATTTGAATTATTTTGGGCCTTTATAGAGTATAGGCTTGTGAGCTTATTTTCTATACTAGGAATAAAGATTTGGGAAAATTGGATTAAGATCGGTTTGGTCTCGGCCTGTTTCCTGTGACACGAGACTTCCTGTTTATATTTTGTTATTTTTAATATTATTGTTATTATTACTATTATCGTTACTATTAGAGGTGTCAACCGGGCCGTGCCGTGCCGGCCCATCCCATTTAAACTCGTGCTTTTAACGTTTTCGTGTCGGGCCGGGCCGGCCCATTTAATTTATCGGGCCGTGCCGTGCTAGCCCATTTAGTAAAATTATTAATCCCGGCCCGGCCCAAAGCCCACGTCCATACTGGAACGGGCCGGGCCGGGCCG
>NC_024131.1:14663508-14680794 GCF_000346735.1 Prunus mume
GTCCATTGGACCTCATTTTTTGATCCCGGCCCGGCCCAAGTTTTCGTGCCGTACCGAGCACGGCCCATTAATATTCGTGCTTGTGCCATGCCGTGCCTCATTTAAATGGGCTGGGCTCGTGCCGTGCTGGGCCGGCCCGTCTCGTTTGACACCTCTAGTTACTATCATCATTAGTGCCATTAATATTATTTATAAAGGATTATGTTACTTTGTGTAAGATACAGTGTTTTGGATTTTGTACTTTACTTTGGTCACTAGGATCATATCCTATTTATTAGTTTTATTAACTTGGTTTGAATTATGTCGGGGAGCCTAAAGCCCAGTTAAGGTAAGATTAAATGATTGGTTATATTTCAGTATTACCGATTTGTTATGGTTATAAGGTGTTTGTGGTCTTGTTGAGTCTAAAACCTGTTTGGATGGATGTTTGATCCTGGTATGAATCTTTAAAATTTTTCTGTTATCGCCCGTACTAGGGGATGATTGTGAGGTTGGAGGCCATCTATGTGAATTGCATGAATTTATCTTGTGCATGCTGTCGGTTGGTGATTTTAAATGTGTTTTTAATAGGTTGAGAAATTTGGGAAATGTCTAATTTACAAGGGAGATTTTGCCGAAATTCTGGCCGAAAGTCTCGGTTCTTAGTAAGTGGGCCTTGCATCGGTAAGATGTCGGAAATAAGACGGGATTCGTCCCGGATTCTAAGGAATTCTGGGCGGATCCTGTCAACTAGGGTTGGATTTTTCGGGGATGAAGGAAATTGAAACACACATGACTAGGGTTGGATATTTGATCCGAAAAATCCCTGTACCGATTAATAATTACTGAACGAATCAAATGATTTACTTTGGTGTGGTTTGGTTAAATTATTATTTTTATTAAACAATTCTCTGTAACAGATTTGAATTGAACGTAATGATTAAAGGACCGAGTTCCATTCTCCCTAAATCATTGGGAACCATGTTTAAACTGAAACTTAAAATAATTATTAATATGTGTTAACATTTAATTAAAGTGATCGGGAGTCGTTAGTGGGCCACGTCACAACAGATTATCCCAATATACTCTTACCATCTTAGCTTCAATCTGAGCCACCGTCTCTGGCGAGAATTTTAGTGGCGGATGGTCTTCCTGGTCCTCCAGTCTTTTGATTTCTACATTGGCTCAGTTCTTGTATTCAGGGGTGTTTCCTCCCCTCGTTTTGCTTTGGAATAAAGTAATATTTTGACCCAAAAAAAATAAAAAAACCCAACTTTGAAGATATGCATGTTGATTACGTTAATTTCAATTTCTATATATATATTTTTTATCAAAATTTATGCTAGGCCAAAATTCTAGTGTTCTCTTGGCAATCACTTTCACTTTCTGCCTCTTACATTCTCTGCCTCCCATTTGGTTCAGTTTTGTTGATTACGTTTATTGTTGCTTGATCCTTTGGGCCTTTGGCCACCCTTCAGTTTTTCTAATCTGAACTGAATCAATCTAGAAAGACCAAATTGAAAAGAAGAAAAAATAAGTGAAATGGGAAGAAAAAGTAAAGGATACAAGAGTAAATTCATTGAAAAATCTTAAGTTAACAAAAGCAATTCTTTATCTTGAAATAAAGTCGCCCAAAAAACTGTACCCTGAGATTTTAGACAAGGATGCGACAATGGTAGCAAGGCTCTGTTGTCAAACGTTTTCCACTTGAAGAATACATGATAAAGCAGGGAACAATGACTCTAACACACTATGAAACATATTGGTAAGCCAATAGAACAAAATTTACCTTTCCTTAGCTCATGATTGGCAATATAGGAACCCTGAATCTTCCTACTTTAGTGTACAATATTTGACAAAAGCAAAAGCCGATGACCAAGTGACGGCCTGGGAGTCATCTCTTGCAAACGTGTCTTGAGACCAACTATTGGTCATGATGGTCCCGTAAGAATGAATGCATGTAAGAGGCTCTGTGCTGCCTGGGTTTCATCAGGCGTCCCAGATATGACAATAATCCTGTCGGTTGTTCCAGGACGAGGCTCATGCACTATGACCTTGGCACCAGAAATCTGATTTGATATTGATATACAGACAACCAGACTACATAAGTTTGAAACAGGGTTCACTACAAAGAAACTGCTAACCAGACTACATAGTAACTGTGATATCCTCAAAGTTCACAGGGTTCACTACAAAGAAACTCCGCTCAAAGGCGCACAGCAACCCCGCTCTTTAACAGTCCCTTGAGAGATAACTTAATAACAACACAACTTCCCCCCCCCCCAAAAAAAAAAGAAAAGAGAGAAAAAAAGGGAGACGGAGACAAAAACATAGACAGTGACAGAGAACAAAAACAATTCTTCTCTAGAGAAGTAACTGTGTTCTTCCCAGCCACTTCAATTCGCTCCTCTGCAATTTTCTACAATTCTTTCTTGGGAATAATATACTGATCATAAATTTTAGTACACATGGGCAGCCCTCAAAGTTAATAAAGCCAAAGCGGTAATGTTCAGGTTTGAAATCCAACAAGCAAGAAACTTCTCAAGGGGACGCTAGCTAAGGCACCATGCACAAAGACCACAGTTTGATTAAAATAATATCAAAGAAGCAATACTTTGGAAAAATTATGAAATATACCTGTCTTAGACGAGCCAAATTGGAACCATTCTCCCCGTACACAGAGCCAATAACATTTTCAGGAACTATGATCTCTACGGTTGTATTTGTCACAATAGCAGATTTGTTTCCACTGCCAATGCCAAAGGATGGAGTTAAAAATAAATAAAAAAATGACAAATGCATCCTACTAGAAACTTTGAATACATGATTCCATACCTTTTCAGTTTCAATTTAAAACCAAATAAAGTGGGTATTTTAGTTAAGTGACAAAGTGAGGTCTGAGAAAGAATAATATGACAGTTACCTAGTCTATGGTTACCTTTTACATGACAGTCAAGGGTATTTCAATTAATTATGAAACAGAGGCTCTGCATGACAATCATCAGTTGCTATCTACTCATGCTTTAACATGGCATCCATTTTATTTTCAGACCCAATTACAGCTTAGCAGCTTAGCCAGATCTCATAATTTTCTAACCTGCCAAGTTCTGTGCCACTTTTTAGCGAAGTCAAACCCCTGCCAGTATCAGTGATGCCCCTTGAAGCTACCATCTGAAATCCCATCAATATATCAACAACAACAACAACAAAAAAGAGAGAGAGAGAGAGAGAGAGAGAGAGAGAGAGAGCCTTACCTGTGACGCCCATGGCCTTGGTGAGGAGGAAGGATGATCTAAACTATGAGAAAGTCCAAGATGATCCATACTTTGAGTTAGAGTTGTATGTCGACTGAGACCATGATTAACACCAACTGATGATGATGGCTGAAATCCAATAGGAGTAGGATCCCTTAGTCTTCCATAAGGACTGGTATCGGTTAGCATGGATGAACTGCTCCTTCTTCCAGAATTATTTACTGTGCTGGAGAAAAGGTTATCTCGTAATCTACCAGTAATATTGTACAAAGCATCTTGCACACTTGAAAAATCTCCTGAAATCTGTGGAACAAATTATAACTAAATATAAGAGAAGTTTGCAAGTTCATATCAACTTTAGGTCGCGAAATATTCCCAATTTCACTAAATGGGACTAAATGAAATAGGAATGAAACGGAATATGGAACATCATAACAACGAATAGGGATGAAACGGCTATAGCTCCTATATGAACTACTGGGAAGATCATTGCGAAGAAGTCGAGACCTAACAAAAGAAGTAAACCTGAAGTGTCGCGAAAGACTGGAATGGGAAACAAAACGGAATGTACCGGATTTTTTGCACGTGGGACTAAATGAAATATAATTACAATGTTTTCCTTAAAGAATGTGATAAAACCCACACCTGTACAACTTCATCATTCTCTAAGGCGCACTTTGGGACCTGGTCACCGCCTATTATTCGTATACCAGTACCAGTTACCTTCCGAATCTCTGAAACTATTACACCCCCTTTTCCCAGCAAACAACCAACTTGGTTTGATGGGACTACAAGCCGTGCAGTAAGAGATGACCCTTTATTTGAGCTTGAGTCTCGCCCTTTTTCAATGCCTGCTTCTACGGACCTTGAGAAAACAAGAACAATACCCTTTTGTGCTGCCGAGTACCGTGATTCAGGACTCTATGGAAGATGAAGCCAACATTAAAAAACTTATTACTAACAAATATGCCTGTATTGACGGATATAGAAAAAAGGGGAAGAAAAAAAGGAATGACAAACCTCCGATGCAGCAACAGTAATTAATCGTTCATCACACTCAGCCACAGATGGTCCAATACTTATTGCAGCACCTGTCTCATTCTGAAGGGCCCTGACAATGGCACCCCCCTTTCCAATTACACCCCCAACCCTATCATTGGCACAAAGAATCTTGAAAGTAACTTCCTGCTGTACCATTTTTGTTTCAAGTGTGGGGATCCTTTCAGCCTCGATTGATGATGGACGAACTCCTGAAGCATAACTCATGGAGCTGCTTGGCAAAGAGTTAAGCATTGAGTTCCTCTGTGAAAGATGATCTAAATGGAGATCAGGTAAAGTCTCATAAGGAACTGCCTCCAGAGGCCTGCTTCCAGTCATCCGTGTCTTGTCAACTAGTGTACAATCTTGAAGACGGCCGGATACAGCAATAAGTGCTTTCTTTACAGAAAAAATATCCCCTTCTATCTGCCACACGATTGAATCATATTCAAGGGGAGAAATAAATAAATATTCTTTTTTTATTACGGACATACAATAAATGGAGGCAAACAGTGAATCAATAGGCCTTAATATAAACACAATACAGGGAATACTTCGTGTTCTATTTTCTGTTACAACAAACCTGAAAGGCAAGTGAAGTCAGAAGTTGAAGCTACAAAAGAATAAATTTTTAAGAACCTCCTGAAAGGGAAAAGGATGACCTTGTATCAGCTACCAAGTTCTTTCCTCCTATTTGGTACCTAATTCGATCCAGTGACTTCTACAATATTCAAAAATTGATATTAATCAACAGGCTTGCGAGGCGGTGAAAATAAAGTATGCAAATGGCAACCCAACTAGCCCAACTTAGCAGAGTGCTTGGCAGGAGATCAAAGTAATTGCCGAAAACTGCCAACTTAGTATCAATATCTCACAAATATTGTTAGCCATTTCAAGTTCAGAGTTCACTAGGGCTTTTAAAGCCCTACTTTATAATTCATTTTTTGATAAGCAGTCACCAAAATCCTAATTATATGAAGACATGGTACAACCTTAGGATCTTCTAAAATTAATCACAAATTTATTCTAAAGATCCACTTCCTCATAACTAATCCTGCGCTTGTTACCTGCATTCTATATGATAAAATCAGAGAACAAAGGTGACTATTATCTCATAGGTTCCCAAATACAGATTATAATTCTAAATATCCACGATCCTGAAATGCCAGTGGCACCACTTAATCCAAACTGATTTTATATTTATGTGCCAAATTGTGAAAATGAATGTTTGCCCTCATGAAGATCTCCAAATGAATTTCTGACCAAAATTTTTATTTCCAGAAATTACATTACCTAAACCAAGGTCTTGCTATCACTTTGGATGAAAACAAGTATTCCACCAAATGGTCTTTCCCTTATCTCAAATAATGTTTAATAAATTATCAAATATATACGTATATATATATATATATATACATATATATATCTCAATAAGATGTGAACATTCAGCTGAGCTGGTATTCAATAACAGTGATGGTTTCTTTTCAAAAGCACAAAGAATTCTACTTCATGTATTCTCCGGAAGCAAGCTGCCAGTCTGCCTGAATACAGTTCCTCGCTAGCTCTTGAATCATCACCAGTGACATAAACTACTGTTCCTTATATAATCTAATCTAATTTAACTTGAGAATAACCTAAAAGTCCCAAACAACTTAAGTTAGAAAATAATCAAAATTCTCATTTTTTTTACTGAAAACTCTGAATAACCTGAAAATCCCAAACAACTTAAGTAACTCAGCATAGCTACAGCCTAGCACCCATACCATGCTACTCAAAACTTTTGGTCCTATTAGCAAAGAAATCAAGCACATTTAATCTACAATCATGCTAAACTACTAATTATACACAACAAGTTGAAGTTTCCACATAACTCTAAATAGAATTTACTAAATTAGTTTAAAAGTCTAAACATAGCCCATCAATTTGGGATTTTAATAAGCTAAATGGTGCAAATTCACTACATCATACACAAATACCAACAAGTGAATGCAAATGCAGCCCTTTGAAGTAAAACCCAAACTCAAACCAACTCAACACACACACACACACAACTTATCTAATTTACATCCAAAACGTAATTGAAATCTCGGAAAAGCAAAGACACAACCTCACCTCGACCATCTCGTCCGTAGAAAATGCACAAGCCGGCAATTTCTCATTCAAAACCCTAATTTTACAACCAGTCTCTTTCCTAATCTTCTCCACCACCTTACCGCCCTTCCCTATCACCGACCCGACCTGCGCTGCCTCCGCCAGAAACCGGCACGAAACCACCCCAACATCCGCCGGAATCGCCCCGGTCTCCGCCGCCACCTCAAGAATCCTCTCGAACACTCTCAGAAGCGCCTCCTGCGCCTTCGAAACCTCAATCTCCTCTTCCCCACCACCACCACCAACATTAACATTTTCGAGGCCTGGAGTTCTCAACCAAATCTTGGAACGGATTGCGCTCGGAGCGACGACCACCACTACCCGGTCCGGCGACTCGACTTGGGCTTCTTCGATTCGGATCTTGGCCCCGGTGGCCTGCTGTAGCTGCTTGATCACGCTACCTGACTTTCCGATGACGCCACCGATGCGCGACGCGTGGCAGAGCATACGGAAGGCCACGTGGCCGGGAGGTACGCTGAGGGGAGGCGGAGGGGGCCTGGATCGCTTGGAGGAGCCGTTTTCGAAGTTGGGGTCGGAAGACATTGTCGATAGGGAACGCTTCGCTGGTAGAGAGAGAAAGGTGCTTCCCATAATACTTTCTCTCACTACAAATATTTTCGCTCTCGCACTCTCTCTATATATACATAAAGATAGATAGATTCAGCCTAGTACGATTTTTCTCTCTCTAGAATCTGAAGATGTATTTATGATTTTCTCTCAATTGGCTCCCAAGGAAGCCGGAGACTTTGGTGTCGAGTTGCAGAAACAGGGGGGTTTTGGGGCTAAAGCTGCGCTGAGGCAGGATAGGGTGCGCACTGCGCATTGGGGAATTCGGTGTGTGCGTTTGCACGTGACTCGCAATGTTCAAAGGGTGACGACGGGTCGTGTCGTGTCGTGTGGAGAGTGTTAAACAAGAACTCCAACACAAATACGGTTCGTTTATTAAACGGGTCAGAAATCTGGAATATATATATACTAGCCCCTTTTTTGTGTGCCATGCTTTTCCCATCAATGAAGGAACCAGTAGGGAAAAGGGCTTTTAAACTTATTGTCAAAATTAATAAACCAGGAATGGCTAAAATCCTCGGACTGGTGGAGGAAGATAGAATATCAGGCTTCAATATAATCGGAGTAATTATATTGTAATTTTGACGACTTGAGGGTTTTCAACTGATAGAGATGGCTACTGAAAGACTCTTGGCTTATAACTTTGTGTATATAAAGGGAATGATAAAGGATGATCTCAGGATGATCTCGATCCCTTATCGGCTTGATTTCAACTGATTGGGTCTCAAGCAGTATATCTCTATAATACTTGAGGGACTTATACGGACTGGGAGGCATATAATGGAAACCAGGAGGAAAATAATGTTTAGCAATGGCAACTGGATCAGAATTGATATCATAATTTGGCTCAATTATAAATAAATGAGAATTACTCTTAGGCAAATAGGGGGACGACTTCTTGAAAGCAACTGAAGGACCTGCAAATGGGTCATAATTGGAAACTAATGTCGACTGGTAACTAGGACGAACTTGACCAACTATTGATCCTAAAGCAAAGAACTTGTTGGCAACTGAAATTGGTGAGGCAACTTGGATTGGGGTGCAACCAGGGAAAGGAACTATTTGCTGGGGAGACTCAGGCTTATCTTGACTCATGGATGGTGGGAGGATTCTGAGCGACTGGGACGACTTTGGTTGGGCAACTGACTCGGTTGGCTTTTTGGCTGACTCTTTCTGCTTGTCTTTCTTGGGTGCCATTGTGCATCCTGCAAGAACTCTCTAGTAAGAAAATCAGGAATGGAATTCTCACTCCTCTCAAATACTCAATATCAAAATCAAATATGCTCAAAATACTTTGCCATCGTGCAAAAATCTGTTTAGATGCAATGTTCTGGACATCTTTTTCTAAAACATGTTTTGCAGACTTACAATCAACTCGGATTAAAAACTTTTGATTTAGTAAATCATCTTGAAATTTACTAATGCATAATACGATAGCTAATATTTCTTTCTTAATAGTACTATAATTATACTGCGACTGAGTCCAAACACCAGAATGGAAACGAACAATCTGTTCTGGGGAATTTGGACAGGCTCTTTGCTTAAGAATGCCACCATAACCTATGTCAGAGGCATCGGTTTCAACTATTTTGAAGAAATCAACTGAGGGTATACCAAGACAGGGAAGTGTCTTGACATGGGCTTTTATCTGTTTGACAACTTCTGTATGAATGTTTGACCATGGAGGAGGATTACTCTGCAACCTATCAAACAGGGGCTTACATTGTTTTCTCAGATTTTGGTAGAAGTCAGAAACATAGTTGAGAGATCCTAGAAACCTCTGGAGTTGACTCTTATCAAGAATCTGATCAGGGAACTTATCAGCAAATTGGATAACTCGGTCAATTGGGGAGATTTGCGACTGACAAATATTGAAACCAAGAAATCGAACATTGGTTTGAAACAATTTGATTTTCCTGGCAGAGAACTAAACCATTTTGTTTGACAATCTGGAGGAACTTATACAAGTGTTTCCAATGCTGTTTTACAGACTCAGAAAAGATAAGAACATCATCAATATAGACAATAGAAAAATGACTATAAGGATTGAAAATTTCATTCATGATGTTTTGGAATTCACTAGGAGCATTTTTCAAACCAAACGACATAACATTCCATTCATAATGACCGAAAGGGGTGACAAATGCAGTCTTATATCTATCTGACTCATCTATTTGGATTTGCCAGAAACCACTTTTCATATCAAACTTATAATAGACAACTGCTTTTTCTAATCGATTAATTAGGTCTCGTTTATTAGGTATGGGGTACCTAATCCATTCTAAGACCGAATTAAGGGGCTTGTAGTTGATAACTAATCTTGGAACTCCTCTTTCTAGTTCAGCGTTTTTCTGGACATAAAAAGCGGGACACGACCAAGGGGACTTACTCTTATGAATTATTTTCTTATGAAGCAACTCATGGATTTCTTTTTTACAGAATTCCATAATCTCTTGACTCATTTGGATCGGCCTAGCTTTAGTGGGAATATTTTTCTCACTAAAGGTTTTGATATAGGGGAGACTGACAACATGTTGTTTCCTATACCAGAAAGCGTTAGGCAAATCAGAACAAATTTCATTTTTCAACTTATTTTCGAAATGCTGAATTTGCAACTGTAAAGACTTATCAGTTAATTGTTGTTCAACTCTTTTAAACTTAATTTCTTCTTTTAGGAAGTTCAACTGGTTGGTTTTTCTAATAACCTGGACAGACTTAGAAATGGACTGTTTCTGCAAGGCTTTCAGGTTATGCAACTCAGGCTTAGAAAGGAACTCAAACTTAACCTTTTCTCCTAAGTAGGTGGATATGACGCCATCATAATCTACCTGAAAAGGATACAATAAGGAGATAAAGGGTAAACCTAAAATGACTTCGTCAGTGATGTTCTTGACTAAGACAAATGAGGTTTTAAAGCATACTTTGTTTTGGCATACATGGGCTTTTGGTATTTCGTAATTCAACTGAAGGGATTTTCCTGAAGCAGTACTTAGGGATTCCCTAGACTTCTGATAAAACTTAGTGGGGATTAGACCTTCTTGAATACAATGAAGGTCGGCTCCTGAATCAAACAAAGCAACTGTGGTGAATTCAAAATTCTGGACAAATATGGTGACTTTAGAATACCACTTTCTAAAGTTGACTTGGCGAATTAGGTTTACGACTTGCTTACTGTCAGAGGGTTCATCATCAGAATGGTGAGGACTTTTTGACTGACTTTTAGACTCAGAAGACTCCTTTCCGAGGAGGCGAACTAAGTCTTGCTTAGTCGTATAATTCTCAGTTTGCAACTTATGACTGACTTGTTTTAGTTCAACTATTTCCTTTTTTACCATTTTTACTTCTAACTGCAGGTCTTGTAAGGTGACTTCTTTCTTTTTATTAAACTTTTCTAAGGTTGTATTCAAACTAATCGGCTGGGGGGTAGACTGACTTGGGCTCTCCTGACTGATGACTTTTCTTAGTTTTTTCAAATACTCAGATTTTAGCTCAGGATTTTCGACTTTGCTTATTAAGTCTATTAGCAAAGAATAGCAATTAGACTTTAGAGATTAGAAAATACCTAGAGTCCCAAATCAAAAAATTTATAGGAAAAATTGGTCGCTTTCAAGTTTAAATAGCACAACCAATGTAAAAACAGTTGAACAAATATATGCCTTAAGTAAAGAACATGAAACTTGTCAGTTGCTTAATCTTGAGTCCGTAAGAAAACATAAGTCTGATGGTAATAATTTCTTGCATATAGGTCTAGTTCAAGTAGCTGTCAAACCGCTAACTAGATTAGGATTACAAGCCTCTATCCTTCTCTGTTTGCGTGTTAGTGATAGTACCTTAGGAGTTATTGAGTCAAGTCTGTGTAATGGACCGGTTCACTTCGATTGTTACCCAGATTTCACTGTAAGCCTTAGTGATCCACACATCTTAAAAGCCCTTACTCTGAATATTAAGACCGAAGGTTATGATGTCCTCCCAGGCACCCAACCTTTAGCCTTAGTATACAGAATTTACTATAAGGTTACAGGCACTAATATAAATTCAGCAATTGGAGGGCAATTTCTCTGATCTCATATTTGGACTTTCCTTCAACTGAATAGGCAGATGTGGCGGATCCAGTGGGGGAGACCGGAATCTGGACAGGGCGTGGAACTGGATCAACTGGCAGATCATTGTAGACATATCTGGCAATTCTGTCAACTTCAAATTTGTCCCACCAATTGACTGAAAATTGGCGGGCAAGTACTCTGGTATCAATGGTGACCCTGTAAGACATTTGAGAATCCAGGGAACCTTATACCGGGCAAGAAACAGCATCTGTTTGGGGAAAAATAAATCAACTCTGGTGAACTTGGCTTTTCTGGTGAAGTGGCGGATTAACTCAAGAACTGCAACTGGAAGAATTTCATCAACTGGACCATGAGGACAATGGTTCTCCCTCGTCGTCTAGTTGCCAGCCCATGCAAGAACCAGAACCAGATAAGCCCAAGCCCAAGAAGAAGTCTTGGTATGAAGACAGCTTGTATGAAGACAGTCAGCAGCCCTATGTTGCCTATGACTTAGGGTCTGACTAAGCATCCAGTTGCCGACATAATAGTTGCCTTGGTGGAATTACCTGAAGTATTATGAAAAGCAGCCGCCCTGCTTTCCCGTGACGCTCCAGTCATGATTCCCCGACAGTTTACCCAAAGTTAAAGCAAAAGTTGCCCCGACATTTCACCACAAGTGAAAGTTGCCGAAAGAAGAGTAAAAGCAAAAGTCGCCTGAAGACAAAATTGAAAGCTGAATCGGGTTGTCCCCATGCTCTCATTATTGCCTTCACCATCCGAGTTACTTTTGGTTACCCTAGTTACTTTCTAGGTAACCATAGTTGCTTCCCTCTTTATAAGTTGGCTTCGGCCTCAGTTGTAGGCAGAATACAATTTACACTTTCAGTTTTTTAAAGATTCTCTCTAAACAATATTAGAAGAATCATCTTTGTAAACATTGAGAGTTTGTATTCGAGAGTTGCCTTAGTTGCTATTGTGTGAAACCCTTTGTGAGTATATAAATAAAATTGCTATTTTCAGTTATCTCTATTTTTAAGCTTATATAAGCATTATTTTAATTGCATTAGTTGCTTGCATTTGCATCCCTTCTATTGAGAAATTCCTCAAATAATTTTATTTGAGGGATGCCTTTTAGGGTACCCTATAATTTTTTTTCCAATGATCCAACTCATCTATTTTTTAAGTCTTCATTCATAGATCATCCTTACAAAAAATTAGACAAATCGGAAACCGTTTCGACATCCAATTGTGTCCTATAAAATCAATGAACATGACACTTCAAGAAAGTATTAAATTTTCAATAACTCAATTGAGTGGTCAAATGATATCGAATTCAAGTGATTTTTTGTAGAGATGGTCTTTGAATGAGTATCTACAAAATAGACTGTTTGGATTAGTGAAATACAATCCGGAGTGGGGCCTACAAGGGGTGTCCCTTAAATAAGCTTATTTGAGGGATCCCTCAATGGAAGCTCTCTGTATATATATATATATATTTGACCACTTGTAGGCCCCATTCCTTGTAGGCCCCACTCCGGACGCCCCTTGTAAGTCTCACTCCGGATTGTATTTCACTAATCCAAACAGTCTATTTTGTAGATACTCATTCAAAGACCATCTCTACAAAAAATCACTTGAATCCGATATCATTTGACCATTCAATTGAATTATTGAAATTTTTTAGTACTTTCTTGAAGCGCCGTGTTCATTGATTTTGTAAGACACAATTGGATGTCGAAACGGTTTCCGATTTGTCTAATTTTTTATAAGGATGATCTATGAATGAAGACCTAAAACATAGATGGTTTTGATCATTAGGAAAAAAAATTGTAGGGTACCCTAATGGATGTCCCTCAATAGAAGGGGACTGTATATATATATATATACACACACACACATACATACAAGTATGTACGTTCCATTTAAAATTATATTTTTTACCCACTAAAAAAATAATTATATTTTTTACTGATATTTAAATTTTAGTTTTTTATTTTTATTTTCAAAGCAAATTTGGAAAAACTTATAATTATTTTTTTTTTTTTTTGGTCAACTATTTGGTGTTTGGACCTAAAATGGAAATAAGTCTATTTATAGATTTTTGTATAATCAAAATGGGCCTTAGGCCGTCCGAAATTGGAGAATTAAATACCCATAGATTTAGGCTCAATATCAATGTACAGATAAGGCCACCATCGACGGTACAGAAATCAATGTACTGATTCGAACAAAAAAAAAAAACTGCATAGAAAAAACTGAAGGAGCCTATGAATAGAAGCGGAACCCAAAGCTCAAAGGATCGACAATCAACATAACTCTCTCTCATAAACTGATTTCACACATTAATACTTGATCTCGTTGAATGCAATCAACTCTCTTTATTCCAAGATATCCAGTTGACTACTTATAAGTTATCTTTTCAAATTATTGTTCTACCAACACTTGGTATCGATTCCTAGACTAGTTACTAGGCTAATTCATTCCTTTCTGCAATTGCTTAATAGCAACGCAAAAGCAGATATAGCTAATTGGATTTGAAAGTTTCATACCTGGAGGTTGCTTTTTAACCAAATTGGAAGGAAAAAAAAACCACAATGCAGAACAAATAAAATTATGAAGACATACCAAAATCGGAAAGAATTGTATAAATTCATACTAAAAACCAATGATCACACATGCATAACCAATTTTACATAAATGGAAATTGTAGTGCATAATTTGGGCAAAACTGTCCCTATTAATAAGTGAGGTACCAAAAGGCAAAACCATGATTAAAATACTAAAACAATCAAAAGACATATGCATTCTTGATAAAATTGTATAAGTTCATATACTTCACACATTCATACTAAAATTCAAATGATCGCTAAACAAATGTACATAAAACGAAAACTACACAACAGTTTCTGGAACGACTAGTTCTATAGAAACGAAAAAATAATCGTTAATGAACCTATAACAAACATTGTTGATGCCTAAAATTGGTTCAACAGAAGATGACATCTTCGAAATCGAGGTTGGGCAATTCTTCTGGACTAGGTCATGTGACCAACCAAGTCATCCTTCAGAACCTGCAAAACAGAAAAGGGCCTGCCAAGAGCCCTTCGATGCTTAAGTCAGTCAAGTGTTTGAGAGCAAATTGCATAATAAATTATAATGCTTAGAATTGCATACCTTTGACGAAGGGTGGCCTCATCCTTTTATATCATCTCAGACGACCTAGTCCTCCTCAGAATAGAACTCCAGAGTGACCTAGCCTAGCTCAACCACTAACACCGGGCTCAGCCCGAACACATGGGCCGAGCTCAACTCAGTCATCGTTCTTTGGCCCAGCTCTGCCTAGAGGTATTTTACCTCACAAACAAACATAAGTAGAACCACCTCCCTAAATTCAAAACAAAACTCAAAACCAAAAACAACTAGACAACAACGCCAGAGCAGAACCACCTCCATGTAACTAACAAATCAAATTTGAAGATCTCACACTTGCTTTTGAACCAAACAACAACACAATACACACAGCAAACTCGAATCTGATCAGCAACCCCAACACAAAACAAAAACTAGATCAATCAACAAAATGATATGAACAAATTCCCAAAAGAGCTCATGAGATTCGATTTGAGAGAGAGAGAGAGAGAGAGAAAGAGTGAGAGAGTACAGTGATAATAACAATCTTGTCTTCATTGTAAACTGGTTGATCTCCTGAAAGCATGGTCTATAATAGCCAATCATTGTTGAGCGACATAGCAAATTCCATTGCAGTGCAACTCACTTCAATCAGACCATTGATGCCTTAACCTACATATAACGCATGCGAACAATTCTCACACTGAAAGAAAAAAGAAAAAAGCAAGTACAAACACAAAAATGCACATACAATTGAGAAAATATCATCATAAAAAAATCATGAAAAATAGAAATTAAAACAAACAAAAAGAAATGATGTAACTACGCAAGAGCTCGATGATGCGAGACCACTTGGCCTGAGAGTTATCAATGCAACCAAACACTGTGAGAATCGCACACATGACATCGTCGTTGTCGATGGAACATATAAGGAAGAAGGGAGAGAGAGAAAGAGAGAGAGAGAGAGAGAGAGAGAGAGAGAGAGAGAGAGTATCATTGTAGCATTTGCATTCTATCATCCATGTTGAATATGGCTGCAATACTATTGCCAGTACTTTCAGTTAGAAAATTATAATATATATATATTTAATTTTTTAATAATTGAATGGAAATTAAATTGTGGAACTCGTGACTTTAAGTACATGACTTTTATGAATTGGTATGTATCCATTTGGAATAGTCATGTTCGTTGACTCCAAGCTCACCGAAATGTGCAATCATAGAAAATAGTTTTCAAATTCACCTATATATATTGTATTCTTTTTAAAACCCAGTGACTCCGAATTCAAGTTTTATAGCACGTACAAACCTATAATCCTTCCTTGCTTTCAACAAATTGAATAGATATGGAGAAAGGTTCATTCAAGTCAGCTTTCCTCATTGTGCTCTTTCTTGTTTCATATGATGGTAAAATACTTCTCTCAATTTTTATTTTTGTTACGATGAAAGAGAAATTTATTCTTGACATACTATAATCCGAACATTAATCCTAACAACCTAGGCTAACCTGAAGGGCCGACTTCTTTGAACAATACAACTGCATATGGGAATTATTTTCTCCAACGTGGTTGACTTAACTTATTTTTAAAATATGTATATGTCGTTGATACATCGTTAAAATTATACACTTTAACCTAACAATTGTCGATATTTTCAGCCATAAAGTCGAGTTTAAGTGTATATTTTTGTAACGTCAACTTATGCATAAAGCAGTATGTTCGCAATAAAGGCGAAAAACAGTTTTATTATTAATTATTGAAATATTAATTGTGGTAGGGGTGCAATTTGGAGTCGAAGCAAGAGGACCAGTTGTTCGTTATCCGTGCAACGAATCTGCTCCATGCCCCCCATTTTGCTCATGCGTCGAGAATTGGTGTAAGTGTCCGCCAGCTAAAATATTGAAGTTCATTCCTCAAGACATCTCTACACACCCGCAAGCACAGAAGGAAATGCCATAATCAGTGCTACTTGATACATCAATATATATAATATACTTTTGACGTGCACCAAAAATCTTATGTTCTCCCAATATGTTCGTTAAATGTTTGAATGGATAATAAATAACATCACCTTCTTACTTATAGTTTACTTGGTTTGAATTTCTTTTCATAATACTGTGACGATAAAGGTGTGGTACACAAGCGAACATTGAAGTGATTCTAAATTACCGAAGACAACGAAAAAAATTCAGTGAAATAGTGTAACACCTAACAATTTTCGCTAATTTGGGGATAACCTGAAATTCTAAACTTTATAAGAAATAGTCTTCTGCTATCAAACCATTGTAGTAAATACGGAAAATATAAGTGGTGGTCCTAAATGACGTCTTTTAATCACTTGAAAGACAGATAAATTTGTACATATGAGGATTACAAAGAAGTTAATTAATATGAAGTTATTGTATATTTTAGTCTCAAGCACGTAGTTATGAATCTCAAAATAAATAAATATTACTAATTTATTTAGTGTGCGCTAAAGATTATTATTTCTTACTAGTTTAGTGTTCGATCCACCGAATTACACGAAAGACTTAAATTTATAAATAAATAAAACATTACCTCTTTTGTTGTCATTTTTATTTTATTTTATCACCACATAACTTTGTTTAAAAAAAAAAAACCACTATCTCTTTCTCGTACAAAAAATTGGTAAACAAGTTCGGCCACGTAGCGTTTTTGTATTTAAAAAAATACACCATCGAGATGTAACAACCCAAACCTAAAATTAATATTTAACTATTAATTTATTAGAGGAAAAGACTAAAATGCCCTTAGAATATTTTATTGAGGAAAAGATTGACTTTTTGACCGAGAAAGAATTTGACCGTTTCACTTACACCGTTGCGTAGAGCGCGACGAAACGAGTCCGTAGACACGTATTAGGCTCGAATCGGAATTATAACGAAGAAATTACGGTCAAAATACACTCAAGGGCAAAATGGTAATTTTGGGAAATCAGGATTTTTCTTAAAAACCCTCAGTTTCTCTCTCTCTCCCGTCGCGATCTACCCCCCTGTTCTGTCCGATTGGTCCTCTCCTTCCAGCCACCGCCACAGGCCACCCCGACCCGTCGGACCGGACCCAGGACCACCGGCATCAATCCGCCGACCTAGCCCGGGCACCTTC
>NC_024131.1:14681857-14694428 GCF_000346735.1 Prunus mume
ATGTACACATGTACATGTGAAGAATAAGTTACATATAATCGTCGGTTTCGAAAGCACTGGTAACTTAGAAACTAAGTTATATTGTTTCAATAATTTAAAGCCACTAATTATATAAGGAATAAAATCGCAATTTTATTATGCCAATTTATTTACCATTATTGTTCGATACATAGATTTTTTTTATATAGAAAATCCATACATGAACAATCCTTTGAATCCAATGTGTTCATCGTGGAGTTGCTTAAAGTCATACTTTTGTACAGCAAATAACGCCAATAATAAAATATATATACTTTGAATTTAGGACGTATTCGTTTTGGCTTGAAACCTAATAAGCTAATTTAGTTACCATTCTAGTCAAACAATAAAATTCACCTAAGAGTAACTCTGTCAAAGTAATGGAATATGAGACTTTTACTGAACCACATTCTCGCTAGTGGTTGAAGATCAAACTGTTAGAAAATTATAATATTTGTATTTAATTTTTTAATAATTGAATGGAAATTAAATTGTGGAACTCGTGACTTTAAGTACATGACTTTTATGAATTGGTATGTATCCATTTGGAATAGTCATGAGGCATTAAATCACAATCTTATTATGATAACTGTTTTACCATCATTGTAAAATAAATTGATTTGTTTACAAAATTCATGCATGACCAATTCGTTGACTCCAAGCTCACCCAAATGTGCAATCATAGAAAATAGTTTTCAAATTCACCTATATATATATATTGTATTCTTTTTAAAACCTAGTGACTCCGAATTCAAGTTTTATAGCATGTACAAACCTTTAATCCTTCCTTGCTTTCAACAAATTGAATAGATATGGAGAAAGGTTCATTCAAATCAGCTTTCCTCATTGTGCTCTTTCTTGTTTCCTATGATGGTAAAATACTTCTCTCAATTTTTATTTTTGTTACGATGAAAGAGAAATTTATTCTTGACATACTATAATCCGAACATTAATCCTAACAACCTAGGCTAACCTGAAGGGCCGACTTCTTTGAATAATACAACTGCATATGGGAATTATTTTCTCCAACGTGGTTGACTTAACTTATTTTTAAAATATGGATATGTCGTTGATACATCGTTAAAATTATACACTTTAACCTAACAATTGTTGATATTTTCAGTCATAAAGTCGAGTTTAAGTCTATATTTTTGTAACGTCAACTTATGCATAAAGCAGTATGTTCACAATAAAGGCAAAAAACTGTTTTATTATTAATTATTGAAATATTAATTGTGGTAGGTGTGGAATTTGGAGTCGAAGCAAGAGGACCCATTGTTCGTTATCCGTGCAAAGAATCTACTCCATGCGCCCCATTTTGCTCATGCGTCGAGAAGTGGTGTAAGTGTCCGCCACCTAAAATATTGAAGTTCATTCCTCAAGACATCTCTACACACCCGCAAGCACAAAAGGAAATGCCATAATCAATGGTACTTGATACATCAATATATATCATATACTTTTGACGTGCACCAAAAATCTTATGTTCTCCCAATATGTTCGTTAAATGTTTGAATGGATAATAAATAACATCACCTTCTTACTTATAGTTTACTTGGTTTGAATTTCTTTTCATAATACTGTGACGATAAAGGTGTGGTACACAAGCGAACAGTGAAGTGATTCTAAATTACCGAAGACAACGAAAAAAATTCATTGAAATAGTGTAACACCTACCAATTTTTGCTAATTTGGCGATAACCTGAAATTCTAAACTTTATAAGAAATAGTCTTCTACTCTCAAACCATTGTAGTAAATACGGAAAATATAAGTGGTGGTCCTAAATGACGTCTTTTAATCACTCGAAAGACAGATAAATTTGTACATATGAGGATTACAAAGCAGTTAACTAATATGAAGTTATTGTATATTTTAGTCTCAAGCACGTAGTTATGAATCTCAAAACAATAAAATATTACTCATTTATTTAGTGTGTTCTAGATATGCACCTTAATTAATACAAATATATTAGTAATAAACACAAATAAATCATATATGACAATATTAACTACCATCCAGTCCATATTTACTTTCATTCCATTATGCCCTTCGAGAGTCTCATATTCATCCTATAACATATCAAAGAAAAACAAGATTTATTCATAAGTGATAAAATTCAATAAAAGGTTATGATTATTAAGTGCTGAAAAGAAGAATTTGTGTATCACCTATGGTATACTTATTATTTGTTGCAAGCATTCATGAGTATCCTTGTAGTTATCAGAAGCATCATTCCTTGTGTGTGCTTGTTCGTATAACATAAAAAAAACACCTTGACATGTATATGTTATATATGCACCTAAAGGTAATTCCGAAAGAAAACTGATATATTGTACCTGTCTTGGCAAGGAGCTTTCCATCGCATCATTAGATAGTCCAAGATTTGCTTGTGCCTACGAAAAAAGATGAAAAGTATATTTAATAGATAGGCAATGACAATATGAGGAAGTAGATCAATATATGCCTTATGTACAGGAAAAAAAATTTAGAGCATACCTTCTTTGGCTTCTTGTTATATTTTTTACCATTGGAGTTCTGATTCTTCACCCTTTTCGGGGCTCCTTTTGTATTTGAGACTCTTGGATCAAGCACATTGATATCACACAACACATTATTATTAACATTCTCTTTATCTGCAAGTAGTGCACATCCAAGTAACGTAGACTGAGAATGATTATTCACTCCAATAAAAGGAGCGAAAGGCATCTTATATTTGTTGGTGATATATGTTGTATCAAACGAAATGACATCACCAAAAATTTTGTAGTCTTCTTGGAACTGAATGCAAAGCATTAATATTATACTTGTCGGCATTGGTGATTCTTCTATTGCTTGGAAAATAGTGTATATGCTCTGGATGGAGATCATGGTTATGCTCTCTGACAAAATTACAAACAAACCATTTTCCATCATACCTTCTTTTGACTTTCAAGCTTGTTTTGCAATCTATTTTCAAGCAAGGCCGTGGGCTAATAGCATCAGATTTTCGTTTTTTCCCATAACTCGTACAAGCAAATTTTGCCCTAATCCATTCTCCAGATGTCTTTGACTGACGACAAGATACCTCACATGTCATCTGAATGGAATTCCATTTCACTAAAGTATGTGTCTTCATTAATAAAGCTTGCACTCTTAAATATATTTATCTTGACTCACACTATCAGCATCTTCTTCGGGCAAATTCAAGTCAATCTCAACTCCCATGGACACCTAACAATATAGGCTTGAGATAAAATATATAGAAGCAAAAGAATAAAAAATCACCAAAATCGAATTCAATATGTGTTGGGGCCCCAAAAAAAAAAAATCCAAGGGCTAGGCCCAGGTTTATTCTTAGCCCAGCACAAATAATTGATCACAAAAGGAGCCCAATCGAGACATAAGAGTGTTAGATAAAAAATGTAATAAGGAAATTAAAAATTCACCCAACATTATCTCACTCTTATTTACAAATAAGAGTTTTTGTAATTTTTAATTGAGTACGACCCATTCAAGATAAAAATATCTCTTAATTATAATCTCTTTGGAAAGAGAAAGACCCTTTGATTCCAATATGAAGAATGAAATAAATAATTGTTTGCCCGTTTTGCGTTCACTCCTGTGATGGAAGGGCAAAGTTCCCCACTGCCTTGAGAACCATAAACTGGTTGACAAGTCAGCTTTCTTTGGTGTGCGAGCGTGCCACTGCTAGCAATACAAATTCTAGCAGACTTAGTTTGGAGTAGATAACTTGCGCCCCAAGTTACTGATTTCTGCAAACAAACGATTGTGAATTTGGGTGAGGAATATCTCCCAAGTAAGTTCTTTTCTTGCCTCAGACGGGTGAGGACTTTAACAATTTATCTCAGTATAAACAGGCTGCTCTGGCCAAAATGGTTGATGGAATTTAAACTGTTTCAGGCAGAACTGATGGAATTTAAACTGTTTTTAGGCAGAACTGATGGAATTTAAACTGTTTTTAGGCAGAACTGATGGAATTTAAACTGTTTTTAGGCAGAACTGATGGAATTTAAACTGTTTTTAGGCAGAACTGATGGAATTTAAACTGTTTTTAGGCAGAACTGATGGAATTTAAACTGTTTTTAGGCAGAACTGATGGAATTTAAACTGTTTTTAGGCAGAACTGATGGAATTTAAACTGTTTTTAGGCAGAACTGATGGAATTTAAACTGTTTTTAGGCAGAACTGATGGAATTTAAACTGTTTTTAGGCAGAACTGATGGAATTTAAACTGTTTTTAGGCAGAACTGATGGAATTTAAACTGTTTTTAGGCAGAACTGATGGAATTTAAACTGTTTTTAGGCAGAACTGATGGAATTTAAACTGTTTTTAGGCAGAACTGATGGAATTTAAACTGTTTTTAGGCAGAACTGATGGAATTTAAACTGTTTTTAGGCAGAACTGATGGAATTTAAACTGTTTTTAGGCAGAACTGATGGAATTTAAACTGTTTTTAGGCAGAACTGATGGAATTTAAACTGTTTTTAGGCAGAACTGATGGAATTTAAACTGTTTTTAGGCAGAACTGATGGAATTTAAACTGTTTTTAGGCAGAACTGATGGAATTTAAACTGTTTTTAGGCAGAACTGATGGAATTTAAACTGTTTTTAGGCAGAACTGATGGAATTTAAACTGTTTTTAGGCAGAACTGATGGACATTGCTGACTTTTTCATCCCAGAGGCTGCCTTTGCTGACTTTTCATCCCTGCTGACTTCCGCTATTGCTGACTTTTATCCCAGAGGCTGCCATGTGGGATTGTTCCCTCTTCTGGTCTGGACTCCCTCTTCCTATTTATGTTGGGCCTGTGAGGCCCAACTCAGCTTTGTTTGTTCTGATGGGTCTTGGGCTGGATGTGTCAATTTTTGGCCCAAACAATAATGGAATTTGATTTGATGTTGCGGCTGCATCTAGGGAACCCTAGACTGCCTACATACCCTATTTTGGGGATCAAGCCTTTTGTAGTTCTCAAATAATTTGATTGGACTTTCAAGGAGTGAATGACCCCTTGAAAGAATTTGTGGTATGAGAAATATTTTATGGAATTTGAATGAATGTGGTTGGACCAGGGATTCAATTTGATTTTGTGGTTGGAAAAGCGTTTGGGGTGAATTTGGTTAAGGACATCAGGGATTCTGTTTGGGCTTGCGGTTGTATTTGGATTGAGTTTCCAAATTGCCTACGTATTCTTGGCGGAATCAAACCGGACATAGTTCCTTAAAAATTTGATTGGACTTTCAAGGAATGAATGACCCCTTGAAAGAATTTGTGTTTGAGAGATTTGAATTTGATCCCATTGAAATTTGCACGGGTATATAACCCATGAGAAAATTTGGAATGGTTTTGTACCACTTAGGAAATTTAGAACTTTTGTATCAATTATTTGCTAATTGATACATTTTTAGCCTTAGAGAAATCCAGCTTGTGACTTGTGACTTTGAGACTTGGAGACTTGGAGATCCAAAGAAACCTCCTCGAGAGCTCTGAAGACAATGCCCTTATTTATTGCCTCAGTTCATAGGCTTTGAGAAATGTTGGGCCTTGGTCTTCTCTATCTTTTTGTAAATGACCTCATCTTTCTACTTTCTTTTGTTGGCCACGGGTAGCAATGAGAAGGCAAAGTTGTGTCAAGCCTTCTCACCCATCTCTTTAACATGTGGGCTTTGTTTTGCCTTTAGCCTGATGGAACAAGTGTAGCACATCCTTGCCTTCCTTCTGCCCTTTTCTTTCTCTTCCTCCTTAATCAGAATCCCAGCAGCCTCTTCGTTTTCTCTCCAGACTTTTCTTTCCTGCAGCAGCTTTTATTTTTTCCTCCTTCAGACTTCTCGCCCCTCATGTGAAGCCCTTTGGTTTCTTTCTGCTCCTGCTCTTTTGCCTCTGTTTCTGCCTCCTTTCCGGCAGCACCTCCTTTTTTTTTCTGCCCTCCCTTTTTTCTTTGGTTCATGCCTTTTTATAGGCAAACATGTGAGTGGCAGTTGAGGGAGACTGTTTCTTCCCAGATTGTGCCATCGTTTTGATAAGTGGAGTGGTGGGAGATAACCTGCTCCATGCACGATCTCACCTTGACATTCTTTTTTATTTCTTTTAATTTCTATTGAGAGTGGGGTTGTAATGGGAGTCTTTCTTAGAGATAAATATATGGGATTTTATCTCTTGGCATGTCATTTGGTTGTTTTCTTCATTTAGGCCTCACTTGATTTAGAATTGATTTGTTACAGCCCAAATGCCTATCCAAATTAATCTGATAGGTATGAAATTTTGTATTTCAACAAAGAGAAATTGTAGGACGCACCTACATAAGCCATGGGTCATGCGTCACGCCCAGCAAGCATGCGCAAAAAGGCCAAAAATGCACCGGCTTTATAAATTCACGCTCTCCAACCTATCTGATGCTACTTGATCATGGCTTATCGTGGCACAATAAAACCAAGCACAAGCATGTTAAATAAACACGCGATGCCATGTAAAGGACCGATATTCTAATACCAAGCCGTACTACAAGCTTAAGTGGGCCTAAGCCACGTAATTACCCGGGGCTTGCTAAGAAGGTTGTGATATGGAATGGAACAAGCAATCACATGGCCCATCGAGAGTTCGAGGAATGAAAGTTTTAAGCTACTTGGGAGCATTGAAACTCAAGCTCGTTCCTCGGGCCCAAACACATGGGTTAGCATGAGAGAGGGAGAAAAGTGATCCAATGCCGTAGAAGGACATCTAGTAGTCTGCTATAACATTTAGACAAACCCACATCAGTAAAATGCCCAAAATAAACAGGCTATTTTCAGCAGCTTGACGAAAACTCATTAGACGCTGGAAATAATATGCCAATAACCCAATGATGTACACAAAGCCCAGCCCAGTGCCTTGTAAAAAATCTAGCATCGTGCTCCACCCTTGTCAGAGCTCCAAGATGGTCAACGAGGAGTCATGGTAGGGACCAAAGGAAATCCATATATGTAGAAGGAATACCCATTGGACAAATGACTCTACCCATTTTCTTTTCCTCTGTAAGCTCCATTTTGAAAACCAAGAAAGAAAGCAGGAGGGGCCTCACCCCCCATGGGGAGGTCCAGCCACACAAAAACCTTGGAACCCCAAAGAGCCTCTAACCCAGAATCTCTGGTTAAGGAAATTTCACCAAAAATGGTGAATGAATAGAAGCAAAGGAAACGTGGGAATGGATGATCGATGGAATTAGGGTTCTTAGTGCCTATAAAAGGGATCTTCCTCTACCCAGCAAAGATCATCATCCAGAGCATGTCCAAGCTTTGTCAAGCAATTGGGAATTTACTCAAGACACCCCATCTTCTTCCTCCGTTGTTCTCTTTTCTTCCTATGATAGAAATCTTCCTAATTTTCCTTTTCCCCATTTTAGACCTTTACTCTCTGTGAGAAATTCATGCTTCTCTCTCTCTCAAATTGCTAAACTTGTGCAAACTTAGCTCCCATGCCACAAGCTCCTCAAGCCAAGTCACTCATCAATTTGTTATGTTTATTTGGCTATTTGTGAAAATAACCTAAAAGCATTTTTTCTAAAGTTTCATCAAACTCTTCAAAAACTCTTTTGGGAGCTTGGTTCTTGAACTTAGGCACTAGGGGAATTTTGTTTGTCGTCCTCTTACAGCAGCCCAAGCCCATTCGTCAGGCAGCTGGAACAAAAAGACCCTTACAATATGAAAACCTAAATATATTACAATTTAGATTAACCAAAGAAAAACTAAAGAAATACCCATCAACCTAAGAAAGAATTTCCAAAAGATATTAATTTTCAGCACAATAATACATCAGAAATGAAAAAACCATACCTTTGACCAAGACTTGGAGGGAGAGAAGCTAAACAAGATGCTTTGACTTTTGTGGTTGAGCCTGAGAATTGAAATGCATAGCGTCTTCTGAAAGATAAAGCAAAGAGAAGACGTTTTAGCTTCAAGGGAAAATATGGAAATATAATTTTTGGTTTTTTTATAAGTAATAGCATTGTGTTATGTGTAAGGAAAGTGACACGTGTCAAGCAAAGAAGGGAGAAGGTCCAAAGGAGAAGGTTAGAGAGAAGGTTGCTAGCATTCCCCGTCCTTGAATTGCTACAAATACGAAACTATAATGGCAAAATTGACGGAATTGAAACTGCAGGGTCAAAAGTGGTTGAAGTGCCAAACTATAAGGACCAAAAGTGATTTTTGGCCTTAAATATTTATAACCCCCACAATAAATAAACTAAAACATCCAAAATAATTAAATAAATCAAAACTATATAAATAAATAAAAAATTTAACCTTTTTAAAATTCCAACAGTGGTGTTCAAACTCACACTCTCTTGCACACTACAAAAAAAACCCTAGCCGCTCTTTCTCTGAGTCCCAAAGGAAAACTCCATAGAGGGGGGAAGGACGAAGAAGCGTCATTGCCCCTCCTCTATTCTCATCTTTTCCTCTTGGGTTAATAAATAAATCCACTAGGGCGTTTTGAATAAGAAGCCTCTTGTGGTGATTTCTTCCCCAAATATGTTATGGAAACGATGGTGGGTGTTGCTGCGATGGCACTTCTTCTAGTGGTGGTGGTAAGATTCTTTTAGGCTCATGAGTAGCTTTAAGATTTCATTTATATTGGTTTTTTTGTGTTCTTATGGTTCATTGTGATGATGTGGGCTAGTAGTTTTAGTGCGGTTTTTGTTCGCCCTCTTGAAATTGGTACTTTAGATGTGATGTTAATGTCTTTAATTGTTTTATCGAAGTTTATCTAATAAAGTTTCTCTTTGGTAATTAAAAATAAAAATCACTCTCTTTATGCCCCTTAAGGGCAAAATTGTACTTTCCAAATTCAAACTTACGAAGCCCACAAAAATGGCCAACCTCATCAACCTAAAACTTACATGAAACTAAACTACTTGCGCAGGCCCAAAATTCAAATAGGGTCATTAGCATATCTGGATTTCAATTTCTTTTTTCTTTTTTTTTTCTTTTTTTGTGGCCAAGAAAAGGAACTTAATAATCTGATTCGATCTCCGGGCTAACCTATGGACAATGTTGTGCCTCGTCTAGTCGATCTCCTTAATCGTCAGTACTAAAAAGGCCCTAACATTACTATCAAGAAATCTTCCTTTTCTTAAAGACAAATGCATACATTAGCATCTCCAGCTAAGTATCAAACAACCATATTGGAGGTGCAAAGTCTCAATAAAAACTACCACATGCCCTATACACAAAGGATGCAACCTCGTGAACAGCCTTGTTACAACTGCGAGGTGCATATACAAAGGTTACTTCCTGGAATTCTCAAATAGCAGCCTGAATGTCGAAAAGAATACTATCCACCTCCATGTCCACCGTCCTCTCCCCCTTCACCATATGAAAGGCAACTTGGGAATCAAACTCAACCGCCACACCAGAGAAACCTTCGTGTTTGCAAGCTAACAGAACTGCACATCTATGGCATCCATCTCCTCCACGAGAAACCTCCTTGTTACTTTGCAGATTTCAATTTCTTTACCTAAACTTAATTGTTCTCTTTTTTTACCCAACTAGTGGGTTTTGGGGTTAACAAATATGAAAGTGTAAGGAGAATGACACATGTCATGAGAAAAAAAAAGGTCCAAAGAATAAGGTCAGAGAGAAAGTTGCTAGAATTTAAACTAAAAGGTGAAAGTGTATCAATCAATTTTTCTAGGATTCTGTATGGGTTCAAAGGAAATCGGTTGGAAGTAATATATAATTTTGAAAAAGTGCATCTTTATGAACGCAATTTGGTTTTTGCAGGCACGATAAGGGGATTGGTATAAAAAATGAGGAATAGGCTTGGAAACACGGACACCACACAACTTGGTAATAAGATTTCTTCGTTTATCATGTACACCAGTCAGTTTGGTGCGTTTGAAAATGACAAGAGGCAGGGCCTCAAAAATACAAACACAACTTGGTAATGAGATTTCTTCATTTATCATGTACACCAGTCAATTTGGTGCGTTTGAAAATGACAAGAGGCAGGGCCTCCAAAATACCAAATATCAAGAGGAAAAAAACAAACCAAAAAAAAAAAAAAAAAAGGATAAAATGCTCTCGAGCTCATTAAAAGCCTACTAGATATTTCAACACACAGTTATTTAAACCAATAAAACATTATAGAACCGTTTCAAGTTCATGTAATGCAATAGAATTGAAGCTTCCTTTCTCAAATCATTCACTTGGTACTGGCGAGCTGGGTGCGGAGGAGCTTGGCAGCAGCAACCATGTTACTGAGGGCTGGCTTCACTTCAGCGTACTTGCGAGTCTTGAGACCACAATCAGGGTTAACCCACAAGATGTTTGTCTCGAGCACTGCAAGCATCTTGTTGATCCGGTCTGCAATCTCTTCAGTTGATGGTATTCTTGGAGAGTGGATGTCATAGACACCAGGGCCAATGCCAGCACCGTACTTCACTCCCTCGCGGAAGACCGACAGGAGCTTCTCATCTGAACGAGAATTCTCAATGGTGATCACATCAGCATCCATGTCAATGATTGAGTGGATGATGTCGTTGAAGTTGGAATAGCACATGTGAGTGTGAATCTGTAGGTTTGTTTAAAAACAAAACCAGTTCAGAAAATTGAAGTAATTAAAAAAAGGGAGAAAACAAATGCTTACAATTAAAGAAAACAGAGAAGTGGAAAAAGACCTGAGTAGTGTCCTGCACACCACAGTTGGTGATCCTGAAGGAGTGGACAGCCCAATCCAAGTAGAAAGCTTGCTCCGACTTCCTTAGGGGCAACCCCTCTCTCAAAGCAGCCTCATCAATTTGAATAACGTTGATACCAGCTTTCTCAAGATCCTCCACTTCATCCTTGATGGCCAAAGCAATCTGGTAGGTAGTCTCAAATCGGGGCTGGTCATTTCTAACAAAGGACCAGTTAAGAATGGTGACAGGGCCTGTAAGCATTCCCTTCATTGGGCGGGCAGTCATGCTCTGAGCAGCAGATGACCAGAACACGGTCATTGGGTTGGGGCGGCTGACATCACCGTAGATGATTGGTGGCTTCACACATCGAGATCCATAAGATTGCACCCAGCCATTGACAGTAAAGGCAAAGCCTGATAATTGTTCTCCAAAGTACTCAACCATATCATTCCTCTGCCATGAGAAGATACAAATAATGAATTAGAGGGACACATAAAAAGAAGAAATCTTAAAATAGATGAAACATAAGACAGAATTTCCAGTTCTCTTTAATTGATAATAACTATATAAATAAGCAGTAGAATATCTCTCTCTTCACTTTCTTGAAGAGATATTCATAAAGGAAATCTCACCTCGGGCTCCCCATGGACAAGGACATCAATGTCGAGCTCTTCCTGAAGCTTTACAACTTTGCTAATTTCTTCCTTAATGGCCTTGACATACTCCTCCTCAGAAATCCTGAGTACAGCACACATCAGCACAATTAATAATGCATTATTAATGAAATAGTTGTGATTCACAACTTTTATGAAAAATACGGAACAATTAATTTCACTCACTTCTTGGCCTTGTATTCACGACGGACCCTCCTGAGTTCAATGGTCTGAGGGAATGATCCAATGGTAGTGGTTGGGAGAATTGGAAGGTTAAGCTTCTTCTGTTGAGCATCAAGTCTAGCACTTACATTAGTAGCACGGCGGTGGTCAGAACCCTTCAACGCAGCAGCCTGTGAGGCAAAAGAAAAAGTAAATTCAAAGTACAAAACCATTTTAACAGCATGTCAATTGGAAAGGCATATGAATTGAAAGCACTTACAGCCTTTTGAACAGCCTCATTGGTCACCCTTGGGGAGGACTTCCTTGAAGCCTGAGCTGTGGCATTAGCAGAGAAAAATGCCTGATGACAAAAACATAAAAGGTGAGTTATAATTAGGGATCAGTACCACACAAACAGATAAACAAAACTCAAAAGAATCCTGAGAAACCAATGCTGAAGTGAACAATGTCAAACTCCAAAATGTGCAATCTAATACAGATAATATTATACTGCCAACTCTTCTAACTTTATGATTATATGCCAAAATGCACGAAATTTGTGCTTTATGAACAAATCTGATAACCTAAATGAAAAATATGGTTTTACCTCATCCTTGTGACCAGCCAAGGCCTTGGCCAAAGCATTAACTTCAACAATTTTCTGGGCAGCAAAAGCAAGCCATGATTTTATTTCCTGGTCCAGCTTGGTCTCATTAACAAGATCAACAGCAGTGTGAAGAAGAGAGCAGGAGGTGGAGACAACAAGTTTATCTGCACGGGACAAACAAATAATTAATGAAATGCAACTTTAGAAACTAAATTATTTGACATTATCACTAAAAACTGCATAAAAGTTGAATACCTTTGCCAACAATGCCTTCAAGAGTCTGTAAAGTACTTAGGGAGGCAGAAAGATCATTAGCCCAGATGTTCCTTCCATCAACCAATCCGGCAAAGAGGTATTTTCCCTTAGGGAATTCACCCTTAATCAAATCAAGGGTCTTAGCACCACGAACTAAATCAACACCAAATGCGGTGACACCTTTCAAGGAAGTGAGGGTCTTGAATGACTGAGCCGGCAGCTCAGCA
>NC_024131.1:14694488-14713033 GCF_000346735.1 Prunus mume
AGGTCTCAATAAGAACATTCAAGCCAGATAGAGTTGATTCCAGGTGAGAGTAGGCTTCAGTGAATGCTTGCAACTTGTGAGAATCAAGATCCATAACAAGCGTGGGCTCATCAAACTGAATCCATGAAGCTCCAGCAGCCTTAAGCTCAGATATAACTTCCCTAAACAGATATTCATAGTTGGAACAATAAGTTGGATACTCAAAATTAACAGAAGCAAGACAAAGTGTATATCTGATATACAAAGAGTATCTTACTTGTAGATTGGAATGATTTTTCCAAGAAGAGAAAGAAGAGAAAAGGACTTCTCAACACCCTTTGCTGGTTTCGAAAGCAGCAAGTATGACACAGGACCAACAAGGACTGGAATGGTGTCCACTCCAAGCTGCATAAGAAAGACTGGATTAAGTTTTCACCATAATTAACGTGGTAAACAGACTAGGATTTCCCTTCAGATATCCATGTGTTTGTGTTTACTTGTGTGCCTCTCTGCCAATGCGTGCAAACATATATACAGCACAAATGATATAGAGAATAGAGAATGAACATATCATATATACATACCGCCTTAGCCTCCTTGTATTCCTCGACGGCCTTGTGAGAAGCATAGGAGAAGTTGACATCAGGTCCCAACTCAGGGACAATGAAATGGCTGGATTAGTACATTAATTAAGTTAGTATAAACCATACGAACGCATAATAATATGTTGATACTTTTAATAAACATAATGCTGAGAGAGGGTTTACGTACTAGTTGGTATCGAACCACTTGGTCATCTCCATAGCAGGAACTGAGGCATTTCCTCTGGCCATGGAGAAGTATGTGTCAAATCCAATCTCACCACCATTCCATCCATATCTAGGAGGAACAGCCCCGAGCAATGCAGTGGTGTCAAGCACTTGATCGTAGTATGAGAAAGTGTTGCTGGGGATGTGCTTGATCCCAGCATCAGCCATCTGCTTCCAGATGGAAGATCTCAGATCAGCTGCCACCTTCTGCAAATCTTCGGCACTGCTTTTCCCATCCCAGAAAGATTCCAAAGCAAACTTGAGCTCTCTCTTGGGGCCCATACGAGGGTATCCAACAATGTGAGACGCCATTTCTCTGTTTGATCAGATCAACAACCAACACAACTTAGCTGACTTAACAACTAGAGGAAGAAACATTTTCACGATGACCAGGCAATAAAAAGTTTAAGAAAAGTTTAAGTTACATCATGTCAACCATTCAAAACACCTGACAGATATACACAGCATTTTTTTGCTTCAAGAAAAGAGTTGATTGAAATCAAGAACAACAAAAGTTTATACCCTCCGAAAATTTCAAATGACAACAGATTCACAATAGAGCTTCCTTAGTTATGATTATTATGCAACTAAATAATATCAGAATTGATTTAAAAGAATCAAAAAAAAAAAAATTATGAAACGTCTCTGTTATCTTCATGTGGAAATGAAAGAAAAAATATTGATACTGAGACATCCTGAAGAAGTACATACATGCTTGAATTATAAACACTCAATCAAATCCAACCAGAGAACCTACAACCTTATATAGCAGAACTTTGTGCTTATGGATCTAATGTTTAAAGCAAGGAATCTCATCCTGAAATCGTAGTAAAGCAGAGAAACGGTTGAAAGAGAAATGGTCTCACTTATAGATCTAACGCTACATGCAGGGAATTTATCTGAACCACTTAAGAAAATCAAATTTTTATTTGGCCTTATCTTTAAGAAAATCAGAACAGCCAAAAAGAAACCCACTTAACTCAGAGATCTACGGTAAAACCCAAAAACCCAATAACAGATCTACAAATACCAAAACCATAACATACTCAGATCTGCAACCCAAAATGCCCAACAACCAAAATCCCAATGCCACCAAATGTTCATTCAATTAAACCAAAAGGGTATCCGAAAAATCCAAAATTTTCGCAAAATCCAACACAGAATCGCAGAAGTGGACACTAACCAGTGTAGATCTCAGCGTAAAACCAAAAAATCAAATCAATTTTTTTACGAATGGTAAACAAAAGAGTGAAAGGTAAGCTCTAGATCACGTTGGCATGGCAAAAAGGGTTGGAAATGATGAGGAAAAAAAAAAGCAGCAATACGCAGGGGCCTGAGAGAGAAGCCTAAAAGAAGAGAGAGATAATAAGAGGAGGAACAGAACCAGAAAATGGAGGGGAGGGTCTTCGTACCTTTCGGAGGTAAAGAATACGTGACTGGTTCTTTCTTCTTCTTCCGCTTGGTTCAGTTACTAGCGTAGAAGAGAGAGGAGCGAGTTCGAATGGCTCACTCTCGCCTTATTTATAGCCATATGCGCTTGCGTGGCTTTCTGCTTATAGATCTGGGATTCTGCCCCCCTGCCTCATTTTTTTTTTCTTTTTTCAGTTTTTTTATTTTTTTTTTCCGGACTTTTTTTAAATTTTATTGACACTGAAATCGTGGTGTTGTTTTTTAACTAATTTGGAGACGACGCGCTTGTTTTGGGTCGTGTGGTGGGTTTTGGGCGATGCGGTAGGTGAATGCTTTGGTGGGTCCCACCCCTACATGCCTGGGGAGAGGGTGGGTTTGAAAACCGGAGGGTATTAGCCTATAGGAGAGAGGAGTAACATGTAGATTCTCATCTGCGGCCGTTTCTTTGAACGAATTCCATTTTCTCATCTTGCTTTTAAATTTTATTTGTTTGTTTTAAACGGATCGATTAGATAAAACTTAAAACCCCCAACCTTTGTTTTTGTTTTTTTATTAAAACATTCCAAATTCATATCCTGTGTGTTTAAAAAGTTACATTCATTGGGCCCTGAATGTGTTTATCCTGTGTGTTTAATAAGCACATTAGTAAATAAGCTCGAGTCTTCATTGTCACATTGGTATAAAAAAATTACAATTTGAAAAGGGAAATTTGTTTCTTCTCAAAAAGATGCTCTCAGCCAGTATACTTGTTGATTTTCAAATTTATGAATTTAGAGGACATTATAATTAAGGTAAAAAATATGGTGTGTATAGACCATTATAATTCATGTATGTTCAAATTTGGACAAGAAAGAAAAGAAGAAAACAAATGCATTTCAAATGATTCTTTCCATACAGTCATTTCACATGTACTACATTTAGTTATTTCAAATATATTCAATCTAATGTGGTTGTTGTTTTTAGAGATATTTATTCTATAGCCCATTTGGATAGAACAACCCAAAACTAGTTCTAGTGTGTTAAAATTTACTTAAAAGGTAATAAGACTCAATTAGAAAATGACAAGTGGTCCGTCATGTTAAAATTGGCCTATTTGTGAAAAGCCTTTGTTTTTATTACAAATTTAGCTTTGTTGTCAAATCCATATCCCTTCTTTCAAATCCTTTCATCCAAATAATAATATAACAAGAATACTACTCCAACACCAATTTTTGGACAACAACTTATATGTTCGGCTCTCCGTGTTTCATTTGTTTTCTTTTTGGGCTCTATAAATCAATTGGGAATCTAAAACTTAGTGTCACTTTAACATACATAATGTTATCTAGAGAAAAAATTAAGTCATGATTGAGTTAAATGTATGTGTGATGTGTGGGAAAAAATAAAAAGGAATGACTATAATGTGTTAAAAAAAATTTGAGAGGTGAGAGAATTGAATTTGAGAAGAAATTCTTCGATCGTGCAGATGTACCACGTCGCCCTTCCAACTAGACACATAGTATTGGAGTGGAACTAGCATGAGGCCATGTGGGAACCAAATGCATTGGAATTTTTTTCAAATTTGAGACCTCCTTTATAAGTATAAAAATAAATTATGAGGTTATAGCAAAAGAAATGTGTTTCAGGCCAATGAGAGTTAGTTGAGTTGAAAAGGATCGTTCTTTTCACTATTAAGGCTTATGTTCAATTCTCACAATCCCTCTTGGTGGAGTAATCTGTTAAAACTAAAAAAGAGACTAAGATCTCATTTGTAACCTCTCGAAGAGGCTTTGATATGCCCTGATCATGGGATGAACCCACTCATTTTAATTTTTTTAACGAGGAACCACCTCTTACTTGGGCTTATTGGACCCACCATACGGTTGGTATAAACTCCGGAGAGACTAATGCAGCAACCCACCGCCACGGCGCCCCAACTTAAATATTTGGTTTGATGACCGAACCCACGACCCGTAGAGCACACACAAGCGCAAGGGTGGCTTGTTGGTAAACTTTTATAAGGTTTGAACCTTCTGTGGACAGCATAGCAAAAGCAGGATATCCAACACCACCCACTGTTCATCACGCGCCTGGAGAGCGCTTACTAAACATCGTCTCCTCTCCCCAGGAATATTAAAACTTCTGTGGTGATTTTGAAACGGTTAAATTTGTGGAGAAGTAAATTGGAAATTATGAAATAATTTAAAAATAATAATAATAATAATAATAATAAAAAAGTTGGAGACTGAATTTTTTTTTCTTTTTCTAAAATAGACTCAGAGTTGGTGACTGGAGTTTTTGGGGGTTGGTGAGGACGCCACTTGTTTGCACTATGTTTGGGAGATTACATTTTTCTGAATTTATTTATTGTACTAAATATTGATTCAATTACCTAATATACCCTTTGATTTGTATGAAAAAGTATGATGCGGATACATGTTTTGTTGTTGAGTGAGTAGGTGTGATGGGACCAGATTTATACTTAAAACGCAAGATAATATAGTAAAACAAAATTATGGCAGCTATGAAAATGCGACAAGATTTTGATGTTCTGAAGAGTTACTGTTATCAAAATTAATTCATGTTTTTTTATAAGAAAAAAATGAATTATTTTCATTCGTAACTTTTTCGCTCGCGTTTATTTTCATGTTCAAATGCGATAAGATTTTGATATTTTGAAGAGTTATTGTTACTGTTATCAAAATTGATACATATTTACTCAAAAGAAGAAAATGAATGATTCTCATTCGTAATTTCCCCGCATTTATTTACATATTCTTAATCAAATACCTGAAAGACTAACCACATTCACTTAACAATTTTTAGTTTTAAATACCATTAGAGCAACAAAATGAGGCCATCTGTAGCTTGAGAACTCAGGGATCTCAAAATCATCCCATGAAATCTAATTAATAGAAATAATCCACCAAACGCGTCATGATGTTTTCAGGCCGAGGCTCCAACAATGAGAACAGATTATTGGCTTTGATTAATTAGTGGGTGTGAGACGACCTCCAATGGGAATGAGATGTCGTGATCCCAATTAATGGTCTTTGCATCTAAGGTGAGGATTACACTCGAGGAGAGCATAAGGCACCGGCAATGAGCTCTCAGAAGACAATGCACGTGATTGATAAAGGCGATTTGTTTTTTTTCAGAAATTGAGAAATTGTTATAAACTACAATTTCAGAAATTGATATTTACACATGGGAGAATTGTAATTGATATTTACAATTTTGATTCCCCTTCTTCCAATATCCAATATTCGTGTTGATACCAAATATGAACGAATCTGTCAAAAATAGCCCAAAAATAAGGTCTCACCACTTAAAGAGGTAGGCAGGCTCAAAAAGCCAAATACAAGGCCCAAAACCTTTTATTTGCGTCTACGGAGGCCCATAGGATAAGAAAGGCCGACTAGGTCCATCAATACCCATGCGGTCGGACCTCAAGAACAATGCGTGGACTAGGGGTGAGTACTTAAACTGGTGAATCGAGCCCCAGAAACGAGGAAAAAGCCATGTTAACAAAAAAACTTAACCTAGGATCAAAAACCAAACCGGATTGCTTTGGATCTATTTCCGTCCCGATTCTTCTCTTGAAAAAACCATCTAAACTGAACCAACCGATTAAGTTAAATTTACTTATTCATTTATATCAAAATTAGTAGTAACCCTAATTAATATTCGAATCACATTAGTAACTACAAGTCATATCTAATTATTTTAGCCAAATTAATACCCAAATGTCTTAGTTTCAATTTCCAAATTATACCAAACTAAATAACAACTCTAGACCAAATTTTTTTTCTTTTTTATAAACCACCCGTTCTTGTTGTGCTTCTGTCTTTCTCCATTTTCCACATATTTCTTTCTATTTATCTTCCTCTTTATCTCTTCACAAATTTCTCTATTATTTTAGCTCCTCTCTCTCTCTCTCTCTCTCTCTCTCTCTCTCTCTCTCTCTCTTTCTCTCTCTCTCTCTTATTTTATCTCTTCTACCTCTTTTTCTCTTTTTCTTATTTCTCTCTTCTTCACATCTTCATATTTAGAATATTTCCAAACTAGAAACCAGTTGAACAAAACCAAAATCTTATAAGTCCGATTTGGTTTGGTTCTTCTAGACATTTTCTATGAAAACTGAACTGAACCAAACTGTGTGAAGTTTCAATTTCAGTTCCAATTTGAGGGGAAAATCAAATCAAATCAAGTCAAACTGCGCACACCCCTTGCGTGGAACAAACCTAGCGCCTAAGTGCTTCACCACAGAAGCTCACATGTCAAAAGATCATCCCGTGACAAAAGTTGAGTTACGAAGAAGTCAATAAACATTATCTAGAATGTGTCTAAGATAAATGTGTGAGTACTTCTTGTAATCATCATTCTATAATGAATTGGACTAAGGAGTCCCATCGATTTTCCCCAAAAGTCGGGTTTTACCTCGTAAAATAATTCTCTGTGTGTTCCTTTATTTTATGCTTTGCATGTTTCAAGATTGATAAGCTTTATCGATCCTGCTACCGAAGTTTATTTTTATTTAGTGATTATAATTTTAAATTAGCTTATTCACCCTTTTTTAGGCATTATTAGTCATCCTACAAGTAATTCAATGTCCATATTGGTTGTTTGTTACAAAATTTTAGACAACATTGAAAAAATTAACTTAATTTATAACATGTGTAAACAAAATAAAAAGTTTATATCATACATATTATATTATTTGGATTAATTATAAAAGGAGGTTAGAGAGTGCATCAATTAAATCTTAAAAAGGAAGGTGAGCCTAGATCGGACAAGGCCGAACATGGCTATGGACAGAACTTATCAAGCCGAGAAGTCGAGGGTTTCACATTCTAAGCCCAAGTTCTACCAAACCTTAGAGAAGGCCGGACCAAACAGACCTAACCATCGAGTCGAGCCAAACTTTAGCCCATTGAACTACCCACTTCAGACTGCGTGCCAAATGTTTATCCCAAACTATATCCCTCATCAAAATCCATGCAGATCAAGCGATCCTAGTGTAGCTGAGTGCCTTTCACATTCCATGTTGTACGGCCCACTTCAGCTGCCATCCTTCTTTTTTTTTTGTTGTCCTTTTCGAGGGACTGCAACCGCTAGTTTGTTCAATCAAAGGGGTGTTATACAATGATATCATTTATTATTTAGATTTTATTTTCTAGTGGACCGCGTAAACCTCTCTTTCTTCCGTCTTTGTTTAATGTGTGGCTAGTGCCCATCTACAAAGACTTCACCTTCTGTCTTTCATACTATCACAAATTTCCTTTTGGCCAAATATAATTTATCTATGTCACTATGAGTTCATTATGGCTTTGATTAGATTAATTAGACCTTCATGGATGAACACAACACATACATCAGATCTTCATGGATGAACACAACACATACATCATACATGTAAATGTGAAAAATTAAGGTCCAACAAAGAACACACTCCTTTGATTCGAAAATCTTTACACCTCAATCTTCCATACCATTAATTCAATCTGTTTATGACAATGAAACTTATGAGTTACCTTTATTTTATTAAAAGAAACATTTTTAATAGAGTTTGTGTCCTCTGTACTCTTTATTTCATTTTGATGTAATAAAATTCTATCAGTTTTTTTTTATATAAATAAATAAAAGAAACATTTTTTTTTAATTTAATAGAAGACGCCGAGGACACAAAAACTGCGTCCTTGAAATTTAAATAAATTCCAAAAAAACAAAAATAATATTCTTAAATACCAAATATAATTTTTATTCATATGACCACAAGAGACAAATAACTAATGCAACACATACATTACTAACTATTTTCAGAAGTTTACTAAACTAGAAATTGCAATTTACTAAAAACCTCATCTCCTATTCTACTCTACAAATCAAGTTGATATTGTCACACCCATCTGAATATAACGGACAGTGACTAACAGAACTTCTTGTGGTGTTGGGAACAAAGCAATTTTTAAAAAATACCAGTTAAGAACAGGTTTGTCAAATATTAGTCTATTTTTATTGAGGGATTCTTTAAATAAATTGACACTTCGTGAGTTTCACTGCAAATTTCACTTTAATAAACGGAACCCTTTTTTTTTATTTTTTTTTATTTTTTATACAAGCGATATTGGGGGGAGGGGGGGGGAGGGAACCGAACATAGGACCACGAGTGCAGGGTTAAATACTCTTAACCACTTGATGTACAATCCCCTTGCACCAAATTATCTATTTTTTAAGTCTTCATTTAAATATATTCTTGTAAAAAATTAGAAAAATTAAAACTTATTAAGACATCCAGTAGTAACCAAAAGAATAGATGAACACCACTTTTTTGGGTCTTTAAATGGTTTTGGATAATTCAAATACAATATAGAGTGAGCTCATCAAAGATGTCCCCCAAATAAGATTATGGGTTAATCGTTTTATTAGTCCCTGAACTTAGACCCGATTTGCAATTGAGTCCCTTAATTTTCAAAATCGTTCCCGTGGTCCTTTAACTTCACTTTTGTTAGGACAAATTGTCTTGTCGTCAATTTTGTTAACTTTTTCTATTAAATGCAGGGGCAAAATGGTGTTTTTATATTAAAACCAAAAAAATGAATAAAAAATCATATCTTTAAAATAACAATAAATAAAAAATAAAATAAAAAACCAAAAAAAAAATTCAAGTTTGGGGGGGGAGTAGAAATCGGGATAGAGGGGGGGAGAGAGAGTTTAATTTTAATTTTTCAGTTTTTTAATTTTTTATTCATATTTAATCAATTTAATACGAAAATACCATTTTGCCCATTCCTTTAACAGAAAAGTTAAAAAAATTGACGGTAAGACTATTTGTCCTAATGAAACTAAAGTTAAAGGACCACGGGAACGATTTTAGAAATTGAGGGACTTAAATGCAAATCGGGTCTAAATTCAAGGACTAATAAAACGATTAACCCTAAGATTATTTAAGGAATCGTTCAAACTCCCTATAGCAAATAGCAAATATATGACGAAGTATATATGTACATGAATACCACCACAAATCTTTTTAGTTTAATTAATATACCAAACATGCATTATATACACATATTGAAAGTACCCACACCCTCGGATTTCCTCTTGGAACCTGAGCATAAAGCATGTCTGACATCTAACAGATGTCGGACTCACATTACTAAAATTTCCTTCACTCTTGTCTAGAAAAAAACCAAGGGGTTTGACTACTACCGAAAATCCAATAGAGTCTCCCCTATAATTGGTGTTAGAAGTATGCCCTAGAGCCAATCATGAGATGTAAACTTTAAGGATATTTCACTTAATTAATTAAAGGCATTATGTTGTTTTGAGTAATTATCTTAGTTATTTACTTAATCAACAAGTCCATGGATCATGAGACTTAGAAAATAACTTAAAGAAGTCAAGTTCAGGAGACCTTTCTATACCATGTCCACATACTGTTCATGGTCATAGGATAATCAACTGGACATTGATAATCCACAAGGACCATTAAGCACTATATATGCTCAATCAGGAGGATGATTGGTCTCGAGTCATTCACGTGGAGACACTAAGATAAGTGTATGGGTGTTCGTTAGAGAATGAATTCACTGAACTCGATCAACATAGAGAATTTGAATGGAAGTTTTACTTACATGTCAATCAGGATCTCTCAAGTTGGAATAGTGCAAATTAGTCATTGACCTAAGGCACTACGAGTTGTCTCATGAAAGTGTCATGGGCCCTTAGCCATGTTGAAGCATTGTGTTCCTTTGGGCATAACCTAAAGATATGACTAGGGTTCATGATCAATTCATAGAGACATTTGAGTGTACAATAAGGGATTTCTATCTTCATTAAAGAAGGAAAATGCTTAGAAGATGTGATTCGAAATTCTTTGGCCAAACCAACGAGCTAGATCAATAATAGAGATTATGATCATGCTCTAATGAATCACATTAGATAGTAGATCATGCTACGGCTTCACATGAATTCCATTCCCCAATTAGCGTGATCAAGAGCATTGATTAAGAGAAGGACTATATTGCACGATAATCTCAAGTGAATAGGTTCACAGCCCCATTCTATATTGGATTGGGCAACCGTGACATGTTAATAGACGTCACTCATGGTTTGTGGAAGCCCTGGGGACAAAGATATAATCTAGTTCTCATAAAGGGAGAATTAAAAGGGAGTTTTAATTCACAATCGATCAATAAAGAGTTTTGGATCGCCCACTACCTCACTGATTAGAACCTAATGGATCGCACACCAATCAGGTTAGATGAAAGGAAATAAATATGATGTGCATAGACTTATTAATTTAATGCAGATTGAATTAATTAAGATAATGCGGTAAAAGGGTAGTTTGGGCCTAAACCATAAAATCGGGTTCAAGGCCCATTGGGCTTGGAACCATTGGGTTATTTAAGACATGTGGACATAGTAGGATGACCACATGAGCCCCAAGAGGCCTAATGAAAATCCATGGCTGGTCTTACCTAGAGGGATACTTTGGTCTCCTTCTTGTGTGTCTATATAAGTGAACTTTGTCACTTGAGAAAATTAGGGTTTTTGAGCTAGTTTCAAGAGAGGAGTTAGAACACCACCTTGCTCCTCCCTCCTAGCCAAAACCGGCCACCCTAGGAAGTGAGAACTAGCATCCTTTCCTTCCTAGGTTGCATCATGTCCTCCATCTTCTTTGATGTGGAAAAGTTAGAGATCACCTCCATTGGTGATTTGGTGAATCTTCAAGGCATTTCATAAAGTGATCAACTCAAAGGATCTCAACCTTGAGTAGTGCTTCAAGGGTAAAGTTTCTCTTCTCTTTTCTCTTAGTCTAGAATGTCTAGGAGTGGAACAATCTAAACCAAACCTCAAGATACTTGGAATTAGTTAGTTAAAGCTCAAAAATTAAAATTTTAAAGCTTTTGTTGCCTAAGGTTACTTGTAACCTTGTCTTCGTGGCTAAATATAATTAGGATTTAGTATTTCCTTCAATTGGCACATTCCCCACAATTTTCACCTTCAGAGAAACACAATAATAACTTCCCAAAGGTTCACCATGTTAAACTAGATAGGCTACATATATTAAAACACTAACCTTGATCATGAGCCATTGGTGTTGCCGTGATAATTGAACTGAGAGTAACCAAGTTCTTTTACTCAGAATGATCCTTCAAGCTATAATTCTAGATGAGGTTTTGAATGCCTTTTTGTTGGTGTGATCGTCTGAGCAGGGACTTGATATTTAAATGCATTAGCTCAAGATTCCTAGCCCATCAAGGAATATAAAAGCTATCCTAATTGCAATGGTATAAGGTGTTCTAAATGATAACTAATAAGAAACCTCATGGAACAAGGATTACTGGAATAACACTACTTCTTTAGGACCAAAAAACCAATCTTAATCGAGCTATTAGTTTATACAAGGACTTAGATCTCCTATGATGATTAGAAGACCACTTACAAGTGGTATATGAAATATAAAAGTCTAACACACCATGCACACCATGCACACCATGCAACATATAACGAAGCCAATGAGTTAAAATGAAATCATAGTTCTACGAACCCTAAATACATGTGAAGCCTAATGAGGATGTTGAGAGATCGTACCAAAGTGTACTCAAAGCCCAAAGTGTCCTCGGAAGGCATCTGGCCCACCTAGTCAGTGAGGTCCAGGTACACAACCTTGTATTTCCAATATGGAAGTTTCTATAATTCCCTAACGATCAACTAAACACATCCTATGAGTTTGGTCACTATCCAATGGCTAGATCATCGTCGATGGCACACTCAGACGATGATTGATCAAGTAAGTTGATAATCCGTGCACAACCTTGGTAATATGATATATGAAATATCCGGACCTCATATTTTCATTCTGTAAGTATCTGGCACTCCTGATAACATGAGGAATGACATATCCCAATCCAACGATCCACTCATTTCTGATCGAGCATACCATGTTAGGCAAAACTCTGATCACTTGTCAAATGATTGAATCTTGCAAATTCAAGTACGTCGCTGAGTCCAGGACATAAATACAACATGGTGGGGTGAAAACAGGTCACCACCAAGTGACTCAAGAGCCCGATGGGTTGAATAATTTTCTAGCGATAAAAAAACTTCAAATGGATAGGCAACACCTACACCAAAATGTCAAGCATGATGATGAGGGGAGTGAGTTTTATACCGTGGTCAAAGCGATATCGGGTCCGATTTGGCTGGAAATTGAGAAATTTTGACATGGTGGCCGTATTTTCTTGGCTTTGATTTGCCACACACGACGGCCAAATGGGTCGGGTCTATTTTGCAATAAACGAGGTGGTCGGAGGTGGCCAAAAACAACCGCGACAATGAGAGGGTTTATTTATTTATATTTATTTATTTATTTTTTATTTTAAGGGCAAGGGAATGGTGAAGAAATTGAAATATTTCTATTTGTGGCGCATCTAGAGTCCCATTGCCACATTGATATATTACAAGAAGAAATCATCACTTCCCTATAAGCATGAACATGTGCCTATAATTTACCATCCCCTTACCCCTTAAAAATTATCGTGGCGAGCTCCACATTCTGAATGAATAATCAATTTTCATTTTGATTGATTTTTTTAGTAGCATGAATGATCCATGAAAATGAATCTATTTTTTTTTAAGACAAAGATAAAATCCTTTAATAATCCAATAAGCATTACAAAGTAAGCAGCATGTTAACAATGATCTCGTTAAAACTTTCCCAGGGAAAAAACTCCGGCATAGGAAAGAGTACCACACATGCTACAGATTAACAGAAGATTCAAAATCAAGAATACAAAATAGTGTTATGTTTCCTCTTTAGATCGCTGCACTAGATACTAAATTATATCATGTTTTGATAAAAGTTTAAAATAAGTTATGCCTTGCGGCCCAAAACCTTGTGGAATAAGGAAAGGTTTTGAAGCCTATTAAGGGGTCCTATTTATTTCCTCTTTTGCAATTGTTTTGGTGGGTTTGGAAGATTAGTCAAGTCGGCCTTTGGTGATGAGTAGAGACGACTTGACCTAGCCCTATATAAGCTTAAGGCCCTACTCTCATCAGACACGTTCTCTAACCCTAATCTCATCATAAAGAGAGAGCTTAAACAGATTTGAAAGAGAGCAGAAGTCTTGAGCCGTTCCTGTTCTTGCTGGGATTATTTGCAGCTACAGCTGAATGAGTTCAGAGGTTGTGTACTCAAGAAAGATGGCGCCAGGTATCTCTTTACGTATTTTAGATTGTGTGAAAGATCCTGAACACGTATATAAAGAAATCTAACAGTTGGTATCAGAGCACATGGTCATTCACAGACACTAAAATCGTTGTTCAAGCATGCCTATTACAATTTCTTATCTGTTTATGCCATGATGACTTTTTGGTTATGTTTAAAATTTGAGGATGGATTAAACATGTTTTCTAAAATATCAAGAATATTAAAGAATCTGGAAAAGCATGTTTTAATTTGTCTTTTCATATTTTCAAAACTTTAAACACGTTTTTGACCTACTAGATAACCTTAAAACCCTAAAAATGCCCATATGTCATGGCAAATCCATGAGTTGTGTTAATTAGGTCATTCCCTATTCAGAAGGTATTTTGCGTCAAAAATGGACACTAAAAACCCTTAAAACATTGTTCACGGCAGTTTTTACTATTCACTACAATTTAGGGTTTTCTCTCTTAAACTGTGTTTGTTTGGTTATTTTCTGAGCTAGATAGGTGCTTGTCTTTGTTCCGAGAATCAACAAATTTTTCATAACAAAACCAAACCTAAATACTCAAACCCTAAAGAAATAACCTAAATTGCATCATACCTAAATTGCTTGATAAGTTTCTTCAACAAATAGAATCTATCCTGTAATTTGTTTATGATGGCACAAACACGTAATTTGAGTAAACTATAAGTAATCTCTTGCCACAAAGGTGTGATACTTAATTAAGGAAGCTTGCATATGTTATTTGTTAATTTTGTGAATAAAGTTAAAAGGAAAAAATGTTTTCTCTTAACAAATTGAGAATCGGTTTCTTGGAAAGTAATTATGCTTTCTTTTGCAAATCCTTACAACTTTGAACACTCCCTCAATCAATTTCTTGCAAATTGAAACTCTCACCAGTTCGACTTTCAAACGATGGAAGTTCAATCTTGAAGTTGCATTAGGCATGAGTGATATCGATTATGCTATAACGCAAGATGAGCGGACCAGACCCGTTGCGAATTCCCCTACTAAAGTTAAAAGGGTGCATGAAGCTTGGAGGATGGCGAATAAGTTTTGTCTGTTGGTTATGAAGAAGACTATTATGGAAGCTATTTTTGGTGGAATTCCATAAATAGAAAGTGCCAAGTAGTTTATGGAATCCATTGAAAGGAAATTTAAGGAATCCAGCAAAGCTAAAATGAAGAACCTCATGTCTAGGCTGGCTAATACGAATTATGAAGGAGGCAGCGTAAGAGAACATCTCATGGGACTTGTGGATATTGCTGCCAAATTGAACAAGTTGAAAGCACCTATTGATCCAACTTATCTAGTGCATATTGCGCTGGATTCCTTACCTCATGAGCAAATGAAATCCACCTATAACACCTTGAAAGAGGATTGGACAATGGATGACCTAATTACAATTACTGTTCTTGAGGAGAATAAGATAAAAGCTTATGGTGGTGTGGTTAACGAGGTCACTGCCAGGAAGTATGAGAATAAGGGTGCTGCAAAATTGGGAATAAAGAAGCAGAGTCAGTCTCAAAAGAACAACCCTCTTGGCGTGACCTCTACCACTAAATTCAAGTGCTATTTTTGCCAGAAGGAAGGTCACATGAAGAAGAACTGCAACAATTACAAGAAGTGGTTTGAGAAGAACAAGAACAAAGGTAATAAAGAATTAGTCCTAGTGAGTTTTGAGTCTAATTTAGTGGATGTTCCTTCTAATTCTTGGCGGTTATATACGGCAATCTCGATTCTTATAGCTCATAATGTGCAGGAATTCACAAGAAGAAGGGAACCAAGAAAGCATGAAGTTAAAGTGTTCATGGGAAATGAAGAGCAAGTAGATGTGGAAACCATATGAGTAGAACACCTGAAATTGGATTCAAGATTTATTTTAGAGTTGGATGATGTGGTTTTAAACTTTTAGTACCCTCAATGAAGAGGAATTTGATTTATGTTTCAAGATTATCAAGACTTGGTTTTGTTTTTCAATTCAATAAAGATGGCTTTGCATTATCTCAGAATTCAAATGTTCTTGCCACTGGTTTTCTCTTAAATGGATTATACTGTCTCAATTACAATAAAGGGGGTGAAGTTTTAATGGCTGAATCGAGCGAGAAAATGATTAGAAGTGAAGGCACATCCACTAAGTTATGGCATAGACGTTTACGGCACATTTCAAAAGAAATAATGAAAATTCCTGTTAAGGGCCATCACTGACTTTTGGTGATGACAAAATTTGTATTGAATGTGTTAAAGGAAAACTCACTAAGATGAGCTGGACCTTTTGAAATTTGGACTACCAAGAAGCCTAGCCTTCATGTATGAGGTTGCAAGGCTGAAGCTAGAATCTATAACCCTCAAGAGAAGAAGCTTGATCCTAAAACGATTAGCTGTCATTTTATTGGTTACCCCCCTCAAGGTCAAAGGGTTTTGGATTTTACTGTCCGAATTATGGTACCCCAATTGTTGAGACTGGTTGTGTAAAGTTTATAGAGTATGAGGAGAATGCTATTGGGAATGAAGATTTTATTTTTGAAGAAGAAAAGGATGTAGCTATGATTGAGAATGATGAACAAGATGTTACACCCTTGATTCCTTTACGTGAAACTGTATTGGAACTTCCTCAGTTTGAAGAACAAGTTGATCAACTAGAACAAGCTGTCGAGAATCCTAAGCTGGATAATCCACAAGAACCAATGCAACCGAGAAGATTTGACAAACTAAGAAGATCCGCAGCAAATTCAAATTATGTGTACTTACAAGAAGCAAATTTTGACATGGGAGATGTGGCTAATCCAACAAGTTTTAAAGAAGTTATGAAGAATTAGAATGCAAACAAATGAAGGGAAGCAATGTTGAATGAACTCGAAAGCATGATGAATAGTCAAGTATGGGAATTAGTTGAACCTCACAAGAGCTAGAAATTGGTAGGCTCGAATGGGTATTTAAAACAAAGAATGATAATAATGGAAGAATCGAAAGATTTAAGGCTAGATTGGTAGCAAAAAGATTCACCCAAAGGGAGAGAATTGACTACACTGAGATGTTTTCTCTGGTTTTCACAAAAGATTCTTTCTGCATCATTATGGCTTTGGTGGGGCATTATGACCTACTTTTACATCAAATGGATGTAAAAACTGCTTTCCTGAATGGTGAACTAGAAGAAGAAAATTTTATGAGGCAACCTGAAGGGTTTGCAAAGGAGGGAAAAGAGCATATGGTTTGCGAACTTAACAAGACAATTTATGGACTGAAACAAGCAAGTAGGAGGTTGTATTCCAAATTCCATCAAACTTTTCATCTTCTGGTTTTGAAGAGAACATAGCTGATCGATGCATTTATCTGAAGAAATGTGGGAGCCGATTTATTTTTCTAGCGCTGTATGTTGAGATGAAGGATTTGGGAGAAGCTGCTTTTATGTTAGGCATTGAAATTTAGAGAGACCGAGCTCGAGGCCTCCTAGGCTTGTCGCAGAAAACATATATTGAAAGGATACTCAAGCGTTTTGAAATGAGTATGTGCTCTGGACAGAAAGTTCCTTTAGGAGATTTAAAGAAGAAGCATTGCCCCAAGAATAAAGAAGAAGATGATGAAATGAGGAACAAGCCGTATGCTGCTCTAGTTGGAAGTATTATGTATGCACAAGTGTGTACATGGACAAACCTAGCCTTGTGCATTAGCAAGATGGGGAGATTTCAGTCAAATTCGGGAATGCAACACCGGATAGCTGGAAAGAAGATTCTGAGGTACCTACAGAGAACAAAGACTTTTATGTTGATTTATAGACACACAAAGAATTTAGAGCTTGTTGGTTATGTTGATCCTAATCTTGAAAAGACAGAGGATGATTACATCTCTAATTTAGGTTTTCTTTTGAAGATGGCAGAAGCAGCTGTTGCTTGGAAGAGTGCTAAACAATCTAGTGTTTCGAGTTCAACCATGTTTTCAGAATACATAGCTTGCTATGAAGCCGCTTCTCATGTAGTATGGCTAAGGAATTTTATTAAAGACATTAAGGTGGTGGACTCGATTTCTAGACCAAGATAGATATATAATGACAATATTGCGGCTGTTTTTCACTACATGAACAACAAGATGTCGTCTGGACTTCAGTATATTGACAGAAAATATTTAATAGTGAGGGAGAAGGTAGCGGACAAACTAGTCAGGTTTGATCATATCAGAACTCAAGATATGATTGCAGATCCGTTCACAAAGTTTTTGCCGTCAAAAGCTTTTCTAAGACATGTTAAGAGTATGAAATTATTTCCTAGCTTTGATGCTGCAATCTAGTGGGAGCCTTGTTCCATTTATGATATTTACTAGTTTGTTTATTTTGTTGTTTTCTGGATTGAGGGATTTGCATTTAAGGATGTTAATTTGGTTGACAGTTTTATTTATTATTGAATAAATTCTACCATTTTGACTATTTAGCTATTTAAACTTATTATACAATTTTGTTTATGCATGTGAGTTTATGGTCCCTTTTGAGATACTACTGTGTTAATAACATTGCAGATTGACTCTTGCTAAATCGTAAAGGGATACATGTACTGAAAAGCATAAAGATTCACATTTCATATCAGTACATATTAAGGTTCTCATTGGTAGGTGCTTCATGTGTTTTGAGATTGAATTATGTGATTATAGATGGCCTAGTTTTAATAAAGAGAGTAGTGCTTGTCTATAGTTCATTTTGTCTAATCGCTTTTTACTATAGCTGGAAGGGAATGACTTAACTGTTTTAAACTCATGGCCAATAAAGACTATCAAACCTTTTGGAATACAGAAGCTTAGTGCTTTAGTGCTTGATCTAGTGGGAGCATGTTATGTTTCCTATTTAGATCGGTGCACTAGATTCGAAGTTATATCAGGTTTTGATAAGAGTTTAAATTAAGTTATGCCTTGAGGCTCAAAACCTTGTGGAATAAGGAAAGGTTTTGAGCCTATTAAGGGGTCCTCACTACTACAAAAAGTGAAAAAGACGACCAGAAAAACACGACGGTCTAAGTGAAAACCGTCGTTGTTTTTTAAAAGACGACGGTTTTATAAAACCGCCGTGTAATAACACATTAGACAACTAAAAAATGGAGTTTCAAATGGCTGTTCATAAAACACGACGTACTTAATTTAAAAACCGACGTCTTATTGAAATAGGATT
>NC_024131.1:14746544-14847238 GCF_000346735.1 Prunus mume
CAGCTATTCAGAAGACATACCTAAAGGGAGGGGTTCGCGATTCCAAACAGAGAGCAAGACCGAATATGGGGAGAAAGAGACATAACGAAGCTAGAGAGAGAAAGAGCTGCGGTATGAGAAAGAGAGCAAAGACAAAGACAGAGAGTTGTGCTACAGAGAGAGAGAGCCAAGAGAGAGAGCTGCGACAGCAATAAGTGGCCAATAATGTTATATTTATAGGTTATAGTTTTACAAAAATTGGGAATGGGTGGTATTTTTAGTTAATATTAACAAAGGGGTGGCACTGAGGGTCATTTCCCTTCTATTTTTATGAAACTTCTGAGTTTCCAGACAAAACAATGTTCGCATAAACCCCCCAACTGAAACTGTTGCTGACTTCGCCTCTGCCTCCGAGTCCTCCACCACCTGCATCTCTCAGTCACTGTATCCGTTCATTCTCTCTACATCTCCGGTGGGCCCTAGAAACGGTGGGGCCCAGCAACGAGATGCAAAATTAACCACTTGGGTTCGTGGAGTGGCCATGGGGACATCGATCTAAGACTTCCACTTTCTTCAAACCTTGGTGTTGGTGTTTGGTGAGTTCATCAAAGCCAGTTTGTCATTTTATTCTCTACTTTCCCTTGCTCAGTTTCGTAATGCAATCACAATTAAGTAATTGTTGTGGTTCTTGATGCTTTTCCTGTTCATCTTACTACTTCAAGGACTTGTCTGCTAGGTTTAGATGCTGATTTTAAGCAGAAATTTCCCTCATTGTTTCTTCTTCATTCAAATTCCCAACTTTGGTGCAAAACCCATTTCTGGATTCTCTTAGAACACTCCAATCGTCAGTGTTTTAATTTTGACCATAGGAAGAGATATGACGGCTCCTGATTATTTATATTTAAGTTGCTTACTATAGCCTTACTCTGCATATATATATTTACAAAATGTGTATTTACTTTGATATTTTGTCTCAAGAAATGGATTGTACTTACTAATTAGTTGTATCCTATGTTCTCTAACTTTGTTGATACATTTTGCATTCACATTTATTATAAGAAAAATACTTTGAAAACAGCGGTTGGGGTCTGTTCACCGGTTGATTCTTGTCTGTCTTTATAAGGGTGACTACTTTTACACTGTATCTGCTGAAATTGTGTTGTTGGACTGCAACTACATTTTTTTAGGGGTAAAGACTGCAATTAGACTGTGACGGCTTTTGAAATAGACTTGCTGATTGTACTTTACAAAGACTAAAAAAATATTGTCATGGGAAAAAAGAGTGCTTCCTTTCAACAGATGTAATTCTTCATTTCGAAATTAGGTTGGTAAGATCTACTCCACTACTTCAAAGTTGAAGTTCAACAGCCTTAGTCCTGAGCTTGCCTGGTATCTTTGCAAGTAACTGCTTCTCTTTTATCTGCCCTTACTTGAGAAGCTTGCTTCTGGAACGCACATTGTCCTCTAAATGGTACTTGAACAATTATTGTGCTATAAACTATTCTCTAAGCTCTCTCATGCAAAGGTAAACCTTCTCTTTGCTTATCAACCTACTTTCATCCACTTCACCACCCATCAGAAAAAACCAAGAATGTGAAGAGAGATTCATATTGCATTTGAACACTCTTAGCTATGAATCCTCCATTGCACATAAGGAATTTAGTTCTCTTAACACAATGAACAAGGATTGAGTCACATTCTGGATACTCAGTGGTTCTTACTGCCTCATTTTGTGGAATCTGGAGCTGTAGAGGTGATGTTTCCTTTCTTTGCTGTGCATTTTTCCTACTGTTTGTGTTAACCCCTTTGCTGAATATAGTAAATGCGGCAATATACAAAGTTAGGTACACATCATGACCCACTTAGCATAGGTGAGTTTGGCTTGGAGCAGCACATAAATCTCAAGACTTGTTTAAAGGTTAACTGTAGATTCTGTAAGAATGAGATTTAGAATGAGTTTGACCATGACTTGTCTTAGCATTGGAGGGGTTTGTAGGTTAACTTGTGAGACCCATTTTCATAATGAGTGGATGATCAAATCCAACAAAGGGGTTGGGGTGAATGGATGTAGGCAATGCCTCTTCTTCGTAACAAAATTTGGATGTAGACCCAAAATTATGGATGTAGACCCGTTTTCTTTACTGTTCCTAAACAAAATTTGGTAACTGCTGGTTCTTTTTGGCTAATTACGCCTCTTCTTTGTAAAAGTTACTCAGTTAGCAGCTTGAAACCCTGAACTAAAGACCATAGTTCCCTTTAGACCGAATAATGTGGCAACATGGGGTCAATGTATCAGCAGCCCTCTGTAATGTAGATCCTACGCTTATTAATAGATTCTCTCTGTTAACATAGTTCTGCACTGCACCACTGTCAGAGACATTCATTTATACTAAAATGAGAACATGTCAGCTCCTGTATGGGCATTATGCTTGGCAAAACTTTAATTATAAAATTATGAAATCTTCATTACTATATTCATCTTATGGTTTTTCCATTCATAATAAGATGCTTCATGCTCTATTGTTTGTGACTTTTTTTTCTGTTTGGATTTGAAATTTTTACATGTCTGTTGTGCTTTATATCATATTTTCTCATGCAAGCCATTTCTTGTGCTCGCTGTAGCAATGCCAGGTAATTTTCAGGTCTTACTAACTTTGCCTGCTTGGTTGTAGAAGTAACATTGCTGTGTTTGTTTTTCCCCATGACTTATACTTTACATGCTCAGTTTTCTTTTGCTACATGCTAATCTATTGCTATTACTGTGTTATTGTGTTCCATATATTATATAAATGCTTGTTGGTTGGCATTTATTTTTGGTTCACTTTGAAATGTGAAAACATGTAACTAAATTCAATTAAGCATTGCTTTTGTAAGTCCTTGACTCTTTTCCTTTTCATCTCCCTCAGACTCTGTTCTTTATAAGAAATGGTAATGGAGCATATTGACAATACAGAGTTTTTGAAACTTAAAAAAATCTGTTGCCCTTTTAACTTAGTAGTAATAGAAGTTGACCTACTATTTTATCGGTAATACTTATTCGACATTGTTTACTTCAAGAGGTTGTCCTAATTTTGGGTGAGACTGACAAGTCAATTCTGTTCTTTCTACCTGTAGGAACATAATGGATCACCAATCTGTTCATGGATTTGATTCAGACGAAAGTGACTTAGATATGCATGCTGAAACCTATGAAAATAATGAAGGGATGGAAGATGTGCTTTCTGAGAACCTGGACTTGTGTTTAGATGAAAAGGATGGGATAGCAGAACCATCAGCAGATCTACCTATGAACATAGAAGCTTTAGAACCAAATATAGGCATGGAGTTCAACTCAAGAGATGAAGCGAGAGAATTTTATGTTGCATATGGCAGACGATCCGGTTTTACTGTACGGATACACCACAATCGTCGCTCAAGAGTAAACAATCAGGTTATTGGTCAAGATTTTGTTTGCTCGAAAGAAGGCTTTCGTGCAAAAAAGTATGTACACAGAAAAGACAGAGTTCTTCCTCCACCGCCAGTAACCCGTGAGGGCTGTCAAGCTATGATAAGGCTAGCTTTAAGAGATGGACTAAAGTGGGTAGTCACAAAATTTGTTAAAGAGCATAATCATAAACTAATGAGTCCCAGCAAGGTTCCATGGCGGGGATCAGGAAAGCACTTAGCAAGTGAGGTATGTTGGGGAGTATTTTTTTATCAACATTATTCTGAATGAAATGTTTACATATGAAGATTTGCCACTTACTCACTGCTACTAAATACTGGAATAAACAGACTACCTAATATTATAAACACAGATCATGGCATTTCTTTTAGATTATAAAATAATTGTTCATCAATGTCCAAATAGTTGAAGCTTTAGGAACTAGTGGTAAACGAACAAAACTTGTCACGGTATCAGAGCAGAAGATTTTGAGTATACAAGCCTCCCAATATAAGTTCAATTGAACATGTTGCACCCTCTAATGTGAGTAGAGAGACACATGAGAGGAAGTATTAGATTTGAAAATAATTGTTGGATGACATCCTAATGCTTTCAAATGTGGAAGAGCTGTAGGAATTGTTACCAGGATTCTGGGTTACTAAGCCTGGTTTCGTCTTGAATTAACCATTAGTTTAGTAAACATCCAAAAGGATTCATTGTTCAGCAGCTTAATTGTTACAATAATGTAGTGACCCTTCTTAAACATAAAATTGAAACAATAACATAGTGACCTAATACTCTTGTAATTTGCAGGATGAGAAGGATAAAAGAATCCGTGAACTATCCCTTGAGTTGTACAATGAGAGGCAAAAATGTAAGCGACGCTGCGCTGCATACGAAGAACAGTTAAATTTGATTTTGAAAGATTTGGAAAAACATACAGAGCACATGTCAAAAAAAGTGGCGGATATAGTTCAGAGCATAAGAGAGATTGAGGAGGAACAATCGGAGGACTCAGATAGTGGATGGACTTAGTGCCCATTAATCATTTTCAGGAGCCATCTAACAACTAGCAATTCACCTATGGTTTAGGTTGAAGTTCCCAAAGATGATAAAGTTAGTCCCACAAAATTGATTATTTTCCAGAAAATTGGCAGCTGATGTTTGATGTCTGGTCAAGATGCTCATGCTCGATGAAGTCTTTATGAGTAAATTGAGCAGAAATCATATGTCGAATTGTGTCCCGGATCATTCTCATGTTGTATCTTAATGTATTAATTTTTTTTTCTTCTCTCAAATCAAATTTTCAATTGTTGCTGTAACATTTTAATTTTTCTTGCAAGAGAATAGAATCAAAACCCACTGCAAACAACCACAAATATGTAAAGGTAAGCATTCTGTTCGAGTTTGGCATTATCAAACTAATGCCGAAGATCAAAGATATTGTAGCTTGAGGAAAACGGACTTGTCAGTCATACAGTCCTTACAGTACTGTTACTGTAAGACACATGCTTATACTTGGCGAACTTGGCATGACAAGACAATTTGCATTAGGGTTTAGGTTAGCAAGCTCAATAATCTGTACAGGGTTTTAGCACCAAAATTTGCTCATGTTTCTCCTTGTGGAGTGGTTGGTTCGGTTGAACTCTCTCTCTCTCTCTCTCCCTACCTTGGTCACATTGTTGGACGTCAACAGCTCCACCTACTTGGTTTTTGTTAGTGGGTGTGAGGCCGTTGTGCTGCAATTTATGCCTATGGCTCCACCACCATAGATCATGGTCGCCAAAAGGAAAACAGACTGCAGAGATTTGCAGGCCTTCTGGGCTTTTCTTTTACTTGTATGAAGAGTGAGTGTGAGAAGAGGGGTTAAAAGCTGAAGCTTGATGTTGAAAAATAGTAAATGAATGAGAATTTGGTTGGGGCCTTTGGCAGTTAGTGTTGTCAACATGCAATCAGAGTGTTGGAGGAAAATATTATATGAATTGCGAAGGGGATGTTGATCGCATCCTTTCGGTGCTTAAATGGGTTTGTGGCATTCACTTGGTATTGCACTGGGTTTGAAGAGATGAAGTGGAAGGTGGCTTTCGGAATAATCAGAGATGCTCAAAAAAGGTGTGTTGGTCAATCAAAGTTCATTCAAAACCCAAAATGCAGGGAGTAGAAAACAACAGCCAAAAGGGCCAAAAACAGGAACACGACAAGAAGCACATGGAAGTTCAAACTAAAACCACAGCAAAATCAACACAAAGCAAAAACACACCAAATTCGCCACTTCTGCCTCCACTTCCGCAACCACTGACCAAAGTCGCCACAAAATTAACTTGTGACATTTCACCAAAAAAAAAATAATAATAATAACTTGAGACATTTTAACCTCATATCTGAGGAAAAGGCTCGAGCAACCACCACATGAGTGCGGAGATGTAGAAACTGATTTTCACTTAATCATTCACAAGATCATTATACAAGATATAGACAAGTTTGTTGAGAACAATCTACGGTTACAATAAGTCATTATAATAAACATAAATGTAGAATTATAGCCTAATAACAACGTAACTGACAACTGACCATTTTCTATCATTAGTATGAGTAACTATTAGGAAGGAGACAAGTTTGGAAATAAGGCGGGCAAAACGATCCGTAGGCAATCCTTTGGTGAAGACATTGGCAAGTTGGTGAGTAGAAGGCATGAAACAAACCCGGTGACTCCCCAAGGCAACACGTTCCCGAACAAAGTGATAATCAATAGCTATGTGTTTGGTCTGAGCATGAAAATCCGGATTGGCAGCAAGATATGTGGCAGAGAGATTATCACAATTAAGAATAACATGATGTGTAATAGGATGCCGAAGTTCATGTAAGAGCCCTTGAATCCATATAGTGTCAGCACAAGCATAGGCTGAGGCGCGATACTCAAGTTTGGCACTTGAACGAGAAACTGTGCATTGTTTCTTTGCACTCTAGGAAATTAGATTTGGTCCTAAAAAGACATAGTACCCGGTGGTGGACCGGAGAGTATCCGGGCAACCTGCCAGTCGGCATCCGAATAGGCAACAAGCAAGGAGGAGTCCGTAGAACGACGAATAGGAAGGCCATGACCAATGGTGCCTTTGAGATAACGCAGAATGCGTTTCACTACTTCATGGTAAACATCAATGGGGAAACTAACGAATTGGGAAACATGTTGCACGACGTATGAGATGTTAGGACGGATCATGGTTAGGTAATATAGAGCACCTACAAGCTGTCTATACACAATGGGGTCTGACAAAGCCGTTCCATCAGTGTGGGAGAGGCTGCCTTTAGAAGCCATTGGTGTAGAGATCGGTTTACAATCCAGCATGTTGATTCTTTTGGAGAATATCAAGGGCATATTTTGTCTAATTGAGATGAATAAAATTAGAGTGATAGGTAACTACGATGCGAAGGAAATAATGTAATCTGCCAAGATCTTTGACGTCAAATTCAGCTCCCAACATATCAATAAAGGCATGTAAATGTGATTGACTGCTCCTAGTGAGTATTATGTCGTCAACATAGACAAGTAAAATCATCTTATGCGATTGTTCCTGATAAACAAACATAGAATCATCAAATTGACTTTGAGTAAAACCAACACGAAGCAAGAACAAACTAAAACACTTGAACCATGAGAGCATCTCTAGCGCAAGAGGCCAACCCAAGCAGGAGGGGGCCCTAGGCCCAAGGAGCAGCTCTAGTGTGCAACATCTAGCTAGGGCAATGCGTGGGATCCACGAGCCCGGGCAAGCCCAAGGGGAGATCTGGCCCGTCATCTTGCCTTCGGGCTACTAACATCAGTGCTAACCCACAACTGCCAAAAACCAACGGCTACAAGCCATGTGGCTTCTCTTGGAGCCACCAATCCAAAAATCTTGTCAAATCCAATGACTATCAATTTTTTAGCTAAAAAAATTGAAAAAATATATCAAAAAATTCTAGAAATTTTTTCTATAAATACCTACCAATATTATTCACGTTCCACACCAAATCTTCATATAAATTCATCTCCTTCCAATATTTTTCACTTTCCACACAAAATTTTTCTATTACTAAATTCCATTTGTGTAAAAATCAAATGGCCTCTTCCATTGAAGATGGAGGCGTGTGGACAAACGTGAAAGATATTTTATCATGTGCATGTTGGGTCAAAGTTGGTCATTGCCTAATCACGAGCATTGAGATGAAGTCCTCTCATATGTGGAGAAAAATTCATGGAGAATTTTGTGAAAGATCAGGCTCGACTCATACTGAAATGACACTAACTAGTAGGTGGAAAATTTTGAATAAATAGTTAGGGAAATGGAGAGATGGGTTGGCAAAACCGAGGGACAACATTCGGAGCGGTCAAAATCTTGCCGACGAGGTAAAATATTTATAAATGCCGTTTTATTCAATTTAATGTCACCAATTTTTTTTTTTGTTGCATTTCCAATTTCTTTTTAATAGATTATTCAAGCACAATGTGGTTCGGTGCCATTGGCCAAGGCAAAAAAAAGTTGCATCAATCACCAATGTTGTGACGTTGTGAAGAATTGTTCAAGATTCAAAATTATTTCCACTGGCCCAATGATTGTGTTGAATGAGACGCTGCTCCATGAATCACCGGCAACCGATTCGCCATTAGACTCCCTAATGGATCAAGAGTCACCAATCCAACGTGAGCTGAGGCCTATTGGGAGAAAGGAGGCAAAGGCCAAGAGAGGGAGCACTTCGAACACTAAATGTGCAAAATTTTAGGGGCAAATTGCTAAGAACGGCGTACTGAGAATTGAGAGAGACTTGAAAAGAGAAGAAGCAGACAAGGCACGATATGATGCATATGCAATTGAAAGGCAGCAAGCACAAGAACAAGACATGGAGGACAGATAGATGAAAATCATGACCATGGATACAAACCACATGTCTCCTAAAACAAAGTCTTATTGGAAGCTAAAATGAAAGGATGTATGAGAAAAAAGCTTTTCCATGACGATGGACCTAGCAACACAAATTGGTTAAATGATCAAAACCATTAGGTTGTATTGAAAGAGTTGTCATATGTATTAATTTGTTGTATTGTTTCTCTTTTATTGAATAAAGAAAGCATTAAATAATATAGCTATTTATTAAAAACATTTCATACATCAAAACAAACCTTAATTCATTACAAACTACACATAAAACAAAGCATAATTAAAAACAAAACATAATTCTAAACAAAGCATTAAACTTGACTTCATCCATCATGATTGCATTTCATCTCCCATAAGTGCTCGATCAAGTCAACTTGACGTCTCTCGTGAACATAAGAATATTGCATTTCCTGATAACGGTCAATCATAAGGTTGTTGTATCGACCCTAATCAACAGTTCGTGCTCCAGTGGTTGTTCATTTGCTCCCATGAGCCATTCACAGGATTGGGTTCGAACATCTCTAGGGCATCATAATCATACTAATCCTCCACTATCATGTTATGGAGGATGATGCAAGTCATCATAATGCTCTGAAGCACCTCTTCATCAAACATACAAGCAGCCCTAATAATTTCCCAACGAGCTTACACGATACCAAAACACATTTTCACATCTTTCCTATAACCCTCTTGAAAAGCAGCAAAGCTTTTTTCCTTCTCCAATTAGGGATTCAGAATTCCTTTGACGAATGTCGTCCAACTCGGATAAATTCCGTCGGCTAGGTAGTACGCACCCGAGTATATGGTATTATTGATTTGATACGTGATCTGGGGGGGAATGACCTCTCAAGACATAATTGAATACCGGGAATTGACCAGGAACATTGAGGTCGTTTTGAGATCCAGCAACTCCGAAAAAGGCAGGTCAAACCCAGGTATCGAATGATGTAACGGCCTCCAGAATTATACTTTTTTGGCTCTTCCTATTCCTATAATCTCATTGCCAAGCAGTTGGCCAGTTCTTCCAATGCCAATGCATGCAGTCGATGCTTCTAATCATGCCTAGGAAACCTCGAGCCTTGACTTTTTGTAGAAGCCTTCGGAGGTCCTTAGGCTTAGCTTTGTGGAGGTAATCCCTCATGTAGAGAGTTTCTATTGCATCACAGAATCTGACGAAGCATTCTAGGATAGTTGATTTCCCCATCCTAGCAATCTCATCCACCTGATCTATAGATACCCCATACGCAAGCAGCCGCAAAGCAGCTGTTAGTTTTTGCTTTGGAAGAAGACCCAAAACCCCAAGAGTATCGTACTTTTGAACAAAGTATGTGTCATAATTGCAAATTTCATGCATGATTTTTTGGAATAAATGGGGTTGCATTCTACATCTCTCTCGAAAATAGGAAACGGGGATATAACGAATTTGGGATAAAGTAATCTTCCAAGATATTCTTACCTTGAGAGTGCCTATGTCTATCCACCTTTAGGCCAAACCACGGTGGTGTTGCCTTGATTGATTGAGCATACCCACTGCTAAAACAATTTATTCCTCCTCTTCATCCAACTCACGATCTTCTTTAACACGTCTGCGCCTGATTTCTTCATCTTCTCGCAATTGCCTCTTCAACACCTTCCTCAGGTTAGTCAGTTTGTGATTGCAATGCAATTCAGTCATTCTCTAACATAATACTTTATGTCGTATTGTTGGAATATGGTTAACTCGTGTCAAATCCCCTCACACGACATTTCTAGGTTATATGATTCACTTGGATGTATTGCAAACATTCTTGTTTCAATTCTCATCCTATACTTTGGCCAAAGATTCGACGAATGATATCTGTAGAGTATTTTCTCTTCTTACTAACAGTAGAGATTCCTTGTTGTATATTCACATGCCTCTATGCATATGTTGAGTATCCTGAGGAACACCTTCAAGTCACATCTTTTTGATACGACTGTATTGTGCTCTCAAAGACAAACAACTTTTACACAAGACAACTGTAATGTCTCACGTCTGAGGACCAACTTGCATTATCGCAACTTAGAATTTTTTGTTTGACACTTGTGAGTAAGACTTCCATACAAGAATTCTTGATTTGATCGTGTCTAGTGAACTCCATCCTTATAGATCACCTACACACCTGTCTCATTGTCTTTACACGAATGACTTGAGACTAGTCATCCTCCCAATTGAGCAGACATGATGTGTACCAGTCTTTGCGGATCATCATTGTCCAATTGGTGATCCTATGACGAGGAACCTTTTAGGATACGATATTCTTGTGTTGGAAAGGTCTTGTGAGTCTAACTTCTTTATACTAGTTTCCATTTATATCCTTATCCATGGACTTGTTACTTTGTATACATTATGTTTCTTAAAGAAACATTCACGCCCTTTTGATTGTATTTATTATATTATATCCTTAGAATTTTTCAATTTTATATTGGCTTCTAGGGCATATATCTAACAAAGACAACTATGATGTCTCAAGTCTGAGAACTAGTTTGCACTATTTCAACTTATGAGTTCTAGTTTGATATCTGAGTAAGACTTCCATATTAGAACTCATGGTTGTTTGATCGCGTTCAACGTACTTGTCCCTATAAGCATCTACACACTTATCTTAGTGTCTCCACACGCAATGACTTGAGACTAGTCATTCTCTCAATTGGGCAGATGTAGTGTGCACCAGTCTTTGCGGATGGTCAATGCCCAATTGATGTAGTGTCTCATTATATCCAATCTCATTGCATAGCTCTCATACTATTTGATATTCCAAGGACTTGTTATTTTACTGTTATGATAATAGACCATATTACATGCTTGAAAACAACGATGTTGCCCATTAGTGATGGTTAAATATCCAGAAATCAACATCACATGTTTGACTTTAGGACATATTTCTAACACAAGGTGCATTAGATTTTAGTTTATGCATTTATTCTTAGGTTTTAACCTGTAAGCCGTTTAAGGTTCATCATGACAACATTATATTAGCTTACGACTCATTTGATAATCACTTCACTTTTTAGTTTTCACTTTTCGTTTGATAATGGACAACAAATTTGTTGGTTTTTGTTTTCAGTTAAAAAAAGAAAGGAAATTGTTTAAAAGTTGTGTGGTATACTACTTACAGTGTTCAATTTTTTGTTTTGTATTAGTTATTATTTTAGTGTTATGTGTGCGAGTTTGATAGTCATGGTGGTGTCTAGGGGTAACAAGTGTGTTCGATTTCTTAAGGTGTCAAGTCCCAAGTCCCAAATCATAATTTTCATTTTAACTTAGTTTGGTTATAATGAAACTTTGAAGTGACACCTATTAATGTGAAACTTAGAAATGAAATTTTTAGCCACTAAAAGAGAGAGAGAGAGAGAGCTTTAGATGTGGGGGTTTTCCCCTGAATCTTGTTGTATCTTCAATGTTGTTTGGCTTTTGGTGGACTTATGTTGATCTACTCTTCTTTTGGAAGATCTATTGTCTCTAATCCAGGCTGACTTTGGTTGTGCCTCATGTTGTGAGGATACTCTTTGAGGTGTTGAGGCTTGGTCACGATAGATCCACTGTTCATTGGTGCACTGCGGCCGTGGAGTAACTATGTGCTGCTCTCTATGTCATGTCCTGAAGGAAGATTAGCAGCAGTTGGTTTTCCTCTTGCGGGTGTTGTTTTAGATTTTTATTTTGGTTTAGTTTGTTCAATAAGGTCCAAAAACTCAACGAGTTTTTTGTATTTTTTTCTCTTATGATTTTAGAAACTTAGTTGAGTTTCTTGGGCGTTCTTAGTCTCTCTAAGAGAGCCATACTGGCTAACGGCTAGTTTTTGTCCTTAATGTTATTGAACTAGATTCGTGTAAATATTAGTGGTTGGGAGGGGTTATACAAAAATTATTTTCTAGAGTGATTTTCTCCGTATCATTTCGGCTTTTCGACTTGGGTAACTTTTGCCCATGTCTATCATATTACCTTTCCATTTTGTGTCCATTGCACTGTTGTTCATATTGATCTAATAAAAGTCTTTCTCCTTATTATAAAATTAAAAAAAAAGGAATGAAATTTTTATTGGGTTCAAATTGAATTCATAGAATGAAAAGCGAATGTTTCAAAGAGTCTGTAGCATCTTTTAGTTGAATTTTTCGGAGTTACGATGAATTTTTGGTGAATTTTAGGCCCTGAAGCATTGCGAAAACCCAAATCCTCCTCAGTCATCACCAATCACCATCTTTGCTGTAGTTGGACTTGGAACCACGCCGACGCATTTACCCTTAGTAAACCCCAGCATCCTGCCTTGAGATTCGTGCTTTTTCTTCTGATCAATACCTGGCACTCAAGCAAAACAGAGAAGAAAGCAAGAAACGCCATCAAAGGCTTTGATCAAATCCAGCTTCAGCCTTCCACGGTAAGTGCTGTTTTATTTTTTTGCGGGAAACATCTAGTTTAGGTAATTGTTTTTCATTTTTGTTTCTGGGTTTTTGTGAAGATTATCATATTGGTGTCAATTTATAGTTTTGAGCATTGCAAAGTTGTAAACATGGGTTTTCTGTAATCCGCTTTTGTTCTTATTGCCTTACCAAAATACGTAGGAAGTAGGATACAATGGAGGGTGGTGATGGTGGACGTCAATTTCTAGACAGTGATGGTGGTTCTGATGATGAAACTTTTGAAAGTTTTCATGAACATAATTACTCTGTGGAAGATGACATGCCACTGCAGCATTGCAATTTTGTAAATGATGGTCTGATTTCAATGGAACCATCCACTGGGATGAGTTTTCAGTCATTGGATGATGCAAGAGATTTCTATTATGAATATGCAAAGCGCACAGGTTTCACCATTCGAACAAATCGAATCCGACACTCGTTAAAGAACATGGCTATAATAGGCCGGGACTTTGTTTGTTCAAGAGAAGGTTTTCGTGCCGCAAAGCATACACTTCGAAAAGACAGGGTTCTTCCTCCACGCCCAATCACAAGAGAAGGGTGCAAAGCCATGATAAGGTTGGCAGCAAGGGATGAAGGAAGATGGATAGTTACCAAGTTCATAAGAGAGCACAACCACAAACTAATGGCTCATTGTAAATTTCCTGGGGAGCTGCCAATCATCAATATACTCAGCGAGGTATGTCTGAGATATAACTGAACAAATAGTTTTAGGGATTCGTTTGGTGTAACTTTTGTTTTGGTATGAATTTCAATGTAACTCAGTATATTAATTTCCAATTCTGGAATTGTTTACGAAAGGATTCGTTTGAAGCTGTCCTGTTTTTCAGGCAGGAGTATGCTTGGTTGAATTCATCTTTAAAATAATTCATGTGACAAAAACTGCACTGTACAACTATTACTGCTTCAACACACTTATCATATCTACCTTGTTCTTCAGTTGCTAACTTGCTATCTTCACTTAGTGTGGATGATCTTGCTAGTTTAATTGATTTACTTTTCTCAAGCGCAAAGCTCATCAGTTCTCTGGAAGTTATTGATGCATTCTCTAACTTTAGCTTTCAACGGTTGGCTTTTATGTCTCTGACCATTTATATTGTAAGGCATTGTAACCTGTACATAACATTTAACATGTGGTTGACAGTGATATGATGTGCCTTATTTTGTACTCTAAACTTGCACTGTAGCCAATTCACTAGATGTCCACTGGGTCTTCACAGATTCTACTTTAAAGTCTGCATAAAAATAGAAGAAAAGAAAAAGGCTGATATTTTGCTTAGGATAAAGGACTGCAACTCCAAGTAACATGTGGTCCGATTGACTGAATCCCAATATACACAAAGAATAATTTCATTTAAAAAAACAGAGCTCAGTGATGATATGCAATGACTGCAGGTGCAAGTTGCTAAGTAAACAATTACACCTTATTCAGTGCAGTGCTTGGTCATGTATGTGTGAATATAGGTTTGACTATTAGGGTTAATATGTTTAATATGAAAACAAGTCTAATTACCAAAGAGAAGATTTAGGTGGACAGTTGAGTTCGAAGCTCTTATAATGGTACTTGCAAGTGGCAAGTATCCTTCTATCCATCCATTTTGATGCCATACCTTGAACATGATTGGGAAAAGGAAGCTTGTCAATCAATGAAATTAATTTGTTTTTTTCATTATCAATCATTTTTTGAAGCTTGGTGTGTTGAGCTAGTTTGTGGGTGCAAATAGAAGCTACTCATCTAAGTCAATTCTTCAGGGAATTGTTTCGAAACTGCCCTTGTGGTCTTGTATTGCTCTTTGTTCAGTCGTTTAAGATATGGTTTTCATTATTTTTATTAGGTCATGTTTGGGTTGGTCGACAAGGTAAATTGATTTGAAGATATAGCTTAGGTAGAGTATAGTTTATATACTGGATGAACATTACGATAAGAAAGAATATACAAGTAACACTAATAATTGCACGCCGTTTTTATGTAAGCTCATTAACATGTGGTTCCAATGAGCTTCGTCATAATATAATATATTTTGCTCAATTAGTGTGATTCTAAGATAGTTCTCTAATTTGCTTTAACCCTGTTAGTACTAGCCTCTAATTTTGAATTGTACAACATATTTGCAGGTAGAGAAGGATAAAAAAATCCAGGATCTATATGATGAGCTCCAGCGTGAAAGAGATCGATCTGCAGCATTCCAACAACAGTTATGCATGATTCTCAAGGACCTTGAGGAACATGCTGAATATATCTCTGTAAGAGTTGAAGACATTGTTAAGAGCATGAAAGAAATTGAACTTCGTGATCTATAGCTTTGAAGTCAAGGGAATGGTGCCATATAATTGAATTTTGACCGATTTTGAAAATTTGAGTAACTGGCTCTGGTTAAAGCTAAACTCCTGAGTTGGCTTAACCAGTTTTGCTGTTGGAAAATAGCATGTTGTCAAGAAAGGCATGCTGGTGACTTCTTGCTGCTTTTCAAGAAGATGATGTAATGTATTCTAGTTCATTACCTTTTCTTATTTTATGGAAAAATGGCTTCATTTTGGTTAGGTGCAGTAACAACATTGCCTGAAATTTTAAAGATGATATAGTTAGATTCTTCCCTCAGACTCTGCAGCTTTCTTGATATGAGTTGACCAATTTCTGCAAAATCTTTCCATGATTAGATGTTTTGTTTGTCATAATGTGATTGTTTTAGAAGGCATTACTGTCTCAATGGTTCTATTTGCTTTATTTGGAATGTTACTTTGGCTAGACCAAATTAAATGTGGACTAATTGCAGGAATGAACTGGCTAAAGAAATCTGCATGAGGATGTGTTCCCCTGCTAATATCGACCTGAAGGATGCCTAAGGTTAGAAACTTTTGTTTTCATATGATTACTTGATCTCTAGTACACCTAGCTCTTCCCTGCAAACCCAGTTATGTTGGATTTTATTCCACAAGTTTACCATTTTAATGTAAAGGATGATAAGCACACTGTAAATCGAGTTCCACAAGTTTACCTTATTCAGCTTGCCTACTTTAGTGCTAACCTTGAGCCTGGAAGGTGGCTTGTGTTCCGCTTCAACACTAAGTCGTCTTTGTCCAAGTGTGAACTGCAGATGACTCTCCTGTAGTTCCATTCCTTCTTACAATACTTCTGGGCCAACCAAACCCGAACGGGAAGAAGAGGATCAGCCAAACAGCAGGCAGCTCAACTTTGTACATTATCTGAGGCAGACCAATCCATCATTTTTCGATGAAAGGTCAAAATTTGTGTTTTGTTTCATTACATTGCACAGTTGTTCTGAAGGATGACAATCATATGCCGCAATTCTAGCTCTAAGATTGAGACTGGCATTCAGTGTGTCTCCTTTTATACGTTACTTTTAGCGGACGTACATGTGCACTGAGTTTATAATATTTGTACATCTAAATTCTGTATTCTAAATGGTCAATCCTAGACTCGTACTCATTGTGGATTTGTAACAACACGTGACATGCCATGGGGATTTATTGTGAAATACAATTATGTCTCTGTTTTTGCAAGGAATGTGATGAACAGGAGAAGCAACAACATATTCTCCTAATTCACCATCTTTCAGATAGGTGTGACAAATGTTTTCTTAAAAGATTAAAATTAAAATAAAGAAGCTCATGATGACAGGTTCTCCATACCCAAAAAAAAGTGTGCAAAAGAATTTATTCTGTGATGGTGGGTACAAGATTTCAAGATATAATTCCAGTTAGTGATGAAAATATAAATATAAGATAATATTATTTACAAAAACATCATCTGTTTAAAACAGAAATTTCATATCTCAAGCCTATAATGAAGGGGTTGACTAGGTATTTAGCTAACTAATAGTTAGCCAGTCAGTTGGGGATTTCTGATAACTAGCCTATAAATCTACTTGTAATATTGGGTTGAAGTTTTTCACCAAAAAGGGAATTAATTTTGGGTTAAAGGTGAAATTAGCGTGTGTAGCTGCTTGTTCTTCCCATCTTCCTCAGGTATCTCTCTCTCTCTCTCTCTCTCTCTCTCTCTCTCTCTCTCTCTAATCAAATCACACTAAGCACAGGCACAAGTAGATTTATAGAGGAAATACAAATCTGATTTTTATTCCAATTTTGTAAATACAAATCTGGTTTATTAATTTTGCTGTCCATTTTTTTGTTCAAATTTCTATTTCGTGTCCTCAAATCAAATCACACTAAGCACAAGCACTCTATAGAGGAATTGATTAAATTTTATGCACTTCGTGGATTGAGGTGATTTATGTGTGTATATTATCATTAATATTTGTTTTCTGGTATGATGTATCCCTATTTAGCAACCCAAATTATTAGTTTTTTGTTAATATTATTATTTTTTAAGTAGAAGCGATTGGGAGAGGGGTTTTTACACAAATATTCATCGGGTGTTTGGAGATTTGGAATCTCTGCCCACATGGTCGGTCGTGTTCCCTTGCTTAGAAGAGTGGAAATTAAGAATTACTGCTAGAAAATTAAAATATAAAGAATTGTAAGTAACAAATAAACAAAAGGAGGAAGACTTCTTTTCTTTTAGATAATTACGAATTCATTAGTTAATTTCACCATTTATTGATAGTTTTTTTTGGGTTACATTGGAGGAAAGAAACTCTACTGGGGTTTGATTCTAGGTGCCATACAAGGGAGGGGAATCCACCACTACTATGGTGAGCAAAGCCGGTCCATTAGATATGGAGGCCCTGTGTGCGAAGAGAGCTGATGAGGCCCTATATATATAAGTAAAATAACAAGTTTTCAAAATTTTCTTTAGGGATAGAGATTCACCTGATTTTTTAGGTTTCTTCTTGCAATCATATGATGGCTAATTCCAAAAGCAACACATAATTTCTAAATTCTAATATCAGAGAGAGAGAGAGAGAGAGAGGTGTAGTGGAGGAGCAGAGACGCATAGCACTCTTTTTGCCTTGCCAAAGAGTAAAGAAGAAAAATAAAATTGGACGGGAGAGTCAAGAAGAAGTTGAGAAGATGTGAATTTGGGTCCAAATGAGCAATTTGGGAATAGCAAGGAGAGCACGTCACACGCACGCATGACTCACGAGTATTTTTTTTTTAATTTGTTAATGGTTGGAACAAAAATTGCACATTAGGAACAAAAAATAATGTTTTGGAATAAAAATTTGCTTAGAACGAAAAGTAGCGAAAAATATATAACATAATCCTGGGCTTTTAAAAACATTTAGAGGACCCTAAATTTTGGAGGCCCTATCCCCTGTGCAATCGCACAACCCGCACATGCCATGGGCCGGCTCTAGTGGTGGAAACCCATTGGCATTTATTGATAGTTTGTGATTGAGAAAAAATGGGGAATAATTATGTATTGTGATTTTTTTTTTCCTTTTCTTTCTTTTATTTTGTAAAATTGGATGACATGAGTATATGGTTCTTTTCTTCTCTTTATTATTATTAATTTTTTTTATTTTTATTTTTTGAGGTTTTCTCACACACAAGTTCAGACCTAAAACCACTTGCCCCTTTTTTCTCTTCTTTTTTCTTTTCATATTCTGTCATTATTCCTTACATGCTCATGCTTGAAACGAAGTAATTTATCATGACTAGCATTATGTGGGGGGGACAAAACTTCAGTTAAAAACAAATTGTCTTGTCACAAGTTTCATTTGATTTAGATAGACAGTACAACCAACCTTAACAAGTAATTTGGGGATCAAAAGCTTAATTATGAAAGATTCGATTGAAAATCAGGGAAATGATAATACTTTATAATTAACTTATTTGTTTTGTTTTTGAAATTGCAGATTTAAGTGAAAAATGGCAGGTAGGGTTGCTCATCCCACCCTGAAAGGACCAAGCGTGATCAGGGAGATGTGTTTTGGTCTTGTGATTGCTTTTGCTGCTGGGAGCTTTTGGAAAATGTATCACTGGGATTTGCAGAAGAAGACCAGGTCATTTTATGAATTGCTGGAGAAAGATGAAGTCAGTGTTGTTCCAGATGAATAGATGCAGCCTACTTTTAGTTTTCTGTCATACGATTTCATTAAAGAATTCAACAGCTTGGTTCACTTGACTCTTCAACTTAAGATGAGCTTAATTAGTTTGGGATTTGCATTAATAATAAGTTTCTTGTACAGTTGTACTTGTCTGGATTACTTGTACGGTATTCGTCAAATAAAATTTTATTTATCTTCTTGATTTTTGCTTCCATTTACTTCTGTGGTTGCTCAAGCTGGGATGTCATCTGTTTTGTAATTTTTGTTTTTACATGTTTAATTTGCCATTTTACACTCAAAATTGTGGTCGTGTTCTCCGCTCGCAATCGTTTTTAACAAAAAGTTGGAAACAAATTTGACGGCGGGGACTAAATTGATGCATGACATACAATGTGGATCGATTTTGAAATTCGAGGACCAAATTGATAGTCCGTAACAGTTCAGAGACCATTGCTGATGAAAATATATTAAAATTTGATCAAACTATAATTGACTAAGTTTTAGCTATGACAATACAAGGCTAACCCCGCCTCAGCCACAACACTCTCCCAAAATGAGCATCTTTGCCTGCTTTGAAGCAGTGAGAGATGAGGGCATGATGCTGAAAAGGGTTGAAAGATCCCTTCACATGCATGTTTGAAGTTCCTGGATTTATTGTATTCACCATGGATAGGCAAAAATTGGCTTGTCCATGTTTGAATACCTAAATGCCTCTCTAACTAGCCACTAGTCTCGTACTGTTTCTCTTCTACAATGTTAGAAGAAGGTTCGAAGTTCAAACCGTAATATAAAATATAAAAAGAATACCTAAACCCAAAAATGGTAAAATTGGCAATTACGAGCAGCTGAGACAATCAACCAAACCAAATCCATCGATTTCTCATGAAGAAAAAAAGAAAACGCTGAATGTTCCGTACGTGAGAAATTATAAGTCCAAGAGGGTTGTGACAGTGAAATAATCAGCCTATATGGTGATCCCTAGTCCTTGTGTGATGGTGAGAGTCCCATTAAACAAACTAAGCACCAGACACAAACTAATCACAAGCTTCAAGCATAAGTCCTAAAATCCCAATCTTGACAAGAACTTCAAAAGTAGCCATAAACATAGCATTTCTCAGCAAATCTGCTGATTTTTAGGTCAATAATATAACAATAAGAAAAAGGGTGAATCATATGAAAGACAATAACAAAAGTAAACCATTAGGTGGAGGGAATAATTAGGAACCATCCTAACCCTAAACTTAAGAGTCCCAATTCAACACACTCTAAAAAATATTGTCTCCATTTATCATTTAACTCATTGTCACTAATCTATGGGGAGAGAAAAACTAAAATATAATAAAATAAAATAAAATAAACTGAAAAGCAAAACAAAAGGACAGAACTCATCTCATTCCAATACCACAGTAGCGCCCAACTCCTTAAGCTTGTCAACAATGGGCCCTGCCTCCTCTTTAGTCAGGCCCTTTTTCACCACAACAGGGACCTTCTCTACCAACTCTTTAGCCTCCTTCAGTCCTAAGTCAGTGAAAGTCCTAACCTCCTTTATGATCTTGATCTTTGCCGCTGCATCGAACTTCTCAATCTTTATATCAAATGCAGTCTTCTCAACAGCCTTGGCATCTGTGGAGGCAGGCCCGGATTCAGAAGATGACGGGCCAATTCCAGAGATTGCCGGGCCATACCGATTGAGGCCCATTTTCAGCCTGAAGAGGATGGAGTAATCGTGCCTTTCGATCTTTGTGAGGTTGAGGAGCTCGTCAGCGATGCGCTCAAGCTTCTGAGTCTGAGTCTCATTTGCTGTAGTGGCTGAGCTGAAAGGGCGAGAAAGAGCAGTAGCAAATCTTGATAGGGACCTGCAGAGAACTTTTGTGGTTACGTTGGACATTTCAGGAACCTTTGATATTATTTCAAGGGTTTTGGAAAGTTTAAAAGGTTGCAGTTAAACTCTCAAAGTCAAATATGACAAAAAGAAAGGAAAAAAACTCTAAATGTCTAGTAGTTTGGTCTCAGTACTGAATTTAAGAAGAGTGGCTTGATTATTGTTACTGCGCAAAATCTGAATATGGTATTCCTAATATTATATACAATTATACATACATATATCTATATATACATATATTAGAGGAATAATGTTCTGCTGCCAGATGTATATTTCAAGACAGATGCATATGACAGTCTGGAAATAGAACATTTTTCATCATTAGAATATATATTATGATAATATGTGTATACATCCATGCATATTCTAGTGGTATTCTAGTGGGTGGCATCACATTTTTTACACATATTTTCAGCCATTAGATGAATACACGATGAGACTGTATCATAAGTTTCATAGTTCTCGTGCACGAGATTATGTTAAGCAAAAAGGATAACACCTATATACTGCTCTTAACCACAAAAGAACATATCCCAAACACAGAAAATCCTGAGGCTCAAAGCAAATTCCAATACCCCAAAACCCAAATATTCAACAGGAAAGAAATGAAAACGGTAAACAGCAAAAAGGACATACTTCGATCTCGCAAACTTACCCTGACCCTTGTTGAGTTGCAGTCCTAGCAGGTGAGCCTATTACAACCTGTCATGTATGCCAACATGAGAATTAAAAGGAAAAAGAAAAGAGTAACAGATATTACCAAGCACAGTCCCTTCTGAGAAAGTAGAAAATGGTGTGGTGACTATGAAAAACTTGTGGGTTCATGGAAAAAGAACAAGTTCAGGCCCCAAGATTTGTTATTTTCACACAGATATAACAATTTGCACAAATGCCCAAGTGGATTGGCATACCAAAAACTGTTTCCCTAACACACAAAAGATTACTCCATCAAAACAAAGGGATTGTATGCCCCATTGAAGAGTAGGCCAAAATATAAGTTGATCGAATTAAATTTTGGAAAGAAAAAGAGATGATAGTACCTCACTGTGACAATTTTCTTCTGGAATAGTAGGGAGAATCCCGACCGCGTCCACCAGGAATGGTTTTGACCCTTGGACAATAGTGGTTCGAGAAACACAAGCACGGGTGGAGAAGCGTTGTAGAGAGCTAGCCATCGGCAATTAACAAATCGACTGGATAGCCAAATTTGCACCCTGTTGAATGCAAAATCATCATTAGATGCGGGAATGAAAATAAATGTATGACAGTCTCATTTCATAACTAATCGAAAGATTTAACGACTCAGTTTCGGAGGAGAGAACAGTACCTGATAGACGACGTCGCTGCTACAGAACAGTACCTGACCGCCGACAGCAGACGAGCAGACGAGCACTCGAGGGCACATGAGGGACTAGGGAGAGTGCTATAGCTGATGAGCCCACGTTTGATTCTTGGTATCTTGGCATAAGGGGAAGGAAGATATTGGGCTCGGAGAGGAATTTTTTGGACGAATTGATTCGGGTGATAAATGGATATGCGAAAGAGCAGTTCCAGCCGACAGCCCAGCCCAGGCAAAAGGCCCCTTGCTATCCCAGCGGTGACATCCAGCTCGGGCAAGCAATATAGTCCGAATTGTTGTTTGAAGGCGCTGACATCAGTGAAGAAATTTTTTTAAAAAATTACCAAAAAATTCAGAATATTTTTTTTATATACATACCTAGAAAATTTTTATTTATTAATCTCACACATATAAATAAAATTAATCTCGTGTGAATAGTAATTGCCCTTAAGTTGCCATGGCAATGGGTTGAAAAGCACAAAAAACAAATTGTTAGGGCATATACTATCCACGTGAATAGTAATCGCCCTTACTTGCTCTTACCCTTTGCCATGGTAAATGGGTGGAAGTGCTCTAAAGGGGAATGTACTAAAGGTTGGGTGGGTGGGTGGGTGTGTCAATATAGTAAAAATACTGCTTTTGGTTACAAGAATTCAATCTAATTCTCATCGACCCTATGGTCCACGGAAGTTGTGGTCACCTACCTTTGGATCTAATTTAAAAGTTGAGAAAAAACTGGTTTAAATATCAATATGTTATCTTTTATTTTACTTTTACTGCAGTAAAATACTATTTTGGTTATTAAAACTAATTTTTTTTTTAAAAGAGTTTAATATGAGAGATGAAAAACATGAACAAAAAACTCATCCGCATCTAAGACTGTTGTCTCCGACACCAGTCATCTTTCTCCTTCATGCCCAGTGAATGAGAAAACATGAACCTTTCATGAAAATACAGTATAGTTGCAGAAACCCAAGTCTAGGTTCATGAACTGGAAAGAAAAAAAAACCCAAAATTTATTTGTTAAAAATTGAAGTTTTCCCAAATTGAGTTCATGAATCATTCAAATCTAACATTTATAAACAGAAATTGATCACAAAGGCAGAGAACAACAGGAAAGTGACTTGGTTATGGGTTCTTGAAATTCAATCAAGTTAAAGTGTGAACCGACTTGATGGCTCCGAATTTGGGTCCATAAATTTTATTTTGTTTCTTAAAAAATTGAATATTTGAATCTAAATCAAGAAATGAAATAGATAACCAATAAAAATTAGAGTGAATCTTAAACAACACGTGTTCTTGATTTTCGTATGCAATGCCGGAGTTGAAAGTAGTTGTGAATGACAATGGAGGAAGAACATGTTCTTGGTTTTCTGAGAGAGAATATGTGTTTGGTTGGAGTATTTTTTTTCTTTTTTTAAGTTTTTGTTTTTTTGTTTAAGTTAAATTAATATTTTGTACAATAAAAGTAATAAAATCATGACATATTGATATTTAAATCAATTTTTGTCAACTCTTAGATTAGTTCCTAGGGTGAGTGACCAAAACTTCCTCAGACCCAAAGTCCAGGAGAATGCGAGGAATTTCAAGATAATTAGAGAAACAAAAGGAAGAAACTAAGGAACTTCTTTGAGTTCTGCTTTTAGAATTACTTGATTCATTTCAATGAATAACTTATGTATTTATACAAGGTTTGGTTGGTAAAATTAACTAAATTAAAATAGTAAATTATTTTAAGCTATAAAGAATGAATAGCCTGAAATCTCAAACTCATTCAAAACCATTAACTTTTTATGGTTTACAACAATTCGTTATAAACAATTTTTTATTTATTTATGGTTTTTAAATAATTTAATAATAACTTGCGCCCCAAGTGTTGTGAAATTATTGCAAGTGCACAATCCGCACAAGTAATATAGAGATAAGTGAAGTGTCGTTCCCACGAAGACTGTAATTTCCTTTTAAGTACCAATTATAATTAATTCAGAAGTTTATTTGAACAATTGATTTATTAAACTAAATTAAAACAAATATGAAAAATAGCAATTTAATTAACAGTGGAAAATCAAGTTGATGAGACACTAGAGCATCCGATTTTACCATAACCAATTCCACTTAATTCTTATAACCAATGTGAGAACCTATAAAATATATATATATATATTAAATAATTATTCATACTACATATGAATTATTTATTAATATAAATTTTTCTTATTTAAATATTTATTGTGAAGACTTATATGTTATAAAATCTTAAGCTTAGTATGAGATTATAATTTTAGTTGAAAGATGACACCATTCTTGTTATCCATGTGTAGAGACTTAGAATTGGTTTTAATCAAATCATCATTGTCATGCCACCCTACATGCTAATAACAAGTGATGTTGTGATAGCATTGGCCAATGGTGGATGACTAACATTATTCCTTACCTTTCTACCTTATCTTTTGGTGTTGGTGTTGTGATATCACTGGCCAAAGGGGGATGAGTCATATTATTCCCTACCTTTCTATCTTATCGTTTGGTGGTGGTGTTGTAATATCATTGGTCAAAGGGGGATGAGTCACATTATTCCCTTACTTTTCTATATTTTCTTTTGGTGGTTTAAAATATTGTGTATATAAATATTATTTGGGTGCATCCATAGCCTCTCCTATAAGTATCATGCTTCCTTAATTCAAACATTCATTCTAATCCTTTAGGATAGATTTCTACCATGAAGTAGTGTTAGATAGAGAGAGAGAGAGAGAGATAAGGAAGAAAAAGAAAGATGAAGAGTGTGTGTGTTTGTCTTGCAATATTTCATACTTATCATGATGAGTGGGTTATGTAATATGTTCTAAAAGTTCTTATTTTGTGAAAAATGTGAAAATCATGGGTTTATTCTATTTACAAATCTCTATCTATTTTCAAGTCAAGCATGTCTAATTTGTGCAATATTTCACACAATATACATTATTTGGAGTTTTTATGAAGTATGTATTATTCATGGACATATGCAGTGAGGCCGATATGGGTCACATACTGGGTACAATTTGTGAAGGATAACCAAGATATTAAGTATGCTGTGATATGATTTGGATTGTGTATCTTTTTATTATATTTTTCTAGAGTGTGTAAAATGACATTGCTCGGCTGGCTTATTACATAATCTACTCACTGAGTGGTTTGCTCATCCCTCACCTATTTTGTTTTTCAAATCGATTAGTGAGAAAGACAAAGCCGAAACCAAAGAAGTTGGATTAGTTTAGAGTGATAAACTTTTATTTATATTTTGTACACTTGTAAGATTATTATAATTATATATATAATGGTAATGTATTTTAACCAATTTTTCAGTCTTTTTATTTATTTATTTCAATTCATGCACCCAGATTCTCAAATATTCTTTATTTTCGAATCGGGTCGTGACAGCCAATTAACCCTAATTACTACCCATGTTGGCAGTTGGTTTCTCCTAATTCATTCAATATCCCCTCTCGGGCTCAACCGAAAGTATTCTTTGATTAATAACTCATTCTCTCTCGATCAACAGATTTAGAAAATCAAGAACCCATTAAGTTCAATGAAAACCTGCAAGAAAACTGCATGAGTCATATTAGTCCGTCTCAGGCACTCATTCAAGACATGGTATTTGTTATGAGAAGCAAACACTAAACATCTCCTCTCGGTCTCCATTTGGATCATCAATTAAATATTAGCTAGATATTTAAGGCATTAAGAATAGTAACAAATACTCAACATGGAATAGTAATAAAAAATTAATATAACTATAAAAATTAAGTGTTCATGATTAGGCTACATCGTAACCCTAGTAAGAGAAATTAGTTCATGACAAAAGAAAAGATTAACAAAAGAATTGTTGTCATAAAACCTATTTGGCTGATGAATTTGATCTCTAAATTCTCTGATATATTTGTGGGTGTATTAAAATATGGTGAAAAATATATGGTAGAAAAGATCTTGGTTCTTAAGTTAAAGCTTTTTATTTATAGGCCCAAGGAATCCTCCAAAAATAAGGAAAATATATTTTTAGAGAATAATTGGGAAATAAAGGGAAAATAGGAAAGCCCAAAGGAATACCTAAACTAAAAAGAAGATACAGAACCAAAGAGGGAATTATTGGAAATGAATTCCAAGTAGAAAACATATAAAATTGGCCCATGGGTTAGATAAAATTTGGCAAAACTAGTAGAGCCCACATTGATAATCCCTCAGCTCATGTATTGACATCTCAGCAAATGCAAAAATGGGTTCTCCAACTTATGGTTGGTGGTACCACAACATGCAACTCAATATCCTTTTCACTCAAAAGATTCGCGCCATTCTCTTGAGCACCCAATAAACCTCATCAATTGCGGCAACTGCACAGCTACCTCTTCTCCAATATTAGCAAGTGTCACATCTGAAGAAAGTTGAGGTTCCACCCCAAAACTAATTGGCAATGAGGGAAGTAACCCAACTCCTTATAAACCTAGGCTAGGTCCCTTAACATTTCAATGTGGGACAAATACTCTCAACACGCCCCCGCACGTGCGGCGAACTTTCAGGCCTAACATGTGGACAACACATATTGGGTGACGTGAGAGCATGTGTGGCCGTTAGGCCCAACACGTGAAGTCTTGCTCTGATACCATGAAGAAAGTTGAGGTTCCACCCCAAAACCAATTGACAATGGGGGGAGTAGCCCAACTCCTTATAAACCCAGGCTAGGTCCCTTAACATTTCAATGTGGGACAAATACTCTCAACATCGTCTACTTATTCAAGAAATAGGCAGCTGCAAAAGCACATCAACAAGCACCTCTACCAGTCTTCGTACGATTTCGGATCCAAAATAATGGTAAATTTCTCTAATTCTATCTTTCTGACGCTGGTCACTGAGTCTAGTTGTGGGTATAAATTGACACTTATATAGATGCACTCTAGGTGTTTGATGAAATGACAAAGTGAGTTCTTGAGATTTTGCTGAGATGATAATTCCATCCATTTCGATCCCTTAAGCTTCCAAAATTATAGTTTTTGCTCCAAAGTCTTGCTAGAAATGGTTGCCTACAAAATCCTCCCTAAACACATTAAACTAACTAATTTCACACGAAAATAATGAAACTAGAGATAGATTATATATGCAAAATATGAATCTACCACCAAGCTGTTGACTTTGACCAAATGATTGTGAATTTGGATGACGAATATCTCCTAAGTAAGTTCTTTTCCTGCCTCAAATGGGTAAGGACTTCATAATTTATCTCAATAAACATTGGAAAATAGAGCAAAATACAAGTATTTGGAAAATAAAACAGACAAGTTCAAGCATAACTGCCTCAACTATAAAGCATAATAAAGATTGCCAATGCTTGAGAGGTCTCAAAGATTTGGACTTTAATTTCCTGTAGGAATCACCTTGCATTTGCAACGAGAGAAGTCTCGCTTTCTTCTTAATGAGCTTCTTTTTTGAGCTGGACTGCTTCTGTAAGCCTGATTGTTTGTGCTTCTTTTAAGCTAGACTGCTTCGAAGAAAATATTGCTTGCTTGCTTTTGGGCTTGAAGGCTTTGAAGATCATATGTATTTGGTGTTTATCAGTTTGACTGATTGTGTTTTTTTGATTGTTGAGTTGTTTTTGGGGGTTTGGTTGATTGTGCTCTTTCAGTTCAAGTGTTCTTATATTTATAGGAGAATGTATGATGATGACACCTGAATATTTGAAGAATAATAATTGGAAAGTATTACTCTACTGATCACTAATAGATAAGTGATAAGGAAGTAATAATTCTCTTGGTTTGGTATGATCTTTTTCAATGCCAAAAGTAACAAAGATCAGCAGACAGCTATGGTGACCAGTTTTGGCTCTTTGACAACCAATTCTCTTAATGCCTTATGTCCGTTCTTTGTAAATTGGATTATAGGGAATCAATGATCAATTATTCTGCTAATGAAATCATGCAGGTGCTAATAGAAGGGTCAAAGCATGTATTTTGGAAGCAAGTAGCTACGACTTTTGACTAAAGCAAAACCTACTTTTATTTTTCTAGCTTCAAGGTTATCAATTTAGTTTTGAGTTAGTCACCAACTGTAGTGATTAATTCCTTTAAGCTAAAAAGATTGTGAACTGGGTAAATATTCAATTAATTTTTATTCTTGGATTAAATGTGTTGAATTATAAGTCTATAGCTGATTAGTATTAGTGAAATAAGATGAATTTTTATTTGTGTATTCACTTGAGCATATCTGCCAATTGTGAGGTCAAAAGAAGTAAGGCTAAAATAGTCATGTGTAGTGATTTTAAAATTGAGACAGATGGATGGCTGAGATTCATTGTGGCTTGTGTGAATCCAGATAAGAGTTAACGGTCATGTAGTACATGCCGTATGAGCTCATTCTTACAGATAGAAAAATATACAAAAAAAAACGTTTTGCTCACATACTGTGTGAGTAAGCAGAGCATTTTCTTCGATATTCTCTATTCCTTCACATTTCTTTAACAGACCAATTTACAAAACCCAGATTGAATACCAAAAACTCTAACATGGTATCAAAGCCAGGTTCGATCATCTGAGCCTGGGCGTAAATCTGTGAACCCATTGAGCTGAGTTGAAGCTCGGTTAAAGTCGCCAAAGACCCATTATCATATGAGAAGAGAAATCAACCCATTCAGACCAAAGATGTCTGGACCTGGAGGCTCGGAAGTGAGAACTCCAATTTTCTCTAGTGAGAACTACGAGTTCTAGAGAATCAAGATGATGACGATTTTCAAATCACATGGGCTGTGGAATCTGGTAGACAAGGGAGTTAAAACTTCCGATTCGAAGAAGAAGAAGGCTGAAGGATCATCAGAGGATGATGTAGATGGAAAAATGGTTGTTGTGTTGATGCAAGACGCAAAGGCTCTGGGAATCATTCAGAATGCGGTCTTGGATCAAATCTTCCCTCGAATCGCCAATTCTGAATCAGCGAAGATGGCATGGGATTTGTTGTATGGAGAGTATCACGGTGGTGATCAGGTACGATATGTGAAATTGCAAAATCTAAGATGTGAATTCGAATATGCTAGAATGCATGATGATGAAACATTGTCTGGGTATCTTACACGTCTGAATGAATTGATTAATCAAATGAAGACGTTTGGTGAAGTGTTATCTTATGCAAGACTTATGCAAAAGGTTTTAATCAGTCTTAGCAAACCCTATGATCCTATTTTTCTTGTGATTGAGAATACGAAAAATATAGAAACGGTTGAATTACAGGAGATCCTAGCTATTCTCAAAAGCCAGGAATAGTGTTTTAATGTGCACATTGTTAATGCTACTGATAAGCCATTTGCCTCCTTATCTGTGAGCTCAAAAGGACAACAAAACAGGGGTAACTCTCAGTCCAGTGGTCAAAAGTCTCAAAAGAATTGGAATCCTAAGGGGAAACCATGGGAGTCAAAAGGAAAGCCCCAACAAAATAATCCTGCATCAAATCACAACTTCAGTTTATCACAGCTAGCAAACCAAGAAGCTGTAAAGCCTTAGTGCAAAGTGTGCTCAAAGTACCATTTTGGAGAATGCAGATATAAAGGCAAGCCAAAGTGCTACAATTGTGACAGATTTGGTCATTTGGCTAGAGAATGTACTGCAGCTAAAACAGTGCAAAAGGCAAACAGTGCTAACCAATTGGATATGACAGGGAATCTATTTTATGCAAATAACACAGTTACAGGACCAAGGGTGAAAGGAGAGTGGTACATCAATAGTGGTTGTAGCAATCACATGACAGGGAATGTAGAATTGCTTGTTGATGTAAGAATTAACATAGCTGGCAAAGTTCAAATGCCAACTGGAGACCTTGTGAATGTTGGGCTCATTTGTGATTGATACAAATAAGGGCATAAAGTATGTTAGAAGTAATGTATCTGCCTGGTTTAAAAGAAAAGTTGCTAAGTGCAGGTCAAATGGATGAGCATGGATATTTCTTGGTGTTTAGTGGTGGAATATGCAATGTGTATGATGGTCCATCACTGGAAAGCTTAGTTATGAAAGTGAAGAAGAAAGTGAATAGGTGTTATCCATTGGCTTTATTATTTGAGAACCAAGTGGTTTTGAAAGCTAGTGTCCCTACTGAGACTTAGCATAGGAGACTTGGGCACTTACACTTTGGTGGTCTCAAACAATTGAGAGACAAGGAAATGGGGCATGGGTTGCCTCAACTTGAAGACTACAATGAAGTCTGCGAAGGTTGCCAATTTGGAAAACAACACAGAGAAGAATTTCCAAGAAATCAAGCACAAAGAGCAACTGCTCCACTTGAACTAATTCATGTTGATCTATGTGGACCTATGAAGAATGATTCAATTGCTGGAAATAAGTATTTCATGATGTTGATATATGATCTCACCAGAATGACTTGGGTTTATTTCCTGAGATATAAGTCTGATGCATTCAACTATTTTAAAAAAATTCAAAGCTATGACAGATTTACAAAGTGGTTTCAAGATTAAGTGTCTGAGAAGTGATAGAGGACGGGAGTTCAAGTCATATGAATTCGACCTATTCTGTGAAAAGGAAGGAATACAAAGGCAATTCACTCTTGCATATACTCCACAACAAAATGGAGTAGTGGAGAGGAAGAACAGAACTGTGATTAAGATGGTTAAATCCATGTTGCATGAGAAGAGGATGTCATACTTTCTCTAGGCAGAAGCAATGCATACATTAGTGTACATTCTAAACAGATGTCCCACAAAGGCTTTGAAAAACATCACACCTTTTGAAGCTTATTCTGGAAGAAAACCAGGAATAGCACACCTGAAAGTATTTGGTTCATTATGCTATGTTCATGTCCCAGTTGAACGCAGACATAAGCTTGAGCCTAAAAGCTTCAAAGGAGTATTTGTGGGATATGCTATTTGTGAAAAGGGGTATAGGGTATTTGATCCACTATCCAAGAAACTATTCTTGTCAAGAGACATTTTATTTGATGAAGAAGCTGCCTGGAATTGGGAAGAGAACTCAGAGTCAATATCCCTCAATAGTGGAAGTTTTATTCATGGTGACATAAGTACAGGAAGAAGTGACAGAATGGTGTTGTCTCCTACATCATCTACATTATCTCCATCTAGGAGAGTTCTTAGTATTGAAGACTCCTAAGTTCAATTCAAGTCACCTATCTCAGGTAAATTCGCAAGCATGTCAAACTTGAGTGAAGGGCACAATCAAGCATTTGACCATACACCACTGAAGTGGAGAAACCTGAATGAAGTGTTAGCTCAATGCAATCTGTGTATCATGGATCCAGAGAAGTATGAGGACACCAAACAAGACGAGTCTTGGTTAAAAGCTATGGAGGATGAGTTATTTATGATTGGAAAAAATGGTACCTGGATGCTTGTTGACAAACCAACTGAAAAACCTGTTATAGGGGTTAAATGGGTCTACAAAACCAAGTTAAATCTTGATGGCATAGTGTTGAAGAATAAAGCAAGGCTGGTTGCAAAGGGCTATGCACAAAAGCCTGGTTTGGACTACAATGAGACTTATGCACCAGTTGCTAGGTTGGATACTATTAGAACTTTAATAACCTTGGCTGCACAAAAGAGTTGGAAATTGTATCAGTTAGATGTGAAATCGGCCTTCTTGAATGGAGTTTTACAAGAAGAGGTCTATGTTGAGCAGCCTAAAGGTTTTGTAGTCAAAGGCAAGGAAGAAAAGGTGTACAACCTTCATAAGGCTCTTTATGGTCTAAAACAAGCTCCAAGAGTCTGGTATGGAGATATTGACAACTATTTCCCACAGTGTGGTTTCAAGAAGAGCTAGAGTGAACCAACTCTGTATATAAAAGCAAGGGGAGAAGATATCTTGATTGTTTCTATCTATGTGGATGATATAGTCTACACGGGCAGTTGCAAATCAATGCTAGAAGAGTTCAAGGAAGACATGAAGATGAAGTATGAGATGACAGATTTGGGACTCCTTCATCATTTCCTCGGAATAGGAGTGATTCAAACCAACTCTAGCATCTTCATTCACCAGAAGAAGTATGCAAGTTCTTTATTGAGTAAGTTTGGATTAAATGAAGCAAAGACTGCCACAACTCCTCTTGTAGCTACTGAGAAGTTATCTAAAGATGATGGAAGTGGATCTGTGAGTAAGGAAAGGTATAAAAGCATTGTGGGAAGCCTTCTATATCTCACTGCTACAAGGCCGGATATAATGTATGCAACAAGTTTATTGACAAGATTTATGCACTGTCCTACCAATAGACACTATGGAACTGCAAAGAGAGTACTCAGATACATCAAGGGAACTCTGGATTATGGCCTGGAGTATGTGAAGGGAAGGAAAGCTTGTTTAATTGGCTTATGTGATAGTGATTGGGGTGGCTCATTGGAGGACAACAAAAGCATATCATGATATGCATTCTCATTTGGCAGTGGTGTGTTTTCCTGGGCTTCGGTCAAGAAAAATTGTGTTGCACTTTCAATTGCAGAAGCTGAATATATAAGTGCATCAGAAGCCACAACTCAAGCAATATGGCTGAGGTTCGTTTTGGAAGATTTTGGAGAAACACAAACTGAAGCTACTCCTCTTCACTGTGATAACACTTCTACCATTGCTATTACAAAGAATTCTATGTTCCATCAGAAGACCAAGCACATTTATAGAAGGTATCATTTTATTAAGGATGCACTGCAGGAAGGAATCATTGATTTGGTGTATTGTCCCACTAAAGAGCAGGTAGCAGATATCTTCACAAAACCTTTGGCTAAGGATCGTTTCAACTATCTCAGGAGTTTGCTCTGAGTGAAATCAGCTCAAGACTTAAAGGGGAGTGTTGAATCATAAGTTTATAGCTGATTAGTATTAGTGAAATAAGATGAGTTTTTTGTGTGTGTATTTTCTTGAGCATATCTGCCAAGTGTGAGGTCAAAAGAAGTAAGGCTAAAGTAGTCATGTGTAGTGATTCTAGAATTGAGACAGATGGATGGCTGAGATTCATTGTGGCTTGTGTGAATCCAGCTAAGAGCTAACAGTCATGTACATGCCGTATGAGCTCATTCTTACAGATAGAAAAATATAAAATAATAAAAAAAAAACGTTTTGCTCACATACTATGTGAGTAAGCAGAGCATTTTCTTCGATATTCTCTATTCCTTCAAATTTCTCTGAATACCAAAAGCTCTAACAAAATCACCATTGGTGGTAATTAACTTTCAATTTTTCAAAATTACTTTGGGTATTTGGTTTAATTTTACCCCACCTCTCTTTGAATAGTATGGGTTATTTTCCATTTTTGGTAAATAAGGCCCACCTGCAAGGGATGTAAAAAATGATACACATGTGCATCTAAATTTGCATCTCACGGTTGTTATGCAAATTTATAATCGTTTACACCTCCCCATTACAGGTGATTCCGATCACAAATGGTGTATATTTAACATATACCTCATTATACAACTCCTCACTAAAGATGCTCTTAATCCAGGTGTTCTATACTTAAACCCATTGTTGTGCGTATGTTCTGCAAATTTTGAATTTATACATGTGACATAAAGACATGACACTGAAACCAAAAGAGACCACAAGAAAACATAATGCATAATTATTTGAGAAAACGCATAGTACGAAGAAACTATTATTGTAGAGACAATACATGAATGACTGCAAGAACAATTTACATGCTTAGAGGATCTGAGTTTGCATCAACACTTAACCTTTCTTTCATATTAGTGAAAATATAATAAACTTGTATGAGATCTAGTGGCTTTTTTTATATGAACAATTCACATTTTTGTATATTTTTATATAAGCTCAAACTGGTTCAAAAGAAACGAAAATAGGCTTAATATCACAAAACGTCCCTAAAGCTTACGAAACTATCATATTACATCCTTAATGTTTTTTTTGTGTCACTCGTGGTCCTTAAGGTTAGTATGTGCGATCAAAAAAGATCCATACCGTTAGGTTATGTAAAAAACTCCGTTAGTTTGCTGAGGTGACATATATATATATATATCACAAAATATCCCTGAAGTTTACATACCTATCACAAATGGTCCCTACGAAATTTTTTAATTTTTTAATTTAAAATTCATAAAATTTTGGTTTTCTTTTTAAAATTATTTATAAATGAAAAAACCATAGAAGGGTTTTAATCTTGAGGACCATTTATGAACCCTAAACCCTTATTTTTTTTTTATGTTTAAATTTTATGAATTATAAATTATTTTTTAAAAACTCCATTAGTTTGTTGATGTGGCATATATATGGAGCCCACATCTACAATAATATAATGCCACATGTATTTAAAATATAATATATATTTTTAAATTTAAAAATTTAAAAATTTCACAATGATAATTTGTGATAGGTGCATAAACCTCAGGAATGTTTTGTGATAATAAGTCATTAGTTTGTTGACATGACATATATATATATATATATATATATTTGGGGAATACCTTGTAAGGCTCATTCCGGTTCTATTTTAATAATTCAAACTATCTAATTTCCGAGTCTTAATGCATAAATCATCCTTGAAAAATATTTGACAAATCATAATGTGTAGATCATGTTAATGGTGAACATTGTTTCGAATGTAAAGAAACCAAAGCACTTGCTCCTTCTAAACCACATCTTAATTACATGAACAAGACTGGTAACCCCCCTAAACAATGGGCATTAAAGTTAATCCTTTTCCTAATTCATTCGAAAATACATCAAATATGATCCAAAGGCCCGGTGCCTCAATATTTCATTTTGAGGGGCACACCCTTTTATCACGAGGCCTCTCCCCGCCACACGATCTTTGAACCCATGTGGGATCATGCTCTGATCCTCTTCATCAACGTCCGTTCCTTTCATTGGGGCCCTCATGGCCAATATGAAGAGGGCCCCACTCTCCTCCAATGCACTGGCTACAGCCTACATCTGCCGTCTCTTCATTATAGGGTTGTAAATTGGATTGGAATCTGATTCCGACTTATTCCGTATCGAAAATTTTCAAAAATTGGACTTTGACACATCTGATATCCGAAAGTGCTGAAATCTGAAATTTCTAATAAAATTCATGTCGAAATCGAAATGTATTTGTAAATTTTGAAAATTTCAAAATTCCGATCTGAAAATTTCTGAAATTCTTCAAACCCTTTATGATCCGATTTTTCCAATTTTTTACGAAAAATTCCGACTTTATAATAATATTTTATGATTTATAATTTTAATTGCATTGTTTTTAGTTTATAGGTCCTATATATATATATATATTCCATTTCTTATTTGTTATATTCAAGTGCCCTCCAACATACAAACATTCATAAATACATGTATACTAAACATAGGAATATATATTACTTTAAGACTAGGTTTTTTGGGCTAACATGTTTGTTTGAATATTACAAAAATTCATGTGTGTGGTTATCATATACAAACATACTATATAACAAAAACGCATGTATACTTATGTATTCTATATATGTGTATCTATTTTTTGTTATAATGTATGTATATATATATAAAACACACATACATGTATACATCAGAATTATACACATGCCTATATATGCTAAACGTTTATTATATATACATAGGTGTGCTTGTCTAGAGCAAGACTAACAATTTTTTTTTAAAGAATGAACAAATATACACATCACAAAATATTTTTCCATTAAACGCATGTATACTTATGTATTCTATATATGTGTATCTTTTTTTTTTTTTTTTGGGTTACAATGTATATGTATACATAAAAAGGTTGATATAATATTTCCAACAAAAACAGAAAAACAAATCCCAGCCCATTTCGCAGCAGCCCAAATGCCAAATCCCAATTCTAATCCCCTATTTCTTTATATCTCTCCACCCGTTTATTTTCTCATCTTTGTTTCTGTTCCGGTCGTATTGAACTGAGACTGACAATGATAAGGATGAAGATGAGGATGCTAACCACGAGCCCACGACCAGGTAATCGTTCTTTTATCACTCATTTTCTGCTGAAAAGAAGTGAATTTCATTCTGATGCTGATAATAATGTTAGTGATATGGAGACTCTGATTCAAACACGGTGCAAATCTGGAACACTTAAGTCAGAGGAAGCATTGGGTTACTTCAATTCCATGATTCAAACGAAACCCATTCCCTCTAATTGGACTTTTAAATGTTTGTTTGGGGCACTTTACAAGATGAAGCAATATTCTGCCCTAGTATCTATGTATAAACAGTTGATGGGTTGTCGTCAATTCCAACCTGATGTCACTACAATGAATATTTTCATGAATTGCTTATGCCGTCTGAACAGGGTGGACTTGGGTTTCTCTGTCTTAGCACTCACCTTTAAATATGGTTTTGAGCCTGATGCTTATGCCCTGAATGCTTTGCAAGAGTCCGAGGCAGTGGAGTTGTTCCGGAAAATTGAAGAGAAAGGATACCCAAACTTTTGTTTACGTTGTCACCTAAATCACACCCCTTGCCAAAGGTGGAACACAAAGTCAAGTTAGTCATCCAGATTATTAATAAAATAATAATAAATAATAAATTTATTGTCTTTTGATTAAGAGTAATAGTAATTTTCTTCTTTTTATCGATATCGTTGTGCTCTGTGTTTAGTTACATATGAAGGTCAACTGAATCCAACCATCTTTTTCCCTCTTGGAAGAGACATCAACTTCCATCCCATGTATTATTTTAATGCATAGAAAGGAGATAGAATTTGAGTGCAAGGAAATATACTGATCTAGCTTGACATGTTAGCATTGGACAATTTTATTAATAAGTCAAGAGACAAAACACAAGATAATATTGCTTTAATGGTTGAACAAAGTACTGTTTTTATTAAATGTAATACTACTAGGGCACTAAATCACACCCCTTGCAAAACCACATAAATATTCAATGTCCATCTCCCATATCTACTCACCAATGACATCTGTGACACAGAAAAAATAACATTTAATGAGCTTTATATTATAACTTTAGTTTTGGTCATCCTAATTACAGCAGCTAGATCACGTGTAGCCAAAGTGGTAGAGTTTGTAATGGTTCTAGAGATTTAAGTGAACCTTACACAGTCAGATCATTGAGGATGATTTTACCCGTATCTGCCGCACTGCAAAAAGAGTGGCTCATCTTTTATCACACTTTGGTTCACATATCGGCTCCACTACTACTTGGTTTGAAGAACCACCATATTTAATTATCGACGTTTTGTGCAAGGATTGTAACAAGTAATTTTTTACAGAGATGATCTTAGGGGGACTGCGCCCGCGGCGGGGGGCACTCTAACGGTGGCAAGGTTGCTTTTCCCGCTTGTGGTTGAGAAGCTCGCCTAATCCTCTGCGACATAGCCAAGTTTTTTTGTACTTGTTTTCATCCTTATTTATCTATAAAACTCTATCGCCTTCATATGCAAAAAGTGAACTTTAATCAGGGTGTTAGAGCTTAAATTCCATTACAAAAATTGATCACATAAACTACATGCACATATGAAAGAATCCATATTTATATTTTTTGAACTTTCATGTCAAGAAAGAAAGAGAGTAGAGTAAGATTGTTCATACCAGAGCTCAAATTTCACAACATAATTAAGCTACTAAATTATATCTCAACACATTCATCGACATAATAAGTCATACAATCTGTAAACATTTTTGTCGTCTCTCCGTGTGGAAGCTTTTCTATTGGCATTTCTGTAAAATCCTTAAGATGTAGACATTTTCTAATAACTTCTTTAGCACATTTCACTCTTAAAAGATTGTACTTTTTATATTTTGTAAGGAAATGCTTAACAAGTAGAGATTCAATGGAATCAGCTAAAGATGGTGGAAGAATATTATTAGAGGCAGGGGGGTCGTCCTTTGCTCCTAAAATTTGGATAACGATCAACCACCCAATATTAATACTTTAAAAACTCGTATATGATTTTCTTCCATTATGTTTATACCTAATTATCTTTATGAAATGCATCTTGCATAAGATATATTTATATACATAGATACACAGTATGACATTTCCTTTGACATAGTTCAATCAAGAAAATAAAAAATAAAAAATCTATCAAACGTTATTTGAAAAAAACAAAAAAAAAACAAAAAAGTCACTGGGAATAGCACCCTTTTAAAAATAAATTGTATTAAATTTTAGTTTTGCATTTTTTAAATCAAAATAAAAAATTTACAATGGTAAAAAGAAAATTTAATATTTTTTTGGGCAAAAAGTTACTTTTAGTCCTTGTAGTTTGTCACTTTTACCACTTTGGTCTTTGTCGTTTCAATTTGGTCAATTTTGTTCCTGTAGTTTTAATTTGAAGCAATTCAAGGACAATTCTCAATTTCTGTCAAATTTTTTTAACTTCTGTTAGTTGTAGAGGGGTAATTCGGTCCACAAATTATTAAAATAAGGAAAATAAATTTAAAATAAAAGTAAAACATCTTTCTCCATTCCTCCTCCCAACCCCGACGCCCACCAACAGTCCCAACCCCTCCCAACCCCAGCAAACCACCACCTCCTTGTAACCAACCACCAACCTAGCCACCCAAACCTGCCCCAAACCCAAATGATACATAAACATGCCTCGATATAGCGAAATTGTACAACCACGATTTTGCGCCTTTTCACAAGAACAACCACCACAACAACGTCTCTATTTACCAAAACTCTACGCCTTCGTTAACATTGGCTGTTTCAGAATTCAAAAAACCTTCAAAATTTCAAATAAATAAAAATAAAAAAATCACAAAGAACAAATGTCCCAAATCCAAACCCCTAATTAATCAAATTCACAGAGATGAGGTTTTGATTCGGTGGCGATCGGACAAACATGAACGTTGGGGACGATGACGATGACGATGCCGTCAACAAACCCCAAAGACCACGACATCAACGCCACCCGATCACCCAAAAACCTTCGTCACCATCAAAGCCATGTGGCCATCGCCATCATCTTCGTCGTCGTGTTGTTGATCTCCATCGCGAATTGGCTCTCTCTCGTCTTCTCCGACGCCCCTTAGCCCTTCCCTGCCCCTCAAACCCTCACTCAATCCTGTAATCGTGGCCTCTCACTCTCTTAACAACAATAGCAATGTCGTCTGGTTGGAAGAGAAGCTCCCCGAAACAACGTCGATCTTTCCTTGCCACCGATCATGATTTTCCGAGGACATAGCACGATTTCGTTTGAGGTTGGGGTTGGTTTGGGCGCATCTTCAGATGCACTTGCATGCTCTCACATTTTTTATTATAATATTTGTTATTGAGAATAACTATTACTAATTATATAGAGGGAAGGGAAAAGAGCCTTGGTTAGTGAGGAAGATTCCATCTATATATTTTTATTCCATATATTTTTATTAAATTATCATTGTAAATATTTTATTATGAAAAAGATTATCCTCTTATATTTTATTTGCTCATCCTCATCTTTTCATGAATTGACATTAGATGCAAAGCAAAGAGAACGTTTTCTGCATTTGCTCACACCCAAACTCTTCTGAGAGAGTGAGACTTTTCAGCAAAAAGAGAAAAACATCCTAGTAATAAAAAATTAGTTACATGTTGCAATCATTGGGTGGCAGGTTGTGTCAGGTTGTGAAAACGCATCAATAACTGAAGACCGGAAGTTTCAGCGACATTTGCTCACATCCAAACTCTTCAAGTAAAAAAGACTCATATTTTGCTTAGCGAATCCAGAGAGAAGCAAACACTGAAACAATTATGTTGGCTTCCATGGCCAACCGAGAAGCCTCTTCTTCTTCTGCTCCTTTCACCAAATCATGGAAATACCATGTCGTTCTGAGCTTCAGAGGCGAAGACACGCGCCACAACTTCACGGACCATTTGTATAGCGCTTTATGTCAACAAGGCATTAACACCTTCAGGGATGATGATGAGCTCATAAGAGGAGAAGAAATATCAAGCGCGCTTTTCACAGCAATTGAAGAATCAAAGATTTCTGTCGTTGTGTTCTCTAAAAACTATGCCTCTTCAAAGTGGTGTTTGGATGAACTTGTTAAGATTCTTGACTGCAAGAAATCAAAACAACAACTGGTCATACCAGTTTTTTACAAGGTGAATCCATCAGATGTACGGAATCAGAGAGGTAGCTTCGGGGATGCACTGGCTAACATGGAGTGCAAATACAAAGAAAATATGCAGAAGGTCAACAAATGGAGGGCAGCTCTTTCACAAGTAGCAGCTTTGTCAGGGTTCACTTTGGACGAGTAAATTTCTAACCGCCTTTATATAATGCTTTTCCTTTTGTTTTCTTTGTAATAAGTATAGCCACTATATTTTTATGTCAATAATTAATTAATAGTGCGAAAATTATTAAGGTTATACTTATTATTAATAAATTAATTTTCTCCGTTTCAAAAATTATACTTATTATTTGAAAAATATAAGATCGTGTATTTTAAAAATAAAACTAGTTTTGATTCCAATTCTTGACAAACTTTAATTGGAATCAGTTTTATAAGAGTTAATTTATTCATCGTTGCTCAAAGTTCTCTTCTTTTTGTGTGTATAATGTTCTTTTTCTTTTTTATGTTATATAGAAATGCCATGTCACTAAATGCTTCATTTTCTTTTCAATTGGCAGGCGTCAATCTGAATCTAAGTTTATCCAAAACATCATTGAAAAGATTTCAAAACACGTATTAAACACCGTGTGTTTGGAAGTGGCAGAGTATCCAGTTGGAATGCAAGCTCAAGTACAAGTTATGAATGAGCTATTAGATTTGGGGGTCACACGTAGCAGCTTTGTCAGGGTTCACTTTGGACGAGTAAATTTCTAACCCCCTTTATATAATGCTTTTCCTTTTGTTTTCTTTGTAATAAGTATAGCCACTATATTTTTATGTCAATAATTAATTAATAGTGCGAAAATTATTAAGGTTATACTTATTATTAATAAATTAATTTTCTCCGTTTCAAAAATTATACTTATTATTTGAAAAATATAAGATCGTGTATTTTAAAAATAAAACTAGTTTTGATTCCAATTCTTGACAAACTTTAATTGGAATCAGTTTTATAAGAGTTAATTTATTCATCGTTGCTCAAAGTTCTCTTCTTTTTGTGTGTATAATGTTCTTTTTCTTTTTTATGTTATATAGAAATGCCATGTCACTAAATGCTTCATTTTCTTTTCAATTGGCAGGCGTCAATCTGAATCTAAGTTTATCCAAAACATCATTGAAAAGATTTCAAAACACGTATTAAACACCGTGTGTTTGGAAGTGGCAGAGTATCCAGTTGGAATGCAAGCTCAAGTACAAGTTATGAATGAGCTATTAGATTTGGGGGAAAGCGATGTTCGTATGGTAGGGGTATGGGGAACTGGTGGAATTGGTAAGACCACAATTGCTAAAGCTGTTTATAATTCAATTGCCCACAAATTTAAAGGTTGTTCCTTTTTGGCAAACGTTAGAGAAAGGTCAACGTCGCATGAAGGTTCAGTCGGATTACAAGAGAATCTTCTTTCTGACATTCAAAGGGTAAAAAATTTGAAGGTGACCAACGTTGATAAAGGAGTCACTATTATAAAGGAATGGTTGAGTCGTAGAAAGATTCTCTTGGTTCTTGATGACGTGGATGACATGGAACAGTTACACAAGTTAGTTGGAGCATGTGATTGGTTTGGTGCAGGCAGTAGAATTATCATAACAACAAGGGATAAGCAACTGTTAACTGCTCATGATGTTAATTTAATCCATGAGGTCAAGATTTTAGATGATGATAAAGCTCTTGAGCTCTTCTGTTGGCATGCCTTCAAAAGAAGTGGGCCTTCTTTGGATGATTATGTGAAACTTGCAGAAAGTGCAATACGCTATGCCCAAGGCCTTCCTTTGGCTTTGAAAGTTCTTGGTTCTTGTCTATGTGGTGGAAGTATAGATAAATGGGAACATGCATTGGATGGTTTCAAAAGCAAGAAAATTCAAGATGTTCTCAAAGTAAGTTACGATACCTTGGATGATATTGTCAAGGAGGTTTTCCTTGACATCGCATGTTTCTTTAAGGGTAAAAGTAGAAACTATGTGATAGAAACACTAGAAGCTTGTGACCTCAGCCCTAGGTATGGTATTGAAGTACTCATTGAAAAGGCCCTCATAAGTGTTGAACATGGAGATTATATTCGGATGCATGACTTATTAGAAGAGATGGGTAAGGACATAGTTGAGCAAGAGTCGCCCACTGAAGCCGGAGGACGTAGCAGATTGTGGTTTCATGAAGATGTCGAGCATGTTCTGACTAATAATACTGTAAGTATAATAATAATTATTATTTTTATTTGGAAGAAAAAGTTGAATTTGAAACTCGTGCACCTTTTTTTATTAAATACTTTGTAACAATGGTCCCTTTTCTTTTTCATGTTAGGGGAAAAAAAAAATCACAGGCATCATGTTAAATTCCCCCAAAAAGGATTATGAGATATTCATGGATGTTGATTGCTTCTCGAAGATGAAAAATCTTAAAATTTTCATGAACTATAACGTATGTCTTTCTGGAGACATTGGTTGTCTCCCAAACATGTTGAGAGTGCTTGATTGGTATAGATGTCCGCTCCAATCTTTTCCACCCAATTTTCTTCCAAAGGGACTAGGGTTGCTCAATCTGCCTTACAGCCGCATCAAACAACTGTGGGAGGGATTGAAGGTACTTTAAGAGGTCTCGTTTATTAACTGATGTATGTTGTAAATTTCTTTAATGCTATCCATTTGATTATTATTATTTTTTCAATACTTTTTTGGTTTCACAGCATTTCACAAAGTTGACATCTTTGAATTTAGAGCTCTCTGAATTCCTAACTGAAATCCCCGACCTATCAGGCAGCCCAAACTTAAGGTACTTGAATGCTAGTTATTGTGAAAGTTTAGTTGAGGTTCATCCATCTGTTGGATATCTTGATAAACTTCAAGTATTGGATTTTTGTGGCTGCTGTGAACTCACCAAGTTTCCAAATAAAGTTCGGTGGAAATCTCTGAAATGGTTGGATCTTAGCGATTGCATAAAGTTGGAGAGTTTCCCAGAAATTGTGGACAAAATGGAATCCTTATATCATTTGGGCCTTGCCGAAACTGCTATAAAAGAGTTGCCTGCATCAATTGGACATCTCATTGGGCTGAAATATTTGTTCTTATGTGGAACTCATATAAAAGAGTTGCCTTCCTCATTTGGACATCTAACTGCGCTTGCAAAGTTATCTTTAGAAAGAACTGCAATAGAAGAGTTGCCTTCATCAATTGGAGATTTCACTGCACTTGAAATTTTAAATTTAGAAGGATGTGAAAACCTCGCAAATCTGCCACAAAGTATTTATGGGTTGCAAAATCTCACATATTTAAACCTCAATCGATGCCTGAAACTTGTCACACTTCCAAATAAATTGATCTCTGAAGTTTTATCGAGTGCTGAATCACTTCCTCTATTTTCATTATGGATGCAAGAGTGCAATGTATCAGACATTAATTCCTTGGAGAATTTTTGTTGCTGGTTGAACTTTAATGATATTGATCTATCCAAAAGCAATTTTGTCAGTCTTCCTGTGTGCAAATTTGTCAACTTGCAGATGCTTAATTTGAGTGGTTGCAAGAAGCTTGTAGAAATTGCAGGACAACTTCCAGCGTCTATAGAAATTATCAATATGGCTGATTGCATATCACTAGAAAGATTTCCAACATTGTCAAAGATATTGGAAGACGGAGACATGCAACATATTCAGTACATGAATTTGTCCAATTGCCATAGGCTATGCCATAATATAGGGTTGGACGTTGCAAAGATGGCAAATATTTTAGTGAATCAGGTGACGTATATATATTTTTCTCTTAATTTCTATATAATACGCATACATTACATGTATTGTTAATGCTATAGTATGCACGCATGACTAATTAATATATGCCTCTCTTGTCTTGTCTTGTGTTATAGGCAGCAGTCAATACCGGACATTTTATTAATGTTTTACTTCCAGGCAGTGAAGTTCCACAGTCGTTCAGTTTTCGCAAGGACGTAGGTGTACTTCTTCCAAATGATAACGATCATTTGTTGGACTTACAGATTCAAATTCCTTGGACTTCTGGATTCGAGAACTTGGTTTTGTGTACTGTTTGTGAACCTACGAAATCATTTAGTAGGCCGCAGTTTCCTCATTTGTCACTTTTGAATTCGACGTATCCTGGTAATGATTACTCAGTGTCAGAAGGATTGACAGGGGCAGCTCATGTGGGGCTACACTATATTGCAGTACCGCGCAAAATTCCATTACCTGCTCACATGAAGCGAAAGAGTGATGATCAATTAAAGTCGTCTATTCATCGAATTATTAATGTTAACTACAAAGGCGGCAGAGGGCTCTTCAAAAGCTATGGGGTCCACCTGTCTCTTAACAACATGCCAAAGTATGGTTTTGGTTTTTGCTCAATGCCAGAGGATGATGATGATGATGAAAATAAAGAGGAATTAGATGATGATGATGTAGGTGATGAAGTTCGACTCAGAAAGAGAAAAAAGATGACCTCCCTCTGCATTTCAATGTGAGTTCGCATCACTTTTCGTTTTCTTTTAAAAAAAACTTTTTATTAGCCTCCCCTTCCAGTACAAAATTAGTAATGATTACACCATTTCTATTTTTAATATTTTTTTGGGTTTGCAGTCGCACTCACTTAAGGACCTAAAAACGATATTTTGTGAGCAACTATTCAATATAGACCATTAGATTAATCTAATGGCATAAATAACTAGTAGTTTAAACCCTAGTTATACTCCTTATAAATCTGCAATAATTCCCCCTTAAAAAAATCTAAAATCTGCAACAATTGTAAAAAAAATAATAAATAAATTAGGGAGACATAGTTCGGATCCATTAAAAATTGAGTATAGGAACCAAATCAAAGGTTGGCCTTTTATTCTTTTGCTATTTTTTCTCCCTTTTCTCGTTTATGTTCATTTTAGGGTTTAGGGCCCACCGTAATTAATTATACTGTGACTGTATAATTAGTTATGGTGGGCCCTTTTTTTTTCCTCGCTTCCTAATTTGGACATTTTCTTTCTTTTTAATTATTTCCAGGGTTTAATGAAAATACTTTTCTATTCTAGAAAAAGTCGAGGGTTTATGAAAACACTTTTCTTGACAGGACCTGACCCAAATTCCATTTTGGAATTAGAGTCAAAACCTGTGTGTGTTCGACACGTGGTAGGTGCTAGGCACAAATGACCAAATTGCCCTTCTAACCAAACTTCAATGAAATTCGGCAGAGTCTCCCCTGTAAATTGGACATTTCCCAAAGATTCCCACCTGTAAAACAAGCATATATGTTTATATATAACCCAATTGCCAGCATGTATCAAATTATATCAAAAATGAAGCATCATACTATTCTGGCCTCAGGCCTCAATAAATCGAATAAATCATTATGCTAATAAAATTCATCTCAGCTTTCAGAATATCAATAATACACTAACATTCTCAAAGACTCCAACTCGTGACTACACCTTGTAAACTTAGGCTACCTACGTACCCTTATTGAGGGATCAAACCACACGTATTTATTTCCTCTACTCATGTCAGTCACACACTGAAAATAAGTATGCCATACACTAAACTCTCTTATTTTAGTTTAAGAATATCTCAGAACTGAAATTCTCTCCACCTAGGCGTAACTCTAATCTTGATCCGTCAACTCCATTAATACCGTCAATTCCATCTTCGCAAGCCGGGCCATAATCCTCACAGGTCTCGGAGATGCCGCTTCTATCCAAGCCGCAAACTATAATTAACTATCTATCCAACCTGAAACACGACTTAGATAACTCATTCTCAGTTAGGAGTTGTCTACATGACCATTTTATCATTTCACAAAATTTCTAACTGCCTCGGAAAACTCACAATCGACCGAGGTGTCAAACTGCCTATAATTGGTCAACAGGGCTGTGGGGCCCACGACCTCCTATCACCAATTCGAGGGTCCCTAAAGGTTCCAATATGCCTAGGACACATGTCTCAAGAGTTTGGTCTTCATCGGACGGTCGGATTACACACGATCGGACGGTTACTATAAACCTAGGCTTAGGGTTCAAACGTTAACCAACATGGAATCTGTAAGTACCTACGCGCTCGTGAGCACAAGGGGGTCATTTTAGGACCTAAAGCCAGTCCACTGCCAAGCCCATGCGCCAGCAGTGTGTAGGTGCCTTGAGTAAATTCTGGCGGCCGAAAAAACTCCAAACTGCCGGCCAAGCTTCCTACTCTAGGTGTAAAACCCTATTTGGAACCACTTTTGTTCTTGGATCCACCCCAAAAACTGGCTGGAAGTGGCCGGAGTTGCGATCCCAAAATCGGCCAAACCCTAACTCGAAAATCAACCTGTCAAACCTAGAAATTTCTTAAATCCTACCTAACCATCAGCTAGAGCCTGAAAATTAGTCGTAAAACCATACCTTGATTGCTGGAATTGGTGGTTGGAGAAGAGAGATTGAGAGGTTTGAATCTTGGGAAAAACCGGCTGGGTTTCCGAGCTTTTCCGGCAGTTGGAGCCGTCGATGACGTCGAGGGTGCGGTGAAATGAAGAGTTGAGGTGGTGGCGGTCCAATCTAGACCGGTCCCATGGCTGGTGGCGTGAAGGGCAGCGACAGCAGCCCTCGGAGCCATTCGACTGGAGAGAAAACAGAGAGAGGGAGCTCTGTCACGAGGAGAGAGATGAGAGAGTTTTTAAAATCTGATTTGCAAATTTCCATTTTGCCCCTCACCGTATTTTGATTGTATCTTTCTCGATACAACTCAGATTTGAGCCCACTACATGTCTACGGACTCATCTCGATGTGCTCTAACGGTACCACTGAAATTTCCAAATTCCTTCCTGAATAAAAAGTCAACTTTTAGATCTAAAAAAATATTATGAGGGTATTCTAGTCCTTTATTTGAATAAAATAATAATTAAAAATTAATTAAGGATCGGGTTGTTACATACCGCTTCTATTCGAGCCGGAACCTATAATTAACTATCTATTCAACCCGAAACAAGACTTAGATAACTCATTCTTGGTCAAGACTCGTCTACATGACCATTTTATCACTTCTCAAAGGATATAACTGCTGATTTGCAAAGGAAAAATGACCAAAGACAACATCTTTGCCCCCAAACCATTTGCTAATCCTAATAGGTTAGATGGTTAAACGACCTAAGGCAACACTCCTCTCTACAATGGTATACTTGTAACCTATGCTTTCTACAACATCCCAAACTGGATGCAATCTCCAACACTGCCTAAGCCCTCGAATCCAACATACCCACAACTCCAGTTTTACTTTCCCCAATCCTCGATATAACAATTTATGTCCTCAATTATAGTTCCTATCGAACCGTTTACTTTCAACCTGTATATTATGTTTTTCATATGAAAACCTCAAAACATTTTCCAAACCCTTCTGGATGCCCTAAACTCAGTCATACCGAGAAAACGAAATAATCCGAAATCACGTCAGGCACTCCACTAGAGTAAAGATGCACACGAGGTGCCAAGTGTACAGGAATTTAACCTAAAATAAGGGAGTTCAGTGTATGGCATACTTAGTTTCAATCTGTGATTGACATGAGTAGAGGAAAGAATTACATGTGCCTTGAGCCCTAAGTAAGGGTACGTAGGCAGCCTAAGTTTACAAGGTGCAGCCACGAGTTGGAGTCTTTGAGATTGTTAGTGTATTATTGATATTCTGAATGCTTAGATGAATTTTATTAGCATAATGATTTATTTGATTTATTGAGGCTTGAGGCCAAAATAGTATGATGCTTGATTTTTATGAATGTCAACCCAGGACCCTGTGGGCCCATGACCTCTAAATTCTAATCCGGAAGCTCCTAGAGGTTCCAATATACTTAGGACACAAGTCCCGAAAGTTTGATCTTGATCGGACGATCAGATCGACCACGATCGTACAATTGGATAATAATTGTAAACCTAACCCTAGGGTTCGCGATTTCGGAGTATCCGGGACTCCAATTCATGATCTGTCGAATCCTACAAGATCTTAGAAATACGAGGTACGATGTACGAGAATTTGGGTTCGATCCAATGGTCCGAACCTATTGAACCTAGATATTGCACAATATACAAAATCCGTTTGAGGCTCAAACAGTATCCAAATGTGAGGAAAGCTTTTGTAGGCATAGGAAATGTTTCTAAAGTTAGTGCATGCACTTCTAGGAGTCGGGGGTCCGGGTCTTATTTAAATACTTATGCCGAGCAGTTTTTTTAATTAAATATTCATGATGTTTTAATCAGGCACACGGGCTCGGAACGACGGGTAGGAAGGACCTTCAAGGGGTCCAGCTAGCTCGGACCAGGAGTGAGTGGACCTTTACTTTCGTAAATGGTTTTATGCAATTTAAATTCATTATTTGATTTGTATAAGCATGCAATAGATTGAGGGTTTTCTAGCATGTATTGCTAAGGTTAAGTATTTTATTTATTGGCTACCGAGATGAGAGTACCTAAAGAATAGTAAAAATAAGGATTTTAGAAATCGAATAGGATGGCGGTAGAGTTATAAGATGAGAGTAGATAGTTTTATTTATATTAAGTAGTGTCTTCAGTTAAGTCAGCATGCTTGACTTTTCCCCCACGAGGCTTAGGGATATTCGAACTGTGGTAGAGAGGAATGCAGCATAGGTGGGCCTAGTGTCCCTTGAGTCTTGCAAGGAGGGCGGATCAGGCTAACCTAAGTCCTGCGAGGGTGTGTCACCACGGTGAAACGAGGAAGAGATAGTAATTAAGGATTTTGGCAAGAATAAATAAGTATGCCTAGGTAGTAAGTTGAACTTCATTTCAATGTCTTTAGCAGGATTAATGTTTTGTAATATATGTACATATATGAACATGTGAGTTCAGTACGAGTATATATATGAGGATATTGATTCAGTTTTTATAACTGTTTTTACAGTGGAGTTACTATGTTCTTATACTATTTTCTAAAACTTTGTTTTTGGTCAACTCACATTTTTCGATGTTTTGCGCCCCCAGGCAGTAGGAGTGCACAGTGATCCACCACAGGGCCGTTCCCACTTCCCGCGCTTCCCCATTCTGATATAGGGCTCTTCTGTAAATGAGTTGACTCTTTTTGAAATTTCTTAGTGGTTGCTCTGATAACCTGCCCTAGAACTCAGATTTAATTTTTGGATTGTATATGTATATGCATGCTGGCTGTTGGGTTGTATATATATGCTTGTTTGACAAGTGTAAATTTGGGAAATGATCAAATTACAAGGGAGACTCTGCCAAAATTTTCCGTAGGAGTCAAACTTGATATTTTATCGAGCTTAGAATAGAAGGGCAATTAGGTCATTTGTGCCCGACACCCGCCAGGTGTCGGACATGCACAGGGTTCGGCCTGGATTCCAAAGTGGAATTTGGGTCGGGTCCTGTCAACTTGGAAGATTAATATATATTTAGAAAATTAAAAATGAAATATAATAAGTTTTATTTTTATGATAGACAATTACTCATTATTTTATATATATATATATATATATAATCAATTGTCACGCGTATTAAGAGTCTAGTTTAATATGATAAGAGAAAAAGAAAGGAAAATGAATAAAGGTTTTTACCCACAGAAAAGGGCATTCCTCTTCTTCCACTTCAACTTGTGAAAAAACAAAAAGGCGTTTCATCATTCGCCGCACGCCTCTGCTACTCCGTCTGTTTCATCCCTTCGGAGCCCCTAGAATAAATTAGTAAGGAAAAAGTTGACTTTTTGACCAAGAAGTTGTTTAGAAATTCCGCTTGCACCGTTGCGTAGAGCACGACGAAATGAGTCTATAGACACGTAGTGGGCTTGAGTCGGAATTTTAATGAAGGAATTATGATCAAAATCCTACGAGGGATAAAATGGTAATTTTGGAAATCAGGAATTTTAAAACACTCTCACCTTCTATTTCTCTTCCTGCGACAAACCCCCCTTCAAAATTTTGCTCCAGCTGAACCCTTCCCTCCACCCTAGCCTCCACCACCGACCACCCTAAGTTGTAAGATTGGAGCCAAAACGATCGGCGCAGCTCCACCATTGCACCCCGACCTTCCCCCATGGCCAGCTGCCGTGAAATCTGCAGGAAATCACGATGGAATAGCCGGTTTTGACAGGAATTTCGTCGACTTCGCTCTCTCTCTTCCGGCAGCCAAATCGATCGATTAAGGTATGGATTTCTAGCTATTTTTTCGTGCTCTATCTGTTTTTTGGGTAGGAATTGAGAAATTTCTAGGTTTGGCAGGTTAATTTTTGGGTTAGGGTTTGGCCGGTTTTGGGATCACAATTCCTCTTCTTCCGGCCATCAAAATTGATATAGCCACCCACGCGCTGCCAGCGTGTGTGGCGGTGCATGGGCAGCACAGTGGGGACCACATTCAGTTCTAGAATAATCCCTTGGTCTCACGAGCGCGTAGGTACTCACGGATTTCAGTTTGGACAATGTTTGAGCTGTTGGACTGTAGTCATTTTCAGATATGTTGAACTAGATAATTCCAGGACTGTGTAGGAATCGACGGATTGTAAATCGGAGTCTTGGATACTCTGAAAATGTCAACCCTAGGGTTAGGTTTATGATAATTATCCACTTGTACGATCGTGGTCAATCTGACTGTCCGATCAAGATCAAACTCTCGGGACTTGTGTCGTAGGTATTTTGAAACCTCTAGGAGCTTCCGGATCATTATTTGATCTGCATAAGTATGCAATAGATCGAGGGCTTTCTAGCATGTATTGCTAAGGTTAAGTATTTTATTATTTGTTGCCGAGATGAGAGTACCTAAGTATAGTAAAAATAAGGATTTTGGAAATTGGTTAGGATGGCGGCAGAGTTTTAAGATGAGGGTGGATCAGGCTAGGGATTTTCGAACTGTGGGAGCGAGGGATGCAACTCGGGTGCGCCTAGTGAGTCTTGCGAGGGCGAATCAGGCTAACCTGAGTCCTACGAGGGTGTGTCACCACGGTGACACGAGGAATAGATAGAAATTAAGCGAATTGATGAAATTAAATAAGTATACTCAGGTGATAGGTTGAATTTTACTTCATTGTCTTCCAGCAAGATTAATGTTTAGTAATATATGTATATATATGAATGCATGAGTTCAATATGAGTATATATGAGGATATTGATTTAGTTTTTATAACTGTTTTTACAGTGGGGTTAGTATGTTCTTATACTATTTTCTAAAACTTTTTTTTTGGTCCACTCACATTTTTTCAATGTTTTGCGCACCCAGGCAGTAGGCGTGCACAGTGATCCACCACAGGGTCGTTTCTCACTTCCCGCGCTTCCCCCCCATACACTATTTGTAGAGAAAACCTAATAGACAATTGGGCTAGCGCACAGAATTTAGGCCCAAATAGTAATAAGAGCTTCATTGTCTCTTATATCAATTGTATATGTTAAGGTATATTTGTGTGTAGCCTATGCATAAAATATGTTGGAAGTACATGTGATATATCCTGAGACATATGCAAGATAAGTTAAGCATGTTTAATAATGCATATAGTTATTTTATATTGGTCTTTGTGATCAAAGACTGGTGACTTTGGAAAGCATTTTTGGCAAATATCTTATGAAGGAAATGACCTATGAGTCCTTGGGTTGATATATGCAATTGGCATATTGGATTGCAAAATTTGTGTTTGCGATTTTTCTGAAGTGTTTTTACCGGGAAAAAAAGAAGTCATTATTTTGTTCCTTCATATCCTACATTTGCCAAATACAATTTTGCAAATATTTGAAGGAAAAATTAATGAATACTTCCAACAAGAGAAGTTGAAACTTGGGGTGGCATTTTAGACCGAAAAACTTCAAAAATCAACCGACAATTTACCGCAATGGAACCGCAATCGCGGGAAACCAAACTGCATTTGCAGTATGAAGAACTGAGCCACATTTGCGGTTGCTGTTACGGTATTTGATTTTCAAAACTTGCGGTTACCGCAAACCGCTGCTATATTTTTTTTTATTTAAAAAAATCCCATTTTGTAGATAGCATTAGTGCTCAAACAACACAACGGGGTCCTTCAAATCCACTCACTACCACCAACACTTGAGTTTGTAATTTTAGTTTGTAACATTGGTGCATTGCATTTTCCTTTTAGTTTGTAACTTTAATTAACTTCGAATTGGATTTTTCCTTTGGGTTGTAACTTTAATTCATTTTGCATTGCATTTTCTTTTTGGTTTGTAACTTTAAAGGATTTGGAATTGGAATGCTTGAGAAGTTTAACTTTAATTAGAATGCTTGGAATTGTAACTTTAATTTTCTTTAGGTTGTGAATGCTTGAGAAGTTGAGGAGGCTGTGAATTTATATATGCTTGAGAAGTTGAGGTTGTGAATTTATATTTTTGGGTTAAAGTATGTTTGAAATCAAGAGGCTTCAAAAGAAGCATCAAAATTAGGCCTAAAATGTGAAAGATTGGATTTTTATGACACAAAAAGAACTTGCGGTTTTAAACCGCTAATTCACGGTACTGCAAAAAGCGGTCGGTTTGCGGTTTTAAAAATCACCATACCGCAAATAGTCGGTCGGTTTGCGATTTGGGCAAAAATTCGCGGTTACAGAATCGCAACCACCCTAGTTGAAACCAAGGATTAAAATATCGGCCGTGCAGATAATATCGGGCCTCCAATTTACGGATATTTCGGGGGATATATTGTTATCGTTTAAGGTATTAGGAAAAAATAACAAAAATGACAGATATAGGCATTGAAATACATAATTTTTGTGTAAAACTTTCATAGATGTTATGTACATTATCAATGAATGTATTGAACAAATAAAACTCAAAATTTACTAATAATAAGATATACATATGATAAAACATAAGTGGTATGTAATGCGCGTTAATGAAAAGTTTGAAAAAAAAATGTTAATTAGAATGAATAAACCATGCATAAATCCATAGTTTGTTTAAAAATTGGATTACAATTTAGATAAGTGTTCATCTACATAAATGAAGAGCTCCTATGAGGTTCAAACAATAAGGAACAACCATCTAGATTCATACAATAGTGATACCAAGTCATGTAACCCTAGCAGTTTGTAAGCCATGTTTGAACATAGTGCATATAAGTCTCTCTTGAGCTCCCTACTGTCCTCCCATATATGGGATAGTTAGGATTAACCAACTAGTAGGTCCATAATATATTTTATTATCGTGAGCTCCATAACTAGTTCCACTATAATCAGACATGACATAACCATAGCCATCATAAGATTCATTTGAGTTAGTTATACGTCTATTTCCTATGCTCATAGATCCAAAAATGATTGCCATGTTCTCTTCAGATGGATTGGAGGTATGTGGGGCAGTGGACTGTGCATAGATTCTTCATATTAATAAATCATAAGGTTATGAGAAAGGATTAGCTATTTTTCGGTTTCAATTTGCTTCAATTGCCTTCAAAACTTCTTAATTTTTTTTAGGTATCGGGAAATATCGGGGATATCGCACTTATCAGAGATATATCGTCGATACATGGGAATATATGGCCTTACCCCCCAGTATCGGCTGATATTTCAATCCTTGGTTGAAACAACCAGGAAAGTGAGATGGACCGTGATTAGTCATGGTTAGGTCAATGAATGTGATTATTCAGTGAACTCATACGTATGGCAGAACCAGAAAAGTTCCTACTCATGCATCTTGGCTAGAGAGATAGAGAGCCTTGAATATTCCCATGTCATCGCAAGAATACTAGATCAACTAAATTGGGTTGAGGCAAAATTATGGAATTAAAAAATGAGTATCCATATGTGTTTGTTTAAGCAAATTTTGGAATTCAAAAACTGAATGGTTACATATTTTTTGTTAGACAAAAGATCTTCATATATGTTCATGATATTTATGAAGAAGGAATGAGGTTAAAGTCAACATAATGAATGAATCGGGCCGGATTGAAACCTAACTTATAGTTGATTGGAGATCACATAGTCTAGGTTCAATAGGAAAACTTGTTGGGCATGATTCAAAGAAGTTAGGCCGAGAGTTTTATCCAAAGATATACTCGATAGACCAAATCATTTTAAGCGCCAGCATTGGTGCTTGCCTGCCATCAGACTTTGAAAAGGGAATGAACTCAAACGTAGCGTATGGTAATACTTCCAGTGCAGCCTTAAAGACGTCAATACTGAACCCAGTGACATGGCTAGCGCCAAAGATTGTGCAGCTTCCTGAGTCAAGCAGCTCATGAAGCTCCCGGGAGCAGCATAACGATATTGAAGATCCAATAAATGATCTCTCCATTGCCACATTTCTGTACTTGACGAGCATGCCGCATGCCTACTACTTGTCCACGTATCTATATCAAGTCTATCTTGGGGTATCAAAGGTCTAACTTTGCCAGTCCCAATGCTTGAGGATGATGATCCCATGCCAACACTTGAGCAGCTTCAAAACTTTGACCGTTCTGAGGCTTTTGGCTAATTCTTTCACTGGAAATAAAATGGTTTGCGAACAAGGTGCATTTGGTTAACGCTTTAAAACTATGGGTGCTGGAAAACCTAGAGAATGCTGAACCTCCAGAAATTGGAAACCAGATGCTGTCGTAAGAATAACTTGAAAAACATTCCAGCAACACTTGTGAATTCGAGGACGTTAGAGGAATCAACTCTAACAAATATGCCAGAGGAATTTGTTGCACATACTAAAGCATATAAAAGGGAGGAAAAAAAAATTCTAGCTTTTCTCTGCTTCTATGTGCTTTGTGTAATTGTTTTTTTTTTTACTTGGAGTTGTTTGTCGGAGTTTCTGCTGTTGAAATCAAATAAGGTGAATCTGAAGCTTTCTTTATTTCTCGTATTGTTTGCTACATTCTAACCACTTACGACCCCAATGGTTTAAACTCGTGGCCACAAACCTGACCAAATTAAGTACATATCAAGCTTCTACATCTCCGCTCAAATTTCGCATTTCATGTAAAACTGAGAAGTGATGCAAAACCTTACATGAAACAAACCTTTCAGAAGAAACATAGACAAAAGTTTTAACTTCATGATCTGCATTTCCTCAGTTTTCAAACAAGAGGGACATGAAATAGAAATACGAGTCTCTCTTGCTTTATTTTATTAATGAAAATAAAAGAAGTCAATAATATCAATCCTCTGCATCACATATTAATTCTGCACCTTCCTGGGCAAGGAATCTAATCTAGCACTTTATCCACAAGTCCAACAAGCAGATCTTCAGTGAAATCAGTTCATGTGCTTCACGTGCCCAACGAAAACCTCTTTCTTGTTTATCTCCTATTTTGAAACCCCTGCTGCAATCCTCAAAGTTGGATCACCCAAATTGCAGCACCAGTGATTAGTACATTATGTAATGAAACTTGTCTTGTTCGTTTATATGATATTTTACTATATGTTTATATTCCTGCATCGCAGCGTCACGGAAAAAAAGAAAAAAAGGAGATGGAGGGGTTTCAAGAATCAATGGTCAGTGTAAATTTAGCTGAAGAAACGAAAGAAAGTGAACTTATTGTTGTGCAGCAGAAAGAGTCCTTAAAACAAGTAGTCTGCTGCAGGAAGCAAATGGAGCTAACCACCACAAGAGTTTTTAGGTTCTTCTAGGCACAACAACCCACCTGATGAGATGAAAAACTAAAATAGTCTAAATCCAGCTGTGCCTCTACCTATTGAATGTTAAAGTAGAATTCTTGCAAGCCAGGTTAGGTTTGCAATGTCTTATTCTAATCAGGATAACAGAACTGAGAATCGGAGAGGGATGGGTTTAGTACAATGTAATCAAATTCATGATAACAAAATACACTCTCCATGATGAAATAACAAATACAATGGGGGAAATAATAAAAATGACATGATTATAAAGAAAATTCCACAAGAAAAAACACAATTGCGTTCTTTTTGGTGATAAAACTGATCATATGCTTTCCCCAACGACTTCTATTCTATGCCTTCCTATTCCCCTTCTCCCAACATTTGGCCCACAGATCATTCCTAAACGCATCCACAGACAGCATACTGGCCGGAGCTAAGACAAGGCTTCACCGGAGCCCACCGTGCGTCGCAGACATACTCCCGGACTTAATTGGCCAATGCCCGTTAGCCATGTACACCACAGTTCGCACCGTACCATGTGACCGACCACATGTGATCACCACTCATTCTTTTTCTTTGTGTACATTCTCAAAAATATTTACACATCCAATTTAATAGACCCCCCAAGGCCCCATCTAAGAACAATTCCATTTGTTAACTCAATGCGCTAAACCCACCTCCCTTCATCATTTGCTTGAACTCCTTGTAGTTGACCCTTCCATCTCCATCCACATCCACCTTCATGATCATCCTCTTGCAGTCCTCTATAGTCCTCCCCTGCTTAAGCCCGAGCGAGGACAAAACCGACCTCAACTCATCAACGGTGATGAACCCGTCTCCATTTTGATCAAACACATTAAACGCCTCCTTCATGTCTTCATCCTCATCACGCTCATCCATGATAGACTGGTACAACTCTCCAAACTCATCAATGTCGACGCACCCGTCCCCGTCTACGTCAATCTTTTGGATCATGTTGAAGAGCTCCTTATCCGGGATAAAGATGCCCAAGTTCTCCAAAGAGTCATTCAACTCCTGCTTGGTGATCCGGCCGTCCCCATTGCGATCAAACATTTGAAACACACGTTTTAGCTCATTGGGGTCCATTCGAATAACTTTAGGAGCACCGCAGGGCAAAGAAGACGAAGATGAAGATGGTGGAAAATGGGGTAATGGTGTATTGGTAGCAACAAGATTGGTTTGGCAGGGGAACCAAGAAGAAGGGAGGAGAGGCCTTAGGTTCTTGGGGACCAAAGAGAGGAGGAATGTATTAAGAAGGTTGTAAATAAGGAAAATCCTTGGGAAAATGGTTGGCATTGGGAGAGTTTGTTGTATGGTGGGTGTTGCTTTGCCTAATACTAATAGTGTGGTTGAGAAATTCTTGGAGACAAAATTGGCTTCTTAACGAAGGAGGTTATTGGATGCATGTTACCAAGGTTTGGTGTGCACATTGGCCTTTTTAGAGAGCTGTCCTTGTGACACCTTTTTTTTTACGCGTATTTTGGGAAATATTTAATTAATTAATTTACAGTTTTCAAAACGCGTTGTTATAATTGTTGTTTGGTGTGTCTGACTTGGAGTGTTACTAATGTATTTGGTGTTAGCTTTCTTTTGAATTTTTAAAAAGAAAAATGTGAACGTTGATAACGGATCTATGATTAAAATTGCGAAAAAGACGTTGGGGTGGGCAGACCGAAAAGAAGAAAAAAGAAAGACGTTGGGGACTGGAACGCGCCAAATATTGAGGCCGGCAGATAAATGACCGTTGGATTTACTCAACGACTACTTCCGTGAGCTCGTGGGTTTGGGGACAGGTGGAGCAATTTTAGGTGTTGCTTATTTTGCATTTTGGCCGTTGGTGAGATTTACATTTTTTGTTATTTTTATTCTTTAATATAAGCGATAGTCTAAATACAACTAAGATGCTCTGGAGATTCAAACTTGAGATTTTTGATCTGCAAGTCAATGTCCTTTTCCACTGGGCTAGAACTCGTTGACCATTTTTGTTATTTTTATTTTTTTGTGGCATTGTTCGTTGGCGTTTAGGGGTGATTTTAATTTTCTTTTTATTTTATTGTTATTAGTTTTAGGGCTCTCTTGTCACTTGGTATAAGTGATGCTCATATCTGTGTACTTCATTATTTCTATTTTACTAATTTTTCAATTCAATCATTGTCTCAGAATTATCAGTAAAAAATTTCTCATTTTCTCTAAATCTAGTTCTATTCGGTGGTGGGTTGTTTATAATGTTAACTCAGGTGGTGGTTGTAGCACTCTTTTAGCTTATTGTTTGTCTTGGGTTTAATGGGTTTGTATTGAGTTGAAATTTGTTGTTATTGCCCCTAATTAGAAATTTAGAGTTTCCTTAGAGCATCTACAATAGACTCCCTAAACCACCTCATTACATAAATTTTAAGGAGGATTTGAAAAAATACAACTCAAACCATGCTCCCTATCCACCTTCTAACATATGAAGACCTCTAGGAGCTCCTAAATATGAGGAGAGAGAAAGGACTTCTAATGGCTCCTTATAATTTAATGATGCTTTATTTTATGAGTATTTTAAACCTTTAATTAATGCTAATTATTTTTTATATTATTTTTATAGAGATTGACCAATTAAAAAGAGTTATAGCATTTATAAGTTCATAAACTAGAGAGTATGATTGGAGTTAAAAAATTTAGATAAAGTTTAACTAAAACATTAGAGAGCATGATTGTAGATGCTGTTAAGATCTGACAATTTTAGTAGTTCAATTTGAATTGGGACCCAATAATGAGTGAACTTGTGGACTTGACCCTTGTTTCAATGATTAATTAAGTATAATACATATTAATTAATCAAAAGATATGTCTTGGGGCTCTTGGGTTGTGGGATCTCTTAATTTGAGTAATTACAATAGATGACATGCAAATAACATCAATTAGTATATAAGTTGGTAATACTCCAACTTTGGTTACTCACCCTCAATACATAATAATATTTAAATAATACATTTTAGTATTTATAAGAAATTTGTAATTTAAGTAGTTTGGAGCAATACACGAGTAGCTAGTTGGTTATAAGTTAACTATTTCACTTCACCAAAGAATTTCATGATCTAAGTCAGGTGTCTGCCAGTCCCTTTGTGAGCAGTGAATTTTAATTTGAGTGATCAAACGGCTATATTTGGACTTTACTTTGCATGGCTGGACTATATACTTTATGTGCTGACATTCTGTGCAACTTGCGATCAGACAAACCTATTCTTATATTACAACTTTAGCAGGTCTTAAAATTCGAACATGTCAATCATAGGTTGACCAAGCCACTGAGACGGTGTCGTTTTCTCTAAAATAACATGCATTATATATAAAATATATAGTGAGTTTCTATTAAGAGATCTTTTAAATAAATTTATTTGAGAAACACTCTCGTATTACTGTGCAGACGTCGTGTATTTTCTACTACTCCTCTATATTTTCCTTTATATTTACATTGAGAACATGAGTTCCATAAGCAGGGACAGTTAAAGTTTTTGTTGATCCCATTATTGTCACAACTGGCAAAACAATTGAAACATGCATCTGTGTCTATCTGTACATGAGCTGTTTTCTTCTCTCAATTGGATTTCAAATTTACAGCTGCATTAATTAATTAGCCTTCAATCACGCCCGTGCAAGCGCCGCACACACCAAAAGCGCACACTCCTAAGAGCAGATGTCAACTGAGCCAGCTAGCCTACATCCCTCTCAATTATATCTTCGCAGCTTTTCTTTCTTCTTGTTGTTTACAAATACAAGTAATAAGCAGTTATCTAATTTTCTATGACGGTATTCGCGTGATGATAATGTGTGATTGACTTGAGATAGTATTATTTTGGCGGTTTAAATAAGTTTTCTTATGTACCAGATTTTCTTTTTCTGAACTTTTTGAAAGGTCATATGTCTGTTGTTTTGTGTCACCACATATTCTAGTCACTTACTAATCAATTCTAAGTATCTTAAAGAAGCATGAAAAAGAAATAGGTAAAATTGTTTGTTAACAATCTAAGTTGCATGTTGCCTGCCTACCTACTTTATAATGAAAACTTGATCACTCAATGCAACAAAGTAAGTATAGTTTGATAGATCAAAATTAACTTTGATGGATCGGTTCAAAATTTGCAAGGCACTACTGATTTTGTTATTCACGACAATGATGGTCATGTCTTGCTAGTGCAAACCAAATTGGTGAGATTACCATCAATGTCGCTGAATGCTTGGCTTTAAGGAATGGTCTTGGTCTTGCCCTTAATCGCGGGTGGTGTAAGATCATTGTTGAAGGGGATTCCAAGCTTATCATCGACAATGTACTTAAGAAGGTTTCGATTCCATGTAGTATTCAACAAATTGTTCAGGATATTTGGTAGTTGAGTTCCTCGGGTGATTCTATTCGTTTTCATCATGTTTTTAGGGAGGCTAATTTCACTGCAGATGTTGTAGCTAATATGGACCATGGCGTCTCGACTTCTGTTGTTTGGGAGAATGGGTTGCCCCTCTCTGTTGTATCTCCCTTCTATTTTGACCTCTTTGGAGTTCCTTGCTCTAGATGTTTTGTTTTGTAATTTTCAGTTCCGCATCACACAAAAAAAAAGTATAATTGTGCAGGTTTCCAATATGTCTATTCTTTATCATCAAGTGGCATATTTTAACATAACTAGTGCTTTTCAAGTACGCAATGTTGCCTACTTAGAGAAATATGTAAATTCTACCTACTTGAATTGAATGCCTACAACCTTGAAGTTTTGCCTACTCCTTTGTCTATTCCTTTGGAAATGTTTTAATTTAACCCGACTCATTAAGTCCATTGTGTCGGATAACATAACCATAACACAACTTGTTTGTTATCCTCATTGGGCACCCATAAAAATTAAATAATAAGTTACTTTTATTTTAACATAAAAGTTAAAACTAATCTCTACTTATAAAATAAAAGTAGTGCATTGGCACTCAAGAAAGTTACCATGCATGTATCCACTGAAATGCAATTAAATCCTTACTTTTTTATGAGAGTAGTTTGTGATAATTTTTTCGGAGTGGCAAAACATTTATCTAAAATTAAAAAAACCGTCTTCATCTCGATAGTAACAAAATCATTATAAAAAAAAAATCATTGATAATAAATTATGCAAGGGCTCATAAAATACATAATAACAATAAATGAAAAATTAGACATTTATTTTTCATATAATAGAACTAGTTTTTTTTTGGGGGTTGAATAGAACTAGTTATATGCGTTTCTGGAAATGAAAATGCTACACGTCATATATTTTCGTAGGGCAAAATCATTCTACATACCAACAAACAAAAAAACAAAAAAACAAAAAAACCAAACCGTACTACAGGATGCTGGTTGGGATGATAAACATCTTCAATGACATGCTTCTAGTGAGACCATAAATACTAAAACCAAGTACACAACTCATTGCCATCATGTTCAACAAAAACATTTCAGATCGATGGCAATCAAGTTAAGTCTTGTGTTCAGCCAAAAGCTGCAATGAGGAAAGCCTTATAGATGCTCATGAACTTGGCCACGAACGCTGTAAAAAGAATCATTGCAAGAAACTCCATTAGAGAGCCGAGACCATCTCAAAAGGCAACTTCGAGCACAATCCCCAAAAACATAGAAAAATGATCGTTCTAAACCACCTTGACTCTGACGATTTTAATCAAAAAGGGAGTCTGATATTAAATTTGCATGTTACTAATGCCATTATAACTGCTTGAAGAGCATATGCTAAACAGGAAGCTGTAATTACTAAAACTAAATAAATCCTGATGACGGAAAAGTAACCTTGCCAGGAAAGTATTATACAGTAGTTTCTCTTGCAGATTGCCTATGCCTAAATGGCTACACAAGCAAATGGCTGGCAACATTTTGGGTACATGTACAGATAACGAAAAGCCTGTTTGGTAGCATTTGTGTTGTTTTGTTTTCTGTTTAACTAAGGAGAGAGAAAAAAGGAGAAGGTGATGAGAAACATGAAAGACACGAGAGATATGAAGAAGAAAAACAGGAGGAACAATAGATAAGCTTGTTTAAATAAAAAGTAAAAACAAATAATAATTACTCTGTTCTTGTATTTATCTATTATTCGTTCTCTCTTATTCACCTCTCTCAGATCTTCTTCATTCTTTCTTCTAATCTTTTCTTCCCTTTTTATTCTAATTTATAATATATATTTTTTTAAACCAAACAAAAACAAAATCAAACAAGCTATAAAGGTACCCAACATTACTAAGTGCTGCCTGATCTACAACATCTACCATACATATACATAAGATAGTTGAAACCTTATGTAATGAGTTGTTGCTTTCGCCATGTGAAGGTTTTATAATACTAGTCAAGGTTTCCTAAAACTACTCATCATTAAACTCATCATTATCTCACACAGCATCTGGATAGATAAAAGTACCTTCAAGGTGAAATATGGCTTTCTGCCCAAGACGCATCCTGTGTTCCTGTGAACAAAAAGGAAACTGCAATGTAAAGATACTTGAAGTAGATTACACTACGCTGCCAACAATAAACCTGCGAGTCTGCTACTCAAGTTAATGCCCTCATTGTATTTAGAGGACAAAAGAGGATGTTGCAATATCCCTGGTGAACTGTGTAACTCACCAACCTCAATCTCTTTATGCAATTTGCTCAATAAACTGTGGTCTCTGGGAGAAAGATATATAACACGACCACAACTTAGCTCCCAGCACAATCTGATGACATCAGAATTTATGACCAGATTACTTCCACCAATTCTACTGCCTTATAATAGAATCAACCATAAATACCTCGAGTGCATTTTTGTATCATCATTTACCAACATATGTAAAGCACGTGGGAACTTGAAGGGAAATGACTATTAAGAGATAGTGATATGAAATGATAGGCATAGGGAATATGATTGACTTGTGACCCGATGTAATGAGGTCAGTATGCTAATGATAAGTTTTTAGCCATGGTATGCTAATGATTCTTATTTGCAGCACAAGAGGCTCACAGGAATCAGAGATCATAAGAGAAAAAATATGCAACCTGATCTAACCGCATTGTGCAAAAGGAACTACTGTAGGAATCAAGACTGCTAACATGGAATCATATACTTACATAGTATGCAGCCCAATGGCAGACCTCATGCTTCAACTCGGCATCCAATTTCTTCAATAATTCAAGAAGCAGCCTCTGAGACAACAGAAAATATAAGGTTCAAATCAAATTGGGAAAAATTTTAAGAAAACAAAAATAAGGGGAACTCTTGAGAATTAGTCTGCAGGAATACAATTAAGAAGTAGTTCATACAACTTTTGCCACACTTGATAAAGCCTAAAACAAATAAGGTGGGGCAAAAAATTGTAGAACACAATAATAAAGGAAAATATTTGTACCTTCAAGATGATCTCAGGAGGAATACAATTAAGAAGTAGCTCATACAACTTTTGCCGCACCTGGTAAAGCCTTAAGCAAAATGAACAATATTTGATTAGAAAGTAAAAAGAAATACTAGAATATTGAAAATAAGAAGCCAGGAATCATCCATCTTACGGCATTATTGTAAATATGGTTACAAAAATATAAGAAAAACGTCAGACTTTAGACATCACATAAATTGAATAGCGAATCTTCTACCACATATGGAATTTGTCAAATCCTTTCATGTAATATAATGGCATTACAGTCAACAAGGGCCTGCTGGTCCCTATTTTCAAGCAACTACTGATCTAGGTGGGAGGATTATGATAAACTGTGTACTCTAATCCAATTATTTCAAAAGTTACAAAAATGTGGCACTTAATAAAAGAAGGGTATGTTCTTACAAACACATTCTATTTTATGCTAGATAGTAGCAAACATACTGCCGCGAATTTCACAGGGCTTGATCATCTTTTCTCTTCTAAGTTGTTCCTTTTTTATATTTCTAAGTTATTCCTTTTGGTCTATATTTTTAATTTTACGCAGTTTTTGTGAGCACGACCTTACTTTCTTAATATACAACATTTTCACATCTTGTAGATGACCCAAAAGAAATTGAATATCATGGGAGATTGGACACAAAACTGGACAGGTGAATGAGTATGTTTTCCAAGATTAATCCAACAACACATCAAACTCCTGGATTATAATTATGTCACATCAGGCTATGTGGACTTATTCTGCTTCAATTCCAGCAAGAGAAACCACAACTTGTTCCTTAGTTTAGTTGAAGATAAGCCAGTGAGACTGATAAACATCTAATAGCAGATGGACCATCAATGAAATGTTGCAAAGGAGGGGAGGATGGATAATACATGATCAAGATACCACAAAGGCAAGGGATATGTGACAAAATAAAATATTTTATGGATAAAAGGAGAAGTACTACAAGCATGATGCACCAAAGGTGGTACAGTAACATGGAAAGAAGAATGTTAATCACAAAGTATAACATCCGCAAGCAATAAAGAATGATAAAGTAATACTTTGTGAATTTGGCAAAGAGGCAAATAAAAACTCCAAACAGGCAGATAAAAAATCCGAGAGATGCAGCCAAACCACAATGGTTTTTCTTCTTTTGGTTGACGAACGAACAAAAATATTGAAAATGTGAGTGAATTTGGTTTTCAGCATACTAATCAGAATACTAATTAAGGAAATATCCACCTATGGTGGAAAAGGGAGAATTCTTGTTGTTAAAGACCCAACCAATAGAAAGAAGTTTATTTAGATATATTGTCAAATAAAAATGACAAATGAAAATTGAAAAGGAAAAATGATTGTGGACCAGCTTCCACAAGACAAATAGGTCTGCCTATGGCCTTCAACAATTTAGGGTGTTTTCTTGAGTTCCATCAATAATTGAACCAGAAAACATTCAAATCACAGATACAAACGCTGCAATAGAGTCCAAAACTTAAGGATGAAGAAAGTCCAACCTTTTTGGGCTCTGCTCCTTCATTATATCAGATGCAATTTCAGAAACATATTCCTCCCAGTCCATTGGGGGTATTGCTTGATTACTTGTAAAGGGATACCTACAACCACATCAGTGGTTCACAGAAAGACCATAGCTATCAGGACCTCTTCTGTCTGCATGGTGCACAGAAGAAAATGAAGGAAAAGAACTGTTTCATGCATCTGATGACCAATAAGAACTATGGCACTTAACTGTTGAACACGACAAGTTTCGAATGACAATATAGCCCTCCTTAAGCTCCTATTTGATTTTTCAGCTATACGAGCAGGAAATCCAGAAGGAAGTTGCAGCCCTTCCTTCTTTCCAATGAACTCCAATACCTTAACAATCTGCCACAAGAAAATTTCAGATGAAATCATTGCATGAGGCATTATTTACAATGGAAGTGAACAAATTTTATAATTTTTATTTCCCACAACCAATTCTAAAAATTGCAATTCAGAAAATTCAACCTGCTCTTCTGTTGGTGCATGTATTCGCACATTTAGACACCGGGACCGGATTGCTTCAGTAACCTTTGAAGAACTGTTACAGCATAGTATTAGCCGGCAATAAGCACTATACTTCTCCATAGTTCTTCGGAGAGAATGCTGAGCTTCTCTAGAAAGTTTGTCGACTTCATTCAGCACTAAGACTGACATTGTTAAAAGGACATGGTATCAGCAAATAAATATTAAAGACTGAAACACCAAACTGCTTGATCATCCAACTGCATTTTTTCCATTTTATTATTTTTTTAGCATGGGGTGCAAGAGAGGGAAAAAAAAAAATTCTATCTCGCAGAACTGTGAAAAGGATGATAAACAACATAAATAACCATAAGATAAACAAGCAATTCACTCAACTGAAGAAAACCAGGTGCCTACGTTAAAGTGAAGGTACCAAAGAAATATTTGTAAGCATATACATTGGATAAGTGTATATTCATTAAAGATAAGCAATTAAACTTATTTAAACTTACTTTTATATCCCTTTTTCCCTTTTGTGTCAATGGGTCTATTTTTAGCCATTTCTTTAATTATCTCTTGAACAATATATCTGTCCTGAAAGCCTGCATCACTGGGGTTCAGTTCAATATGGTTTGTGCTTGATAATGTAGTCAGCTCTATATCAATGGTTCTACTTCCAGCCTGAAAATAAACCAAAGGAAAATTCTAGTTCAAATGGAACACAAGAAAATAAAATCAAAGGAAATTCATGGAACCAATGGTTTTAAGTTGAACAAGGAGATATTAGAAGAAAAAAGAATCTTTCATAAACATAAATAATTGTTGCATAAGTTAAAAAGGCCAAAATGTCTTGAAATAAAGTGAGCATTAAAATAAAAACCAATTCGGGGGTTTTTGAAAAAGTTAAGAAAATGAATCAGACAGAGGGTAAAGTTGAATTTGCATTAAAAAAAACAATTAATCAGATGTGTAATGATTTAGAAACGTAATACTTTAGCATGTTCTATAAATTGGCTAAACATCAACAGTAATTACCAATAAGTCAGAAATCAACACAGCATCACCTAAATGACATATAAACAACAATTTCTATAGCTGCATCCATTTAATCGCATCAATACAAAAGTCGATGAAACTTACATCAACTTTCCATGTCCTATTTTCCACCTTCACCTGCCAACCACAATCACAAGAATTTCTCAAAAGTCATCACAATGTACAAAATTTCAAATGCCAGGCTGAGGGGATTCTTGTGAAAAAAAAATACAGAAAATATCACAATTCCTACATTAGATGCTAGTTTAATTAGTTCGAGACATTTGCATATGCTCTGGCTTTTTTAGATGCACGGAGCCATTCCAATCCTTACAAGCTAACCACAATTTGCACGTTTTGACTTATTGAAAAAAAAAAATGCACACTTGTCAAATTGTGCTAGACTTGTCAGGAGAATGCCACCGTACAGGTAAAGAGCTAAGCATTTTTCCTTGTATTGTTTTTTTTTTTTTTTTCAGGTTCTATTAGTTCATTTTTTTAATACCAAAACAAACTGCATAAAGGTGAAAAAGAAGACACAAAAGAAAAGATTTTGTTCTCTTCTCTCTTCCTTCAAACATCTTCTCAGTAGCGGAACAAAGGAACCGAGTCGGAAAGTCGCACAGTCAGGGTAAAGGCCCAACCATTTTTCCTTTTTTTGTTTTTTTTTTTTTTTTTCAGGTTCTATTAGTTCATTTTTTTAATACCAAAACAAACTGCATAAAGGTGAAAAAGAAGACACAAAAGAAAAGATTTTGTTCTCTTCTCTCTTCCTTCAAACATCTTCTCAGTAGCGGAACAAAGGAACCGAGTCAAAATACACACAGATAAATAATTTGAACCCCAAAAAGTATTAAAATAAAAAGAAAAAGTGTGAGAAAAGGGGGGGACCTTATCGGCGCTGGGACCGAAAATCTGTCGGAGAAGGGCGATGATTAGGGTTTTCTTGCCAGAGCCAGAAGGGCCGTAAAATAGCAAATGGGGGCAATCCTGCTCTGCAACCTGCACTAGAAGATATTAGGGATTTGAAATCCGAGAGATTGGGAAATGAAATCCACGAGAGAGGGTAGAGTTGTACGAGTTTCTTGAGGTTTTGAGCGATGTCTTGGTGGACCATCGCCTGGTCTAGGGTTTTGGGTCTGTACTTGTCCACCCACAGCATCTTCTTCAATCTTCACTGTCTGGGTCGCGTGGAGAAGTCAGGCCAAAGCAAAAACCTCTGAAACAAGGAGTGGGCAATAGTGGCGCGAAATTGCATTCTGTGCAGGTTAATCGCACCGTTGGATTAATCCAATGGCACATACAATTATTAGCTTAAAATCTCACCAAATTTGCTGCTATTTTCTACCTCTCTCTTCTACCTCTCTCGTATTTCTCCACTTACCTTATCTTTAAAATTTTAAAGATAAATTTACCATTTTGTAAAATGACTTCTAAGAACTTAGGGAAAAAACGTAAACTCAAATTTATTTCATGATCAACCGTTCAATTATTTTCGTTCTTTTCTTGGGCCTACAAGGTGTTGTTTCTATTCCTTGTACTTTTCTATTTTCACGTACAAATGGAACACAATATAAAATTGCCCTTCAAATGTACACCATTCTTTTTCAAACATTTATCCAGAATATTCTCAGAAGCTATAAGGCTGAGCATAAAAAACTAATAGATTCAGAAAATCAAAATATTAGACTAAAACATTTATCCAGTCCGTCAAACACAACTTAATCTTCTCCATATCTCAACTACTAATGATTAGCAAAGAGAATTTGCTTGAATTAATAATTAAAATGTATTATAGGAATAATGGTGGGTGGAAAGATAGAATTGTGATTTTTCAAATTTACATAGTGGGTGGAAAAATAAGGTGAGTCGAGAAATAGAACAAGGGTGGAAATAGCAGCACTCTTTGGAGAAATAACAATTTTCCACTCTTTGGACCACCCTAATTAAGACTTTTGGAAATTTGCAGAACATACTCTCTTTTTCTTCACATAGGATTTTTAGCCTTTTCTTTCAAGATGTAGAAATGTAGCCACTTGAAACCCTCTTGAGACCCTTCAAATAGTGCTCGAACTCCCCTCTAATGGTTAAAATTCTAGAAATAAGGAAAAAAAAGAAGCTACAAGTCTTTAACATGTTTGAAATTTGGCTACTTTTCAAAAATTTCTTTCAAAATGCAAAAAGCTATAATTTTGACCTCTTTTATTTTTTGGTCAAAAGATACGTTCATTAAAAAAAAAAAAAAAAAGCTTAAAAAAAGAGCAAGAACAACCCCAAAACAGGGGAGAGCAACACCACCCATCCAAAACAAAGTGGCAGAAAAAACAAAACAAGCCAATAAATGCAGGAAAAATACAACAAAAGAACACCCCATATGAGAAAAAACCCATCGATAACCATTTAGAAGATCTAAAAACTAAATGTCTAGCTTAGGGATACATCCATTTATCAGTCTATACCCTAGAGGACCCCCAAACCAAACAACACGTGTCTAAGGATAGAGAAGGAGAAGGTGTTTCATCGTCTTCGGATACTCACCGCTAAGCTTTTGCACAGGAGAGAATTTGCCAGTTTTCTCCTTAGCAAACATGTGGGTAAAGAATTTGAGATAGCTATCCACATGAAGTTTTTAATTTTGGGAAAGGTCGTGCACCCCAAATAATCTTCCAAATCACATCACACACCACATGGAAGTTGTTGGCTTCATCATAATGATGACGCTGACTAGAATAAATAGTAGCATGATATCCCAACTTGACAATGTAGGAGCCAGACTTCATAGCTAGCCACACAAGGCGATCAACCGTATTAGGAGAACTAGTAGGCATAGATTTTATCACAGCTTCCTCGCACACTGAAATAAATGGTTCGATATGTGAAATGTTCCAAGATCTAGTGTCTTCATTAATTAGGTTGCTGACCATTTGGAGAGAAACGATTAGACGACTAGATGAGGAGATTTTTCTGAGAACCAATATTCAACCACCGATCATTCCATACCTCCACTTGTCTTTCATTCCCAATTTGCTAGAGAGATCCCTACTCAATGATTTCTCGACCCAATAGAAGGTTGTCCCACGTCCACTAGCCCTTTTCATTGCTTTCAATAAACAGCAATCAAGGAAATATCGGGCCTAAAGAATTTGGACTTGTTTCCCTCTTTTCTACCGAGGCGGCCAACTTCTTTTGAGTGCAGGGTGTGCCACCACCAAGCCACGAATTTGGGCTTGAGTGTGGGGCAATAAGTAAAGCAAGAACGAAATAAAAACGATAAGAACGATAAAATAAAATAAACTTGAAATTAAACTTAATTGAAGTGCGATAACAATGAAAAGCAAAACAATGAAAATAAACTTGAATTTAAATTACAAGAAAATATAAATTGAACAAGAATTTGAAATTACACTAAAAAAGGAAGAACTCACTACACTAGGTGCTTGAAAAGTAAAATCCTAAGTCTAGGAAAAGAAAAGTGCAAGACGAAAGTAAGTTTGTTTGTCTGATGTTGTGTCTTCTGCCTTCGTTTGGTGATGTTTATATAGGGCATCAGTTGGCCCATGGGCTGGCCATTGAATAGCCAAATGTCAGCTCTTTTAAAATTTCTTTCCTTTCGAGGCCCCCCTAAATCCGTGGATCACGTCGGCGAAAATATTATGGTTGCTTGATTTTCTCTCGTTTTGGAAAATTCTGAATCGTCATCAACCTCCTTGATTTCTTTCCTTGTGAGGCCTCCACCACACGCATATAATCCTTCGAAAATTTTGAGCTTGAATTGGTGTCTTGGGCTTGAACCTCCATTTCATTGGAATGGTATGTGGATTCCCTTCATGACCTTTGAATTCCTAGAGTTCCAAAATTGGTCCGCTGAGGAACCTCATTTAATCTTTATATTCGTTTATTAATATATATATATATAGTAGGCAGCTGTAAAAACCTCCCTAAACCTAAACACTCCAGCCACAAAAATTCTAACACTCCAAACCAGAACGACTCAATTGCAACTATTTGCCCAAAAACCTAGCCGCAACTCCTGTGCCCAAAAACCTTGCCGCAACTCCTTTGCCCAAAAACCCAGCCGCACTTCCTTTGGACACATTCGACAGCTTTCAAGCACAACCTAGTCTTCTTCGCCGCATCTCACAAGACTCCAGCCACCAAAGCCCAACTGTAATTCTCCATAAATCTGGCCGCACATTTCAACAACCTCGGCCGCCAAGCTCTGTCAATCCCAATCCCAGCTGCTGCTCTACAACTCCACACCCCAGTCGCAACTCCTCAACTCCAATTCCAGCCGCAGCTGTGTGATTGTAAATTCGGCCGCAGCTCCAAGACCTTCAGCAAACCCGGTTGTCTTAAAAACTCGGCCGTGATTTTCAACAGCTCCAAACCCGACCGCGAATCTCTTTCCAGCTCCAAACCTAGCTGTTTGCGTTTTCAAAAAAGCGCCTGGGTTGGGTGAATTTGCACCACCCCAAAACAGGACCCAAAGGGCATTGGGGTTGCATACAATCCTCCAGCACTGCTTGGCAGGAAAGGCCTTGTTGAAAGCATGAAGCCCCACAAAGTGGTAAATGAGTACCAAGGAGCACTATTCAAAATCATAGAAAAGGAGATCGTCCTCACATATTGCATGACCAAAGCAACCCACCAACAATCAAAGCCAAACCTAGCTTCAATCCTAATTCACAAACTTTTTTGGACTTCTTTAATCAAAGGTAGTGAAATGCCTCATGTGCTAAAGAATATTGTCTTGGATTTTTTTTTTGTCTAGGACAAAAGCATTTTAATGATGGCTAATAAGGTTGCAAAGGAGAGTAGGCCATGAGCTTAGACAATATCTTGTAAAAAATGTTGCACAGACTAATATGGCGAAATTGAGCTACTATTTTCGAATTTGGAACATTTAGGATTGGCACAATATTAGTGCAGTTCGGGGACTTCATATTGTCATTCACAAAGAAAAAAAAAGCCACCATATCATTAATGGACGTCTGGAATGTCTCCCAAATGGGGTGATAGAACAAGTTAGGGAATCTATCAAGGCTTAGAGCTTTAAAGGAACCAAGTTGCATGACTGCCATCTTAACCTCATCCACAGAGAAGGGAACAACAACTTGTTATTATGAGCACTATTTATCTTGGCCTGGATGCAACCTAAGAGTCCACCTTAATTACAGTAGTCCCAAGTTTAAACAACTCTTTGAAGTAATTTCTAAATGCATTTTTGTTGAAAATATGCCTAAAGAAAAACATGTAACGTTACTTTTTGAATATTTTCACCATTATTTATGGGCAAGATCATTGTATTCAACCATGATATTTGGTCTATAATCATAACAGTAAAACAATAGTCCTTGAAATATAAAATAAATGAGAGCTATGCAATGAGATTGGATATAAGGAGACCTATCATACTTCCACATCATTTCCTAAATATTTCCGATCATAGGATTATCAATTGGGCATTGATCATCTACAAAGACTGGTACACACTATATATGCTCGATTGAGAGAATGACTAGTCTCAAGTCATTAGGTGTAGAGACACTAAGATAAGTATGTTAGGTGCTTAGAGAGATAAGTACACTTAACACGATCAAACTACGATTTCTAGGATGGAAGTCTTATTCACATGTCAAACTAGAACTCATAAGTTTTTGTTGAGTCCCAAAAAATTCAAGGCTGGGCCTAAATATATTTCTAGCCCAGTACGACATCTAACTTGGGTATGCAAGAGTTCATCATATGTGCTTGCACACGTGCCACCCCAAGTAAATACTTAACAAGCCACGCAGAAAGGTCGTAACAAGCCTGTAAAATGTATTGGCTCTATGAACTCGCCCTTAATATCCCGTCGAGTGTCATTTGGACCAGCCATAGCCCATTATAATAACATGCAACACCAAGCGGAAAACCTTTATCTTAGCAGCAAGCCACGCTACAAGCTTAAGTGGGCCCAAGCCACGCGAATGCCTAGGCTTATTGAGCGGGTTGTGGTATGGATGGTTGCGAGAATTCACAAGGCCCATTGATGGTCCAAGGAGTGGAAGTTTTGGGCTGCTAGGGAAAAACTCAGGCCCATTTCTTGAGCCCAAACATATGGGTAAGTATGAGAAAGAAAACCCAATACCTTAGGAAAATATCCAGTGGCCTGTAACACTTTTGAAAATCTCACATCAGCCAAAACATCTAGCACCTTGTAAAAAAAAATGAAGCAAATAGGCTGCTTCCAGCAGCTTGACGAAAATCAAAGTAAACTCACAGACCACTAGAAATAGAACACCAACAAACCAACACCTTAGAAAATAGTCCAGCCCAACACCTTATAAATATCCAGCATCTTTGAAAATATCCCACATCCCTGTTAAAACCAGATCGAAGCCAAACTATCGTAAAAACCAAGCAAACCCATGTGCTAATGGAAGTAAATCACCTTTTGGATCAGCACCCATACTCATTCTTTCCTCTGCAAGCTCTGGTGGGAAAACAAGAAGGAAAAGCAAGAGGCGTCTCACCTAGATGGAGGAGTCCAGCAACAAGAAATTCTAGGAACCCCAAAAAGCTCTACTCCTATGTGCTTGGGTTGAGGGGATTTCACCAAAGAGGATTGAATGGAAGAAAGTGAAGAAAAATGGAGAAGAAGACTTGATAAAATTGGGGGCTTCCAAAGCCTATAAAATGAGACACCTTCTACCCAGCAAAAACAACTCATCCAAAGCAAGCAACATCCTTACACATTGGTAGAAGCTTCAATTTCAAGTCGTGTTCTTCCATCTTCTTTCTCTCTCTCCCATAAGCACATCTAGAGAGAGCAAGCATCCCCTCTCACTACTGGAACCCTTCAACTTTGAGCTATATTCTATAGCAACCGTGACCCGTTACAGCTTTAAGTGGGCCCAAGCCACGTTAATGTCTGGGGCTTGCTGAGTGGGTTGTGGTATGGATGGTTACGAGTATTCACAAGGCCCATTGATGGTCCAAGGAGTGGAAGTTTTGGGCTGCTAGGGAAAAACTCAGGCCCATTTCTTGAGCCCAAACATATGGGTAAGTATGAGAAAGAAAACCCAATACCTTAGGAAAATATCCAGTGGCCTGTAACACTTTTGAAAATCTCACATCAGCCAAAACATCTAGCACCTTGTAAAAAAAAATGAAGCAAATAGGCTGCTTCCAGCAGCTTGACGAAAATCAAAGTAAACTCACAGACCACTAGAAATAGAACACCAACAAACCAACACCTTAGAAAATAGTCCAGCCCAACACCTTATAAATATCCAGCATCTTTGAAAATATCCCACATCCCTGTTAAAACCAGATCGAAGCCAAACTATCGTAAAAACCAAGCAAACCCATGTGCTAATGGAAGTAAATCACCTTTTGGATCAGCACCCATACTCATTCTTTCCTCTGCAAGCTCTGGTGGGAAAACAAGAAGGAAAAGCAAGAGGCGTCTCACCTAGATGGAGGAGTCCAGCAACAAGAAATTCTAGGAACCCCAAAAAGCTCTACTCCTATGTGCTTGGGTTGAGGGGATTTCACCAAAGAGGATTGAATGGAAGAAAGTGAAGAAAAATGGAGAAGAAGACTTGATAAAATTGGGGGCTTCCAAAGCCTATAAAATGAGACACCTTCTACCCAGCAAAAACAACTCATCCAAAGCAAGCAACATCCTTACACATTGGTAGAAGCTTCAATTTCAAGTCGTGTTCTTCCATCTTCTTTCTCTCTCTCCCATAAGCACATCTAGAGAGAGCAAGCATCCCCTCTCACTACTGGAACCCTTCAACTTTGAGCTATATTCTTCCATTTCTTCCCCTTTTCTCTTATGGCAAAACATTCAAGAGTGTGACGAAGCTTTCGTCAAGCAGCTGGAAGATTTGCTCAAGCCACCCATTCTTCCACCTTCGTCTTTTCCTTGTTTACCTCAACAAATCCTCCCAAAATTCCCTCTCCCCTTCTCTCTCTTATGCAAAACTCATGAATGCTATGCTCCTATGCCAGAAGTTTCTCAAGTCAAGCCAAAATATTTCTAATCGTTCACAATCGTTTGATTTATTGATGAAAGGAACCAAACTGTTTTCTAAGGTTCTACGAACCTTTCAAAACACTCTTGGGGCCTAGTTCCCAAACTCATACACAAGGACAACTTTATCCATCCTCTCTTTAAGTCAGCCCAAGCTTATTCGTCAAGCTGCTGGAAGAAAAGTATAATACAATTATACCTGAGGAAATATCATGTAGTGTTGGTTTACCTTACATATCAAATGATACAAGTTATTGTAAGTTCCTGCATTGAAGTAAGGCAGGTAAGATTCTTTTTGGTAAGAAATATATAGAAGTGGTAACCAAATGTGTCATCCTTTAAATTAACTTGGAAAGTAGAAACATTTGTGACACAAAAGCATCACCAATTTGAAAAAAAATTCAATGGAATCATGATTTTTAAGGATCTTCTAATGTTCAAAATAGGAGTTGGACTATTGGCTTTGAACTTTCTATCTTAAGGCAAACTTGTTGGATTTCCGCCACAGAAGTAAAGATTTTTGGCAATGTTTTTTATTTTTTTATTTTCAGAAGATTAATGTCCGGGAGAGACGTTTGCTCTTTCTCGGAGAACATGGGTGATGGAAGTGGACTTTGGGGTAGGGTAGTTGCATTAGAGACTTACGTCATAATTGCTTCCTTCAAAAGCATCTCTATATGCTTTTGAAGAACTTCTTGCACAACTACCAATAAATGTTTTGTCCTAGCCATATTCCTCCCATTCTCTTCTTGTATGATATGTCTTAAACTTTCTTTACGTTTATCTCCCAACTTTATTCTCTGTCGTTCGGGTAAATTGAAGAATTTACCTTCATCCACTTTCTTAAATTCATCTTGCAACATAGAAGTTGATGTTCCTAATAAGCCATAGTCAGACATCTTAAAAGCAACTAAGAGTAGAGAGAAATCTTATAGTTGAAATTAAATGAGGAAAATAGATCAATATTAAACGAATAAGTTGATGCTCCTACTTAGCTTGATATAATTGTAACATTTAAATTCAACTAACTATGCTAATTAACCATGAAATCTTTGACTACAGACAACTGTACCATACTATTTTATACACTTAACTTGATATGAGCAAACAACCCAGTACTAGGTGTTGAAACCATCAGTATAATATAAGCAACCAAATTTCTTAGTAACAAGTCCTAATTTTTATTTATTTATAAAAGACATGCAAAAAAAATCACATCAACCATAGATCAATTAAGCAAGTCACTTTAGAAGCAACCAAATTTCTTAGTAAAAAGGTTATATATGGAAATTGTGTGCCTTTCGACTGAGAGGAAATGAACTTCATCTTTCAGGGGACTTGACCAAAACATACTACTTATTTTATCATCAAGATCAAGTAAAACTCTATTATGAATGGTAAAAGGCCAGGTTCCCATGTCTTTGACCTCAAAAACCTAATTCGTAATACCAGGTTCCTTAGTCCTCCCAAACTTTCTAATATTCAATAAGGGATAAAACTTTGTGAAATAAAATTGTCTATTACACTTATATCCAATGACAACATAAATATGTTACAAGATTGCCGATCGCACCTATATCCAATGAAAACCAAATGTGTTGGTCATGACCACAATTGTGTTTTTTTGAATAGAAACTTTATATATTCAAAATGAATAGTAAAGAAACATGTAAGTGGATAAGAAATCTAGAAAGCAAAAACCAAACATGAACTATATTAAATTATACCAACCTATAGAGTTTAGAAGTCATCGATCAAACAAAAATGATAGAGGTCAAATCACTTCACCAAAACAACCAAGTCTCTCATAAAAATCGGATTTGCCACTCCTTAAAGACAAAACTGACAGATACTCTTAAGGACGCCCAAAACTTCACTTTATCCCATAGTTCCTTGACCCCCAGCACCCTTGTACTCATCAAATATCCTTCTATAAATGGAGATACTTGGTGTGTGGTAAATTAATTCCAATTATGTACAATGTGGTCGTCAGAACTATATTTACTTTCAACAATGTGCTTCTTATCTAAAAAATTTGTTCCATTTTTATGTGGCAAACAACCAAATTTGTTACACCTAGCAAAGGGGTTTACTGAGGGGTGAGATTGTTGCTCAACCAAGCTCTAGATGAATTGACGTAGTTTATTAGTTGTTGAAGGATGGATTTGTATTTCCATGGAATCATAAAGTAAGCAATACTTTTGCTCATTGGGCCGAAATGGGTGCAACCACATGGGCGAGCTTGTATAACTCTTTGGATCGAGGAGCAGTAAATGGATTGGCCTATGCTCTCATGGTAAGTACTCTACATAAGTTATGTTTTATTTACATGACTCAATATTAAACATCACTATACTAGAGAGACCCATAGAGCATGAGACAGGTGGACATTATCGATTCCCATATGAAAAGGAGTGTGCCATTGTTGTAATTAGTTGCACCCTTCTCAAATAAATGGAGACACTTGGTGTGTCCCCTTGTCTGCAAGGATCTTTTTCTATAAATTCGGACAATGTTCAAGCTTACCGGTCTTTGACTCTCTCACCTCCAAAGCCACCATGTCCCTTGTTTGCAAGTGCACACCCTTAAAAGATAGAATGGTGCAGGGATTGCTACACTGACAAACTCTTTATGCGTTGAAAGGAAGTTGAAAAATGGTAGTCCACGGATGACTCGGATGATGGGAACTATAAGTTCAGGGATTAGAGTGTTGTAATGTTTTAGTTGAGAAATATCATGTTTGCAATTTTCAAGTGTGATTAAAAAATAAGATGTTATGTTTTCGTTGACAAGTAGATTACTGTTTGCCCATTTCATACGATCCCTAAAGCCCAACCAAATTCAATTTTAACTGTAAACCCTAAACCCTAAACCCTAAACCCTAAACCTTTTTATTTTAACCATAAAGCCCAAACCGAATTCATACGATCCCTAAAGCCCAACCCAAATCAATTTTAACCATAAAGCCCAGACCCAATTCAATTTTAACCCTAAAACCCAAACCAGAATTCAATTTTAACTCTAAAGCCCAACCCAATTCAATTTTAACCCTAAAGCCCAAACTGAATTCATACGATCCCTAAAGCCCAAACCGAATTCAATTTGAACTGTAAAGCCTAACCTAATTTAATTTTAACCCTAAAGCCCAAACCCAATTCAATTTTAACCGTAAAGCCTAATCCCAATTCAAACTGAAACCCAAACCCACTTCAATTGTACCCCTAAAGCCCAAACCCAATTCATATTTTAACCCAGAAGCCCAAGCCCAAACCCAATTCATTTTTCACCCCAAGCCAAACACTATACTATGGGGCTCCGTTGTTAATTTTGAACTATTACTCCTCCTTAAAGCCCACGAACCTGTGAAGAACTAGCCCGAAAATTTTCAAAAACTGAAATTGGAACTGCTTCAATTTGTCACTCTCGCTTGCTGAATTCACCCGTCTCTTTCTTCACTCGCAGTTCTCGCTCTCTCTCTCTCTCTTTTTCTCTCTCTCTCTCTCTCTCTCTCTCTCTCTCTCTCTCTCTCTCGACTGCCATTCTCACCCCAAACCCTTGTCCTTTGGGTCGCAAACTCTACGTCAAGGGTAACAACTTCGATCCTATTCATTCAGTTATGCTTCTAAATGTGCACATGAGGATTTACATGAGGAAAAATCCTAAGGGTGTTTGGGTTTGTAACAAATTTATTTTTATGAGGTTTAGTGTTCCTCAGTTTGGGGTTCCTTTTTGATATTGTAATTATTTTTGTCTGGGTAGATGGAATTTGGGATGCTAAATCAGCGATTCAAGGGTCTTGTTGTTGGCCTTGTATAGACATTTGTACTGGCTATAATTTGTTCCTCAATTTGGATAAAACCCTAGTCTTCTCGAATTGTCAAATGTTGTTAGCTACAAAACCCTACCATTCTTCCTTTGAGTGCATTTTTTTTCCAGGTCCAAGGCTGAAAGGGTCTATATGAATGTCAACTCCTTGAATACTAAAGTATGAAAGCATAATCTTAACCTAATATTCAAAATTACCAACTTTAATGGATCATAATTTTCAAATCAAGTTAGGCAAACTAAAAAGTGCCTTTAATCAGTTCTTTAGTTCTTTGGATTAGGAAGTTTGCTCTTGTGACTCATTTTCGTGGGGAAGATGACTTTGTGTGTGTTTTGTTTGGTAGTTTTGGATTGATGGGCTACAAATAGACGTAGGTCATTTAGATTTTAGTGCTGCTTTGACTATTTTTGTTATGCTTCTGCTTTTTTTTTTTTTTTGTCTTGGACAATTTGTTCTTGCTGTTATTAATTAATGAAATGACTATACTGCTTATTAATTGGGTAAATAGCTTGGAATGGAATCTCTCTAGTTCAAAGTTTGAAATGGTAGGCTGCAGTTTTAGACTTTGTGACATTTAATCTCCAATGAAAATATTTGATGGTTTAGATGGGTAATTAGATACTGTCGCTCGATGAAACAAAGCACACAATGTTAGGTGTAGCTTTCTCTCTGAAAAGGAAAAAAAAAATCTTAAATAATGGCATGATATATAATGTGACATACTTATCTAATATTGGTAATTCATGCATAATCCCAATATACAATCATTAACAATGTATGCTCTGCTTGCCTAAAAAAATTATGTACCAATTGTTTCAATGATAAACTAATTTCTAGTATGAACATGTTTATCAAAGTTATTGTTACTGTATTAAGGTTAAAGGATATTTCAAGCGGCAATGAGGACCAAGAAAAAGTCTTTTGAGGTTGAAGCATCTAAAGAAGGTTCCCGACCGCGGAAAACTGCACTTGCAAAGCCTACGAAAAGTAAGTCTTCTGTGGCTACCTCAAGCTCGAAAGAACTGAAGCCAACAAATCGATTCTCGGGTCATATGGGTAGTGGGGTGTTCGGTGTATGTGTGTTCATACCGAAGGACCAAAATCCTTGTTCACCCTTGTTTCACGTGGAATTGGAGGAACATATCTCCTTCAAGGTATTCTTATTTTATTTTACAATTCACATTTCTCACTTTGGAATAAATTGTAATTAAGTGGGTGACAATCAAATTGAGATGAATGATGTTTTGTGTTTTATGCAGCTTACTTTAAAACAAATAAGAGGGTGTGGAAACAATGACAAGTGTGCTACATGGTATAACACAACAATGCACGACACTGTGAAAGTGAAGGTCGAACAAGCTGGCTTTTTACCCTTTTTGTCAATGTTGGGGCATGAAAAGAAAAGGGATATGCCATTACTTGTGGCCTTAGCTGAGAAATGGTAGGACACTACCCACACATTCCACTTCGATGAAGTTGGAGAGATGACGATGAACCCCACGGACTTTGCAGCAATCACAAGATTGCGTGTTGGTGGGAAGCAATTAAAGTACGACTTGGAGATTTACAAAAATAAGAACAAGCTGGTTAAATTGTTTGGGAAACCAATTGCGGACCTATTAGCAGGTGAAAGGAGAGTGCCGTACAAAAGCCTTTCTACCCCGTACTGGAAGAAGATTCCTAAAGATGATAAAGAAGCCGACCAAATTGCAAGGGCATTTATACTGTGCATGATTGGCTCCTCATTCATAAATGACAAGAGCTAATACGTGAGTATGCACTACGCCCACAGTCTGGAAATAGTCTCAGACATTGGTAATTACAATTGGGTCAATGCGGCTTTGGCTTGCTTGTATAGATCAATGGATTCTTCTTCCAGGGGTAGGTCCTCAAGCATGGGCGGGTATTGGAAGGTTAGGGTCATCGAATTCTATGTCCCCAAAGTGCAACATACTTTTTTGCTTAAATTGCTAATTAATATAGTTGTTTTGTGCTGGTATGGGCCTGAGAGTACCTAAAGTCGTTGGCTTTAGCAAGGCCCAGTGGGATCTTGAACACATGGCCCCGTGTATTGAAATGATTAGGTGCAAAAGCAAAGCGAGACTTGCACAGTCAGTTGGTACATTGTAGAGTCATGATGCAACATCTAATAAATGATTAGGTATAAAGCATTGACTCTTGAACCAAGATTTTATTACCAAAAAAATGTACCATATGCAAAGGTAACCAATTTGTATTGCAGGTAAATTGGAACCTATGGGGGACTGATAAAGCTGAGATGCCGAAAGAAGTCAAAAATACCATGCCGACAACCCGTAAATGAATCCTACTAGAGGGACAATCTAGTTTTTCCTGGTATTTGGGAGAGCGAGTCGCAATGCAAAGCTTAGGCAGCATAGAACCTCGAGTACCCAAAATTCCACCGAGAACAATGCTTTCCGATTATAGGCTCACTGATGAGTCAGAAGTCGAGGAAGCACTTAATGGGTACCCAGCTTCGGAATAGCTTGAAAATTCATCTGACTATGCCTGGCGCAGAGATGAGTATATAAGGTACTGGCACTATGAGGACTTACGTGAAACAATTGGTTCTACATTGAACACAAGTTATGTACTTACACTTCCTGCATTAAATTGATTTTTTTTTCTTCTAAAAACTAATATGATACCTCAATTCCACATGAAGGACAATGAACAACTCCTGAAGGTGTGAATACAAAGGTTGAAAACATCTTTCCTTAGGCATGGTCAGTGCGAATACCAAGTTGGTCCTCCGATAATGGAAGTAAACTGGTGCGGATACCCCGTGGACAAGATAGCGCTGATCTACCATTACCTGATGGTGTAACACATATAAGTAGTTGCCATGGAATAATTTATTCGTAATTGATGGTTTCCAGTGGTGATTGTTATAATTGCATGTGCCTGAATGTAGGTAACTGCTCAAGCTGCAACCAAGATTTTGGAGCTGAATGCTGGGTTGAATGCCCTACTATTTTCAACTTCATTGGAAGCAAGCATAGAGATCAGGCACATATGACAAGAGATTGTGAGTCAGTTCAACTTCATTTCATAGTGATTTCATAAAATTAAAGAATGTCATCGATGTTATATTGAAATAAGAGACCGTGAATGAACATGAACGATGTTATATTGTAATATGAGATATTGAAGAACACCAAGGGGACAACCATTGCAAGTGAAGATATTGGTCAAGACGTCTTAGATGATAATGCAGGACATGTAAGTTTGTTACCTTCATTGCCCCATTCGATTTATAAGATGTTCAATTTTGCAATTTGTAATAATATGTTAACTTCTGCAATACAAACCATCATCACCCGTGTGCTAACTAAAATTGAACAAAATTGATTATTTATATATGTCAATTTTTGACTATATGTAGGAGTTTCGCACAAAATTTAAACATGACATAGTTCGAAAAGGAAAGACCAACATTTTGGTACCACAAGAGCATGAAGAAGATGAGGAAGAGGTCATATCACCGAAAAACTTTCCTCTAAGACATGATTTAGCCCATGAGTCTCCTTTTGCATACATCATTTCCAACCATTCTTTTTGTTTCGGAGTACTAGCTCTTTCTCTCAAAACCTCTTATTTCTTCTCAAACTTGTCCAACGCAAATGGTTCCCAAATACATGCCTGAAAATCTCTTAGCAGTTCATCATCCTTCAAGTTATTCTGTGCATTCCTTGACACATACCATGAGCACAACTAATGGTTAGACATGGGAAACACATCATCAATGGCTTTATGCATCGCCTCATCGCCATCCGTCAATATTGATATTGGCTTATTATCTTTCATGGATGTCATGAATGTTTCTAATAACCACTTGTAAGTTTCAAATGTCTCGTCATACAATAATAAGCAACCAAACATTATAGTAGAACGATAGTTGTTGGAACTGACAAACAACACTAGGGGCTTGTCATACATAATTGTTTTGTACATACTGTCAAATATAAGGACGTCGCCATAGGCAATGTAATCCAAAGGTAAAGTGGAGTCCCTCCAAAACAAATTACCAAACCTATTTTCCTCGTGAACACTAAACTTACAAAAGAATTATGGATCCATTACTTCTTTTGCTGTCAAGTAAGAGAGTGCAGCTTCTGTGTCATTGTCGAGCAAAATTTCCCTGCATGATGCATCCAACTTATTTTACAGATCCTTTATTTGAAAACCAACATTTAAATACCCGCCACATTGGTCGACCATATACTCATATGTATGACATGTTTAGACCAATGCTCTTCGCATTCCCACTACTTGTGCTAAATCGCAATTTCAAAGAACACGGTTACATCGGAGATATGGAGATTGAAGCGGAGTAACTAGTTCATGATTGTGATGTGGTTCAAAATTCGTAACAGAGTAAGTATCAGGTTTCTTCTCATAACCCACCCAAAAATGGGCAGGCCCAATTCTCTCTTGTAATTGGCTTTGGTTGCCGAATCATATCCAGTAGATCATTGAACTTCTCTTTTCTCAAACATTCTTTAAAGCAATACCACCGCCTACTACTTACTTTCCCTTCCGAATTACAAATCAATTTTGTCTTTTCTCATGCTAAATCCAATGCCCTTTGCATAACTCATATACTACTCTTCTGCTAATTCTATCGTTTTAAATTAACATCTTCTTTCTTTGGTACATTAATGTCAACACCATTATAGTCACTACTTTGACTAACCGGATGTTCGGTCGACATATGCGCACTCTCTGTTGTCGGTGCCCCGTGACTCGACCTTTCACAACCACCCAAATACCCTGAAGCACTATATATAGGTAGAATTTTCTAATGTACCTGACTAAATATAAGTGTTAATATACAAAATCATGGATGCAATTAATAGAATTCATGGATGCAATTAAAAGAAGAAAAAAAAAAGGGAAACGTAATTAATATACCAAAATCATTATGGGCATAAACACCTAATTTGTTAAGAGTGCTGCTATTTCCACCCACCTATCATATTTTCCCACCCACCTTATCTTTAAACTTTTAAAGACAAATTTAACCCTATTGTAAAATGACTTAAAAGGACTTAAGGAAAAAAAAAGAGGAAAAAAAAAATGCAGACTTCTCAGTTCTCAAGTAACCCTATCGTTTGACAGAGAGAAAAAAAAATACAAGAAAACGACTCCTTGCTCATGAGAAGGTGAAGAAGGCTTTTCAGTGCTCAAAACTCAATTCTCAAATATTTTTCTTCTCTTTTCTATTCATTCAATCAAATTGTTTATGAAGAAGAAAACAACATAATGGACGTTGAAGAGCACGATTTTGGTGAAAAGGTAAGTTAATCCTATTTGAACAGAATTTCTAAGATCTTTAGGATTACTTAAAGCATTGGGAGATGAGTATTTCTTGGACTCTGATTTTTTTATTAAACCAATTAAAAGTCTGAAAACTCGGGGATGAATAAACAATTCAACGATTTGGTGAAGAAGGCTTTGGGGGTTAATGGGTCGTTGGTGGGGGATATTTTGCATGAAGATGTGATGAGCAAGTTTTGGTTTCAAGGGCTGGTCAGCAATCTCTTTGCCCACGTTCTAAACTTTCTGGTATGCTAACCAGAAAGTTTGAAAAACAATCAAACACAATTTTATTACTTTTTGAATCATATTTCAGGAAAATAGGTTGAACTAATATTTGAGAAAGAGGGAGACTTACAGCTATTGAGGAGTGTGAGCTAAAGCAGATGGGAAGGTGGGCAAAGAGGTTGCTGGGTATGTTCAAAAATTGGGGAGCGTGAGCCAACTTTTGGTTTTAAGGGTTGGTCATCTTTTGCCTACTGAGCAGCCTTTATCATTAAATTTTGTGATACTTTACTCTGTATTACTACGATTTAGGTCCTGTTCTAGGGAGATATATTCTTACTATTGTTTATTGTTTTCTTTTTTCAGGGAGATGAATATTCTGGTTGTAGTAACGTGGACTTTGAACAAATAGTGGATTGTACTAGTGAATTTACCACGAATGAGGTTAGTGTAAACACAAGAATTCAAAATTTGGTGTCTACAGTTAAGTTTGATTGGAATAAGTAATTTTTTTTTCTTACACTCTTGTAAACTTATGTATAATGTGAAATTGGTGATATGCAGATATTTAACAGTAGAGAAGAATTAATATAATGGGCTCGTGAAGTTGGAAGGGCGAATGGTTTTGTTATTGTGACCTTAAGATCTGATCAAGGTGGAAAAGGAAATAAGAAGCCAAGAGTTACTTTGGGTTGTGAGAGGTATGGAGAATATAAAAAGCGAATTCCCAAAAAAGATATAAAAGATGAGGATAGAAGACATGCAGGATCGAAAAAATGTGGATGCCTTTTTCAATTAAAAGGTAAAAAGCTAGAAATAGATGATCATTGGATGCTGATAGTGGTTACTGGAGTGCATAATCATATAGCAGCTGCGCATTTGGAGGGTCATTCATTTGCTGGTAGATTATCGTTTGAGGAGACATCATTGTTACTTGATATGTCAAAAAGTTTGGTACTACCAAAGGAAATTTTGACTACACTAAAGCGAAGAGATTATCATAATTCATCCACACTTAGAACGATATATAATGCACGTCAACGTTGGAGGCTATTGGAGAAAGCTGGAAGATCCCAAATGCAACAATTGATGAGTAAGTTATTTGAGCATAATTACATTGAGTGGCATAGGAGTTGCCCAAAGACAAATATTATTTTGGACTTGTTTTGGACTTGTTACGTGCATTTCCACTACTTTGATAATGGATTGTACCTATAAGACCAATAGGTATCGCATGCCATTGTTAGAAATTGTTGGAGTTACGTCTACCAATATGACATTTTGTGTTGGTTTCATCTATCTTTCTTCGGAACAAGAAGATAATTATGTATGGGCCTTAAGTGTACTACGGGGATTGATGGATGAAATAGTTATGCCCAATGTTATTGTCACAGATAGAGAATTGGCTTTAATGAAAGCCATTGATGCAGTGTTTGGTACAGCTAAGCATTTGTTATCTAAATGGCATATTAATAAGAATGTGCTAGCCAAATGCAAAGTTGAATGTGAAAGTAAGGATGATTGCAATAGGTTTTTGGTTAAATGGAATTCAATGGTTGCATCACCAACCGAAGTCGATTTCAAAAGGGAGGCAAGAGAACTACTCAGTGAGTTTAGTAAGTAACCAGATTTACTTAAATATGTAATAGATACTTGGTTGAACCCATATAAGGACAGGTTTGTTGCCACATGGATAGATAAATGCATGCATTTTGGGAATACAACTTCAAATAGGTAATGCCAATTATATTTATTACTTTATTTTATTTATAGATGCAAAATTGATAAATAATCTTTGATTTTACTTTATTTGATTTATAGATTTCAATTATATATTTTTACTTTATTTGAATCATATTACTATATATACAAATTGTTTTAATATTACTATACTTTTACTTCAACAGGGCTGAAATTTCACATGCAAGATTAAAAAGACAACTTGGAACAAGCCAAGGAACATTTGCCACAACATGGGAAAATATACACGCTTTACTTGAGTTGCAACACACTGAAATTAAGGCTTCGTTCGAGAAAAGTTTGATAGTAGTGCATCATGATTTTAGAAGTCCAGATTTTGAGGAACTTCGTGGTTTTGTCTCAATTAGTGCACTATATATGGTACTCGAGGAGACCAAGCTAGCTAACAATTATGGAATTAACTCTGAGGCGTGTGGCTGTGTGTTACGACTAGCTCATGGGTTACCATGTGCTCATGAGATTGTAAAGTACAAGAAAGATGGTAAACCTATTCCACTTGAGTGCATTGATCCTCATTGGAGGCAACTTGACATGACATCTGCACTTAAAAGAAAAACTTCGGAGTGTTCCTATGATGCAGAGATGAAGTTATTTCATAGGCGTTGGATGAAGTCTGATGCAACTACACAAATGATTCTTAAAAGAAAACTTATGGAATTAGTAGCACCACAAACTACTTCACTTGTGGAACCATTTGTGAATACCAAGACTCGAGTTAGGCTAGGTAAGAAGATGGATAAATCTACTCGTCGTGATCCATCCTTATTTGAGGTTGTAGATTCACCTAGGTTGGATGGATGTAGTCTTAGTGGTCTTCCTCCTAAAGTGAGTGCAAAACAAAAGAGGCGACCGAAGTTGAGGGTGAGTATAATATATTTATATATTTATCATAGCAAGATGATATAATCTGCACGTCTATACTAATTTTATAACTAACTATATACATGTGTGTAGGTGTATCACACCCCGCTACATAAGCCAGTTGAGTTTGTTGATGCATTTCCACAAGCATTAAGGTCATACATCCATCATGTAAAAGATGTGGCAGCAGATGGACATTGTGGGTACAGAGCTATTGCAGCATTATTAGGTTATGGTGAGGATGGATGGGTACAAGTAAGAAGAGATTTATTGAATGAGCTTGAGTCTTATTCAATTCACTATTCAGCACTTTATGGGTCTGAAAATAGGATCTATGAGCTAAAGCACTCATTGGCGTACTTTGGACCTGATGCAAATTTTGATCGGTGGATGACTATGCCTGACATGGGCCATATTATTGCATCATGTTATGATGTTGTACTTGTGCACCTATCTAATGTACAATGTCTAACATTCTTACCTCTTAGATCAAGACCATTGCCACTATCAGATCGTAGAGAGATCGCTATCGGATTCATCAATCGTCATTTTGTGCAGGTATTTTATAATCTGAATATAAGTTGTTTATTTTATAAATATGTCCTTATCTATATATATTTACATCTTTGTGCAGGTATTCTTGAAGCCAAGTCATCCAATTCCCCATATAGCAACAAACTGGGACAGATACCGAGAACCATGGACTACAGAATGGGCCACCCCATACATCACTCGCATACAACAATTCATATATATTACAAGGTCTACTGTTATAACTAGAGAAACAATTGCATCTGATGACGATTGAACCTGGTCTTTTAACAAATTCAAGGGTGAGACATGTGAATTGGGCGAGTAATGTTGTTTTTCCCTTATCTGTTTGGCTTTGTACTCGTTGACATTCCCATGTCTTAAGAATGTGAGTTTTATATTTTTTTATTGCAAAGTTCAATAGATTTCTGGTCCTTGGATAACTCTTGAGAAAAAGTTTATTTACAATAGTAGAAAGCTAAGAGCATAAATGTGATTTTATTCATAGAATCCATATTTACAAAAATAAAAATAAAAAATACAGCAAAAAACTGTTTTAGTTCAGTAAACATGAGAGACAGAGACAAAGATGGAGTGTGGGAGATGCAAAATAAGATAGAGCAAAAAGGAGAGAGAGATGAATGGGATGTCCAAACTTGCTCTTTGATTTGCAATATTGAAAACTGTATTATTCCAGATATGAAAAATAATCAAAGATCATACGTAGGTTCAATAGGGACATGAACTCCAGGTATGCCGTACTGTTTTGAATTTCACAGACCGTTCCAAGCCCAAACAAAAGGTGATTGACAGCCATTTTAACACTTTGTTACATCCCAAAAGCATGCATCCCGTGGAGTAGAGAAAGAAATCATACAATGTATGTGTGTAATGCTCTTTTGTTAGTAGAGGTGTTAAGATTGTCCATGTAACAGGTGCTGTGACCTTGAGTCTCTTTTTACTTATCCCTAGTTGGATGTTTGATGCTCATCTATTTCATTACTGTGCAGCTCCAAATTCAGCAGTCTAGTTGTCACTGACTGGAGAGAATGTTGAAAGTGTATTGGATGAAATTCGACCATATCTGATTTCCGATGGGGGAAATGTTGCATTACATGAAACTGAAGGAAATGTAGTGCGCTTGAAGCTACAGGGAGCATGTGGCTCCTGTCCAAGCTCCGTTACAACAATGAGATAGAGCAAAAATGAGAGAGAGATGAATGGGATGTCAGAGAGAGAGAAGACATGAGCAGAGAGAATAAAGGAGAGAGGAAATGAGGTAATAATTAAAAGGGTATTTTAGGAATATTGGTGGGTGTAAAAATAGGATTGTGTTTTTTAAAAGAATAATGCTACTCTTACCACATTTGTATACCACATTCTCATACCACCTTATGTGGCAGATGAGGTGGACAACACATCAATTAAAATTAATTTAAAGTTTTCTTAACTTTTATGATTTATTGACACTTTTTATTTGATGTGATTGTCTACTCATCTGCCATATAAGGTGGTATGAACATGTGGGATATAATTGTGGTAAGTGTAGCATTACTCTTTTTAAAATTTATACGGTGGGTGGAAAAATAAGGTGGGTGGGAAAATATGACAGGTGGGTGGAAATAGCAGCACTCTTTGTTAATTAATTATGATCATAAACAATTCTTTCTCGTAATTATCCGAAAATATTTAAAAAGGAATGTAATCCGAAAATATTTAGAAAGGAATGTAATCCTATGTAGCACAAAAGTCAAAGGACTTGTATCAAAGTCACCAACTCCGAGGATCAAAACCAACTTCTCAATGTGAATTTGGATCTATATCAACTTTTCAAAAAAAAAAAAATTTGCTAAGACGTTGGATGGAAAAAGAAAATAAAGAGTAATATGGAATAATGTGTGGACTTTTTGATTGATTAATTTCCATATTTTCTCTATTAATTGTATCCTTTGATTTTGCTGGTTTTTATCTTTCTACGATTCTGCTCTAAGAAAAAATATTACTAAAGAAGAAGATGGTATCAAATAAATAAAATTCGAGGCAGGTCAACCATACATAAATATAAATCACATAGGTAAATACATATAAAGAAGATTAATTGCAGAGAAAATCTCGATAAAAATTTCTGAAAGAGTAAGTGAATCCTGGGCGTCACTGGAGATTTGTTGTGATATTTTATTTACAGCAAATTCATGCGTAAGAAATCCTATAAGAAGGTGTAGTTAGATGTTCTATAGATACCACCAAATAACAAAACATGGAATTATCTAAGGCTTACTTCTTTGTATTGTTATCCATTTTTCTCTCACTACCCTATGTTTTTGGTGATTTCCAGAAGCTTGTTTCTTCATCTCCTATCAAACAATCCCCACAATCTGCTGAGCTTAGACGTCGTCTCGTCTTGATGAACTATTGGAGCAAGAGAAAGGTACCTGATGCTCCAAACCCTTTACACAACCCAGTCCTGAAGAATTACTGGAGCAAGAGGAAGGTAGTTGAAGCTCCAAACTCTAAACACAATCCAGAGACACCTGTTAGTATTAATTATAAAGACAGGAAATATTTAGGTTTTCGTAAGTTTGGTGGTTCTTCAAATATTTATGATCCACTGAGACTTGTTCCTTCGGGCCCAAATGGTGCAGAGTCTCCTGGAAAAGTCCCCACAAATGCACATGGAGTTGGGAATTAAGCCATGGAGGCTAGCTAGCTATAGCTCCATATTAATCCAAAGGGGTTTCCATATATGATGGTGTACCTTATAGTCAATAAAATTGGATTAAGGCAAGAACAAATAATACTATAGTTTCTTCTTGTTTTGCTCTTTTCCAACGAAACACATCTTCAAATGATTTACATATGCATATAATTGGAATTTGAATTTGAATCAGATTGCTAATATCCACCCTTGAATTTGAACATATAGAAGCAATGAAATTTTTATGCATACGTCCATGCTATAGTTAAGGTGTAAAGAATTTTAAACTGAATCGTGATAATCCAATTTTATTTGTATATTTACTTACAATTCAAACTTGAATTTAGGTAGGTCCCTTTGCACTTATATAACACAAGTTTTTAGACCAGTTTTTTGCATTTAGACACAATCACTTAAGTGTGAGATGGTTGTTTGAATCTTATAAAGGAAAAACTATTGTATGGTACTCTAGTACGGCCACCTGAATTTAGAGTAACGGTGCCTCATCCTTCTTCTAAAAAAGGGATTTTACACTAATGGTCTTGAATTGTGGGAAACTTATCATTTTGATCCCTAAACTTCAAAATTGATCAATGGAAAAAGAAAAAAAGAAAAAAAGAAAAAAAAAAGAAGCTCTTAAGGGCTCTCTTTGAAAGGTACTGGCAACGAAGTCCAAACAGGCCCTACGAAAAAAAGGCCTTTAGCGACATGCAAATTCCGTCACAAAAAACAAAAAAAGTCGTAAATAGCGATTAGCAACGGCAATGCGACGTTTTTTGCCACGTCGCAATAAAAGGTGTCACAAATGATTTGAGTCCTTTTGATGACACTTTGGGCCGTAGTAATAACGTATTGCGTCGAATTTGCGACGGTTAAAAATTGTCGCAATGAACTGAGTGTCATATTTAAGACGTGATTTTACGACACTAGTCACGACGCGATCTCATGTCGCAACTAAAGCAATTGCGATGGTGCCATTCTATCGCTAATTCTTATACGACAAAGGAAATGCCTTTTTGGTGACAGTGTATACGACGGCGGCACGCGTCGTTAAGAAAGATTTAATGACTATATGTTGTGTCACAATAATTATGTGACACAATTTTAATAAATTCAGTTTTTTGAATTAAATATTTTGTACAACTTGCTTCAACGCACAAAATTTAATTTGCAACACCAATAACAGTCTTAATTGACATTTAAACTGTGATTTTTAATCAGAATTGACTATAAAAACTTATAAAATGGTGTTATATCTCGATCAAAGCAAAAATAACTTCATTCATATACTTGAAAGTACCATCTTTTGCATTAACACAAAAAAACTAATAATTATAGAATCTCAAATCTCAAGTCATATGTAAACAATACCATCTCTAGATATATAAAACAAAATATTACGGATTCAAAAGTATTAAAATTAATAGAGTTCAAACTTGAAGTAGTCATCATTATCTTGTATTTCATCTTCACCCCTAACATGAAAATAGTGACAAAAACATAAATAAATTAATCGAAAATTTATATATTAATTTTTTTTCGAAGATATTTATCTAACCTTTTAATGAAAACAATTTCTTTTATGCCTCCAAGTCTAAATTAGGCTGCAGCTTGCTATCAACACTAAGTCTTTGTTGATGCATACTTGAGGCATCTGGAATCTATTGAGGACATGAAATATAAAATATTTCGAAGTTACAATAAAAACAAAGAAACATTTAGGCCAGTTTGACATTGCTGTGTTGTGAAAATAATCGCTGTTAGATTTGCTGTGAGAGAAATCAGCTGTAAGAGAAAGCAGTTTGGCGTTTGGTAAACTTTTTGTTACAAGTGTTGTTGGTGCTAATTCCCATCATAATCAGAAAATAATTGCCGCATTATCATTAAACTCTGTGCCTCTTCGAAACTGATTCCTGCATAATCAAAAAATGAAAGCACCTCATTAGCTGCTTTCTCTTATAGCTTTCTCTCACAACAATTTTTAACAATAAGTGATTTTCTCATAGTTTACCAAATGGGCTGAGCTTCCCAAAATTAAAAAAAAAAAAATCACTTATCACCCAAATAAGCAAAGCCAAACGGGCACTTAAATTTTAACAGTATTTATTCTTTAATAAGAGAAATACTTTAAATATAATGTACCTGGCAACTTCCACTTTCTTCTGGGGTGGTTTGGAAACCAACATGAGTCATCACTTGACTAAGTTGTGAGCTGACTTCATTTAACTTGGATTGGAGATCATCTATTTTTTACTGATATTATTTCTCTAGCTCCTCTCTCATCCTATTTTCATTATTGTCGTAATTTGATTTATGACCAAACACTCACCAGCCCCATACATGCGAACACGCCCATGCGCATTAGTTCCCATCACTTTAGTAAATATCTCCTCTCTACATGACTCATCTTGTTCATCTTCTTCCCTTTCTTCCAAACATTGGTTGAATTGATTCTACAAAATCACACTTGCATAATTGGTTCATTTGGCTAAAAGATAAAATTTCAAAACAACTCTATATTCAGACTTACAATAATATCCTCATCAAAAACTTCATTTTCATCATCTTTCTTCTTCTTTGTTCGAGTAAACATGCTCAGACGATCAGTCTTCTCTCCTTTCTCTTTCATCTATGTAAGAAAAAAAGAATTGATCTCGTTAAATATATATCTAAAAAGAATACCAATGACCAATCTGTTACATACAGCCATAGTACAAATTCTAAATCTTCTGTTAGCATTATTTGCCTGCCATTCAAGATATATGCCTGAACAAAAAGGATTAGCTAATAACAATACCTATATGGTCAATGACTATAGAAAGAATCATTAGCACATAACAAAAAAAAAAAATTAATACAACAACATAAATCAATAGAAAGCCAACCCCATTTATAATCAATCTAGTGTTCTTACCACATTTCTCAACTGAGCAAATGATGTGAGACTAGTCCTATGTGGAGCACCTCCTTGTGCACGATTGACCTTATTCGTCTCAGAACATTCCTATAAGATGGTTTTATCATTGATAATTCATCTATCCTACAAACATAAACTATAAACTTACTAGATATTTACTTTTACTTTTGGAAGACCCCAATATTTTACTGGTGTCTTCCACTGCTCTGTGACCACCCGAGGAGGAGTGATGGCTAAGCGTTGTTCATCAGTGTCATATTTATCATACCATTTCTGCTTCAGTTGGCACTTCCAATCCCTCCATCTATTACCAACTACCTTTAGGCAATGGAATCTATATGCCTCAGGGGCATCTGTATTATCCTACAATTATAACATTTTAATTATCAATCAAACTGAATACACATACATTATCACAATTGGAGTCGGACATCCATAAGAATATGTCATCCTCAAACTCTTGTATTCCACATCAATGTGGTTCGTGACATCAATTCCGTTATAATTTCTGTTAAGTTTGGTCAATTTGACCTATTTTTTTAAGGGTATTTTTGTTAAACTGTTTCTCTTTCTCTCATCTCTCTTTTCTATCTCTGTCTCAATATCTTTGTTTCCTGAATTTCTTCATTCTCATCCGTCGCTTCTCAAATGATTTTTTGTTGTATTTATGAAAAAGAGAAACGGATCAATTTCCAAGTGCATAAAAGTTAGGAAAAACATATTGCAATATATATTCTTTATTTCTTAAATAGTTATTGAATATACAAATTAGAATTTGCAACCAAATTCCTAAGAGAAATGTGTCTCCATCAACTAAACTCTAACCAAGGCTAATGGGGCCTAACTTAGTGGAAAACGACATTGATATGTTAATAAGTGATCTCAAGTTCGAACCAAAGTGACACTTTGGCATAAATAAATAAAAAAACAACTAAACTCCTAACTTTGGTATTAAAAACCAAGAATATGCTTTAAGGAATTTCCACCCATATATAAAACCATGTTTCTTCTCTTTTGTAACATGGGCATCTTTCATTTTAGCTATTTTAGATTTCTGTCAACAAAATTTTTAACGTAAACAATTAGAATATAGCCAAAAGAAAATGCAAGAAACAAATGAAATAATAGAGGGAGGGCTTTGAGAATTAACAATCAGAAGAGTTAAATGACAGATAAACTCAACAATGATGTACTCACCAAAAAAGAATGGTGATTTCCGATATAAAATATCCATTTACCATAATCCAAAATTCTTTTGAATAATCAGTGAAATCCAATGAACAGAAAAGGTGAAAGCGAAGAACCATTGTTTTGTACAAGAGATTTGGCTTCACACTTCACGTCTTCACCATAGAAACCCCTTAAGCCATAGCACAACGTCTTACAACTATAAAAAAGTGGGTATATAAAAAAGGAAAGTAAACAAATGTGGGTAATAAAAAAGGAAATTGTAGGAAAAAAAAAACAGAAATATATTAAAAACAAGTTTCCTATCATGAAAGGAATTAAGGCAAGTGAGTGAAACATGAAGGCATAAGAAGCAGGGAAGTCTGAAGATTTACCGTCATATCTAGGAGACTGAAACCCTAGCTAGAGAATAAAAAGGGCAAGCTGTCCTATAAGTCCTGCCCAAAATAGGAAATCGAAACCCTATAAGAAGGCAAAGTTGGCTGTTTCAAAGGGCCATCAAACAATATAATCGATCAGAGATGGAGTTTTCTAAGACCTACTTGTTTGTGTTGCTCACCACTCTTCTCTTGCTGTGTTCTTCTTGTTCTGGCGATCAAGGGTCTGCAAATAATGATCTCAAGACTCTTGTTTCTTCATCCGTTCCATACCCAATCAAACAATCCACCAAATTTGCTGATCAACATCCTCTCCTCAAGTATAGGATCAAGATGCAGGTCCCTTCTGGCCCAAACCCTTTACACAACATATTGCCACCAAAGGTTGATGGTGCAAAAAATTATCATATTTTGAGGGAGGTTCCTTCGGGTTCGAATCCTTTACATCACAACATTCCCCCGCAGAAAAAGTTCGATGATCCAGCAAATCATCAAATCTTGAGGGAGGTTCCTTCCGGTTCGAATCCTTTACATCACAATATTCCCCGGCAGAAAAAGTTCGATGATCCAGCAAATCATCAAATCTTGAGGGAGGTTCCTTCGGGTTCGAATCCTTTACATCACAACGTTCCCCCGCAGAAAAAGTTCGATGATCCAGCAAATCATCAAATCTTGAGGGAGGTTTCTTCGGGTTCAAATCCTTTACATCACAACGTTCCCCCGCAGAAAAAGTTGGATGATCCAGCAAACTTTTATCCCACAAGGCTTGTGCCTACTGGCCCAAATCGGGCAGAGTCTCCCGAGGAACCGCCTTCAAAAGTACTGTCTGCTCCGCTTCCGTCACCTTCACCTGCGAAAGCAAAGCCATGGAGGAATGCTCCATTTATTTAGCTAGTTATAGTCAATAAACCTAGAATAGCATTTAGTTTCTAGTTTTCCTTTTAGAAAATTTTGCTTAGGAACAAAAGCTCAACGTCAACATGGGTGGAGTCCACGGATTCTTGTTTGCCTATTTCTTTTTGGATTTGATGACTCATATTTGTGTATTTAGCTGCCTTTTTTTTCTTATTTGCCGTATCAATCCCAACTGTTGTGTTAAAATTGCCACATATACTTTCTTTAAAAAAAAAAAAAATCAGAATATTGCCACATATACAATTGGCTAAATAGTTATTCAATTAACCTCACAAGCTCCCAAAAAAAATAACCCCACTACGTATAACCACCACATGATCACCACTGCATCATCACCACCAAGGTATGCCCCTCGATCAAATTCAACAGCATTCGCAGCCAAAAGAGATAAAGATCAAATATATTGATAAAGTTGATGGCAGAAAACTGATGAAATTGAAAACGAAATTTGATTACTTTTAGAACGGGAAAAGTTAGACCAAATTCAAGTGAGCATTTTCGTGATTGTATTAATTGTTACCCGATGGATTTAATATATGAAACCAATTGCGTAAGATTCTAGTCATTTAGGAAGTGGGTCTTTGATTTGACGATCAGTAGATTCCCATTGAGATTGAGATGATGGCCATATGGTAGGAAGGCTTAGTGAGGTTGTTTTTCCAGTCTGGTTGGATTGGTTTTACAATGACGGTGGTGGATTGGTTTTGCAGTGAATGTGGTGTATCGGTTTTGGTACTGTTAGGGCTCGTTTGGTTGGTGTCTTGTTAAGGCTCGTTTGGTGCCTCGGATTGGATTGGATAATGAGCTTAAGATTTAATATTAACTCTATTATTTTTTTCATTTTTTTCTCAAAAAATTAGTGACTGCTTATCAGAATATGCGGCAATTTTTATTAGCTCAGGGCTAGTGACGTATACATGCCATTTGGGATCCACATTGTGTTCCTAGCATTTTCCTTCAATTTAATTCCAGGTTTCTTTAATCAATAATGTTAGGAACATCAAATTTGAGTCCTAAAAATGAAATGGCATCTACCATATCATTATGTTTCAATTAAAATTAATACATGTATTTAACAGTAATTAACTTATTTTAACACAGAAATTAATTAAAAAATAATTTTTGAGTGAACCTAAAAGTGACCACCATGTTCTACCTCCACCAATCCTCCCTCTTTGCTATTCACATAATATTGGGTGCATTTGGCAGTGTGGCGGGGCTGGGCTGGGGAGCCACAGTGGTGAGGGGCAGTCCGACTGCTTGACGGGTGGCTCGACAAAGTAAGGATTGGTCACTTTAAGTTAACTAAATACACCCTATTTAACTATTAAAAATACATCTGATACATCTTATTTAAATAATTTTAAAAACTAAACATTTACAAATGAAATAACTGAAAAGATTTATTTATAAAAATATAATATAAAAGACCCTACTGACACTGAGCCCCCCGCTCTCTCTCTCCTCCCACAACCGCTTCCACATCCAACCCCTACCCGCCCATTCCTTCCTCCACCACCACCCATCCATCTCGAAGTTCTACACCCTCCCTCCCACACCTCCCTTCGTACCCAAGCCCCCAAAAATTTATCATGGTACCCAGCCCCCTGCCGTACCCACAAATTATCATCTTGACCATCGTACCTCAAGTGGGCTAGCACTTATATTTTTTTATTCATCATGTCAACTAAATCCAACACAGTGCCATCTCCATCTGGATCCATCTCGCTTTCCTACTTATATGAGCTAATTTCATGTCACTGTGCTCTTTGGCTTGCCTGGGTGTGTTCCCATGAAAGACGAATGTTGCCCTTTCTTGAAATTAGGTACAAATGAAGCCAACGTGGCGGGGTTTCTTTTGTTTTTTGTTTTTGTTATTTTTCTTTTATTAGCTCCATACCATAATCAATATGTTACAACATTTTTTTTATTAGGGTTGAATATGGTTGGTAGGGTATACTTATTAAATTACATTTGTTTTACAATTCAATATATATCATTTTTGGTCATTTTATATTACGATAAATTAGTAATTCAATAAATAGTTTGATAATAGGGTGTTGTTGCTGATACTTTCTTCTCAGTTCCTTCTTCTCCTTCTTCCACAACCCGAGCTCGGAGAAGGAAGAGATAAGAGGGCCCTATGGAGAATGTGGTTAGAAATTCTCAGTTAATTTTAGAGTTCGTTTAGCAACATTTTATTAATTATTGTTAAGTACATGTCTCAATTTCAATTAAAACATGATATGGCAAATGTCACCTTATTTTGAACTCAAATTTGGTATCCTAGCGCCACCCTCCTTTAATTGTATTCATTGACTCTGTTCATTGGTTGGTATTATGGTCAATTAACGTTAATTTGAAAATTCTTTATCAATTGGTTGTTATCTTCTCCTCCTCCGTTTCTTATAGACATCCTTAGCCAAAGGCATATTCTTACCTATACGTACGTCCCTCATCTTCTCTTTGTATTCACCTCAGCAAGAGGTAATACAAAATATAGCCTACCTCAATATTACCTATATATCCCTTAGGTATTAAGATTGAAACTCTAGAGTTCTCTACAAGGCTTTAGGTTTTATCACAGTAACGCGAATCCTCATGTTCTAAAGGTACAAATTTCTCTTATTACCCTATTGCATTTTTTTAGCATACGTTGGGCTTTCTATCTTATAAGTGTCATTACTAAGGGCCAGTTTGGGATTGATGTGCTGTAAAAATAATTGCTGTCAGATTTGCTGTGAGAGAAATCAGCTGTGAGAGAAAGCAGTTTGGCGTTTGGTAAAATTTTTGTTAAAAGTGTTGTTGGTATTGATTTTACGCATAATCAGAAAATGATCGCCGCATAATCATTAAATCCAGCACTTCTTCAAAACTGATTCCTGCATAATCAGAAAATGAAAGCACCTCGTTAGTTGTTTTCCCTTATAGCTTTCTCTCACAAATTTTTTTAACAATAAGTGATTTTCTCACAGTTTACCAAACGAGTTGAGTTTCTCAATATTTTTAAAAAATCATTTATCACCCCAAATAAGCAATGCCAAACAGGCATTATTAATACTCATGAAAGAGGCAAACACTAGGAAAAAAAAATCCTTGCACAACGAAACTCAAAACTTCGTCGCTCAAAGTCTTGCGCGACCAAGTTTTGCGCGACGAAAAATAATTAGTTACTCAAAGTCACTTCGCGCGACGACAATACATCGTCGTTCAAAGTCTTGCACGACCAAATTTTGCGCGACGAAAAATAATTCGTCACGCAAAGTCACTTTGCACGATGACAATACATCGTCGCTCAAAGTGACTTTGCACGACGAAACAATAATCTTCGTCACGCAAAGTCCTCATAAAAATAAATAAAATAAAAAAATTATTTTTAAAATCTTTGCATGACGTAATCCAAACATTTCGTCGCCTAAACCAATTTATTTTTTTTTTATTTTTTTATTTTGTATGCATAACACTTAAGAAATTAAACGGTATATATATTTATTAAGTAGCTTTAAGTTTATTATTTTAGATTGGAACGGATTTTTGTTAGAAAAATATTGTTGTTCTAATTGGGTTTTTGTTAGAAAATATATATTTTAAATTGACGATCAAATTAGTTCATTGTATTCATATAGGATCAAGGAGTGTAGCTATAAAAAATCATCAAAATCAGAGTTAAAATAATAGTTAAATCGTGATTTTTCATTTATAACCGTCGAAAAGTTTTGTCTCATTACCTGATCTCTAAATGTTTATTTTTCCGATTTTTGGCGTATATGATCTCGAAGTATAAACAAACAAGTTTGACGGTTGGATTGTTGAAACTAGTTTTGTTGAATGCACATGCCATCAAAACTATATATTCACAAACAATTAAGAGTTTATTTATAATTTCGTTAAATATAACATAAGATTTTGTGGTATCCACTAGTGTAAATATTTTAAATTAAAGATCAAATTTAGTCATTGTATTCATATAGGGTCAAGGAGTGTAGCTGTAAAAAATCGTCAAAATCGGAGTTAAAATAACCGTTAAATTATGATTTTTCATTTATAACCGTCAAAAAGTTTTGTCCCGTTACTTGATATCTGAATGTTTGTTTTTGTTTTGATTTTTGGCGTATATGATCTCGAAGTATAAACAAACAAGTTTGACGGTTGGATCGTTGAAACTGGTTTCGTAGAATGCATATGCCATCAAAACAATATATTCACTAACAATTAAGAGTTTATTTATACTTTCGTTAAATATAACATAAGATTTTGTGGTATCCACTAGTGTAAATATTTTAAATTGAAGATCAAATTCAGTCATTGTATTCATATAGGGTCAAGCAGTGTAGCTGTAAAAAATCATCAAAATCGGAGTTAAAATAACCGTTAAATCATGGTTTTTCATTTATAACCGTCGAAAAGTTTTGTCCCCTTACTTGATCTCTGAAATTTTATTTTATTTTTTGATTTTTGGCGTATATGATCTTGAAGTATAAACAAACAAGTTTGACGGTTGGATCGTTGAAACTGGTTTCGTAGAATGCATATGCCATCAAAACAATATATTCACTAACAATTAAGAGTTTATTTATACTTTCGTTAAATATAACATAAGATTTTGTAGTATACACTAGTGTAAATATTTTAAATTGAAGATCCAATTCAATCATTGTATTCATATAGGGTCAAAGAGTGTAGCTGTAAAAAATCATCAAAATCGGAATTAAAATAACCTTTAAATTATGATTTTTCATTTATAACCGTCGAAAAGTTTTGTCCTGTTACTTGATCTCTGAATGTTTATTTTTTCCAATTTTCGGCGTATATGATCTCGAAATATAAACAAACAAGTTTGACGGTTGGATCGTTGAAACTAGTTTCGTAGAATGCATATGCCATAAAAACAATATATTCACTAACAATTAAGAGTGTATTTATACTTTCGTTAAATATAACATAAGATTTTGTAGTATCCACTAGTGTAAATATTTTAAATTGAAGATCAAATTCAGTCATTGTATTCATATAGGGTCAAGGAGTGTAGCTGTAAAAAAATAATCAAAATCGGAGTTAAAATAACCGTTACATCGTGATTTTTCATTTATAACCATCAAAAAGTTTTGTCCCATTATTAGATATCTGAATGTTTGTTTTTTGTGAATTTTGGAATATACGATCTTGAAGTATATACAAACAAGTGTGACGGTTGGATCGTTGAATGGTGTGTGTGTACATATATATATTTATTTATTAAGTAGCTTTAACCTTATTTATATTTTAAATCTTAAAATAAAATTATTTTATTTTTTATTATTCATAACAATTATTTTTATAAATATTGTGCTACGAACCAATTTTTCGTCTCTCAAAAGTTTGCGTGACCAACAGTTCGTCGCGCAAAACTCTAAAAATTTGTGTTGGTTTCAAAAATGAGACGCGAGATTATAGAAAAATAAAAATAAAAATTTTAGACTTTGCGCGACCAATATATATTTTTCGTCGCGCAAAAATTTGGGCGGGTACAAAAAATGGGACGCGGGAATTTTTATATATAATTTTTTTAGACTTTGCTCGACCAATATGTATTTTTCGTCGCCCAAAAATTTAAAAATTTGGGCGGGTACCAAAAATTGGACCTGGGATTTTTTTTATTTTTTATTTTAGAATTATTTTTAGACTTTGCGCTACCAATATTCCACTATTCGTCGCGCAAAACTTTGCGCGACCAATATTCCAATATTTTTCGTTGCGCGACCAACAATATTTTTCGTCGCACAAAGTGATACGGTTTTTAAAACCAAAATAACTCCTCCACCATTTTCTCAATGTCTTTCTCTACTCTTACCTCTTCTCTCTCTTTCCTTCTCCCCAAATCCCACCCTTTGTCTCCCACTCACTCCTCTCACTTAATCTCTCATCTCTCTCTTCACTATCTCTCACTCTCTCATCTCTCTTTTCACTATCTCTCACTCTCACTCACTCTCTCATCTCTCTATCACTATCTTCTCTAATTCTCTCACACTCACTTCTCTCTCTCATTCTCACTCACTCTCAATCTTGCCAAAAGGTATATTCTCTCCAAATTTTAAATTT
>NC_024131.1:14868798-14907813 GCF_000346735.1 Prunus mume
CTTGATGTAAAGATAAATTGAGGATTTTCTTCACTTTTACTTTTCTATTAGGGTTCCAACTCTAACTCAAGTCGCATAAGCCCTTAGTTCTCTCTACCTATCTGAAGGTCCGGATTTGGGTGGGAGGCAATAATTTGGAAGTTGATGTGTTTGTGTCTCTCTCACCTCTCTGAAGGTCCAAAACATTATTGACACAAACATCATCAACTTCCAAAATACTGTCTTTCTCATATTAGTGGTTCGATTGTGATGAGGAACATAGCTCCTACTAATAAGATTTCATATCTCTTGGGATCTCATTTTCATTTCTCTGACGATTTCATTTAGTAAAAAAGCCTAAAATTATATCGCATACGATAGTTTTCTATATAAACCGTCGTAGTTTTACTCCATACTTGTCATTTTGTTGATCTACCATCGTAGGCTACCAAAATCCAAATTTAAGACGACCGTATTTAGAGAAGGACAATCGTATAAAAAGAATATAGACGACAGTAGTTTTCATTTAACGATGTGGAAAAATAATATAATACGACAATAAAAATGAAAAAACCGACGTGGTTAGTAAAACAACCCAATGCTATATTCTAAATAACGAAGTGGTAAATTGCATTTACCACGACCGTTTATTTATACAAACTATCGTAATAAAAAAACCCACCGACGTCTTACAAAATAAAATTATTAACTGGGCTTTTCTTTTCCTGGATGTGAATATAAATTGGGGCTTTTCTTCACTTGTACTTTTCTATTAGGGCATTGGGTGGATGTTGAAAAAATCACAGGGTTCGAGGTTTCACACACACACCTAAAATGGCATGGGGATTTGAACCTGAAACCTCTAGTCTGCAAATCAATGCCATTATTTCATTAGACTAAACTTGGTTGACAAATCTTAAAACCAATGTTACCTATGGGCAAGGGCGGACCCAGGAAATTTTATAGGGGTGGACTAGTATTTTTTAATGGGAGATCCATTATATCACCTTTTTTTTCTTTAGGTTTACGTGGTTTTTTTGATGAGGGGTTTAATGGTTAATTGGCTATAGGCTATAGGTTTTTTTTTATATGTAAAGAAAATGAGTGGTAGCAACTATTCTCAATTAACAATTTTTAAATTTGATGGGAGTACACATAGACATAGAGAGTGCAGTCATATAGATTTACAATTGCACAATCACAAGCTACAAGCATTCAACAAAACCAAGAGACAACTAGACTATATAAAAGCAAATATCAAGTAAGGAATAGATTAAATTAGAAAAATGACAAGTCATCAATAAAATCATAGCAAATTGCATAAGAAAAAAATCCCCAAAATTTAACACACAAACTCTAAATCATAAAAGGCTAACAATAACAATTGAAATTGGAAATTAAACAAAAAGTAAGAGAGAAACTCTAATATTAAAGAACCCATTGGATATAGGTTGATACAACTTTAAAGAAGAGGAGACCTACTACTTCTAAGCTCTCAAGTTCAAATATAAAGTTATAGCTTACATGGGTGGGTAATAGAAAAACATGATTTTTGACGTGTGTGGGTGCCTCTAGAGATGAAATCTTACAGTTGTGATAGGCTAATTTCAACAAAAAGTGGTGGACTCTTTTTAATTAACTTGGCTTGAACTTAAGATGAAATCTTACAGTTGTGATAGGCTAATTTCAACAAAAAGGAGTGGACTCTTTTTAATTAACTTGGATTTAACTTATAAAATTAATATTAAATTTTTTTCACCTCCAAGTTTAGCACTAGGCTAGAGCCCACTCTAGCCCATGCCTAGATCTGTCCGTGACTATACTTGTGTGTAGCCACCCTCCACATGATAGCCTTTAGAAAAGGGCTAAAAGGATGATAGCGGCAGGTCGGTAATCTGGGTTCTTTTTATTTTTGGTTACTTTTTAAAAAACTTTTTTGTTATTTTATTCTTGGTTTGGTTTTTGAGTTTTGGTTACTTTTTTGGTTACCTTTGTTTTTGGACCGAAATGCCCCTTAACAACGGCCTTGCATTGCTTAAATTGAAAATTGCATGAACAAAATTGATCAAATTGAAACAATATGGACCAAAATAATAAAAGTGACAAACTACAGGCACCAAAAACGATTGTTTGTCAAAAATAAATAAAAATGGGTCTTTGCAGCCGAAAAGGGTATTTAAGGGGGCAGATGAGAAGTAGCGGTGGCTGGGCTCATATTCAATGCCCATTAATCCACCTCCAGCCATATTTGCCCCATAGTAAAACTGAGGCCCAAGCAATTCGACGTACAGCTTTAACCTTGTCTAGAGACTAGACATGGGTTGGATTATTAGGAGGATGAATTCATCAGCTTACATAAATACATACATGTATTTCTTTTCTCTTTTTTTTTTTTTTAAAGAAAAAAGAAAAAAGAAAATAGATTGATCCATCAACTTATCAAGAATTTGCTGATGAGACCATGGATCTTCTCGTTACAAGTCAGGAAAGCATCCAAGAAGATGGTGGTTTTGAGCTTCTTGCTCATAATTTTGGGGTATCAATGGCACTTCAAGTAAGCTGTCCAAATTTCTCCAGTCCATGTGCTGATCACTGCTATTCATGTTGCTCCTTTGGTCGTCATAGTGTTCAGTGGTTATATTATTGTTTTGCTGCTCATGCACACCTTGTTTGTTGGCCAAGCTTGTTGAAATGCTTGGGCTCTCTAGTTGAGGAAGTTCTGTGAGTTGGTTGCCCATGAAAATATGGTTTGAAATGAGATGATCTTGCTGATCCAAACCAAAGGATTGATATTGAAAACCTAGGCTCGGGTTCACCATATGCATCTCACTCCCAAAATTTGAGGATGAAGCATGGCTGTTATGTTCTCTGATATAGTAAGCATGCTTCAATGCTTCAAAACCTTGCCTGTGGCTAGGGCTTGGCTTCTTGAATGCCCGGCATACAACCCATCCTTCTTCCTGCATTGTCACCACCACGCCGGATTAGGGGCTTCATTATAAATTAATTTTCATAAATAGAGAAATATCTGTATGATATTGTAGTACGACCACAATATGAGTTGAGATATAGTTAAAATTTTCCGCTTTTAGGGAATAGTATAAAAAAATATCTGCTTATATTATAACATGTAGATGAACTATACCACGTCACCATACTCCACTACCACACTAGTCCACTTTGAAGAATAAATATATGTTATTGGTCTTCTTTTCTCTCCTCGTCTTGGCAAAATATTATGAATTAGTGTCTAATACAAGTACTAGTCCATTAGAAATCAAAATTAAATTAGTTACACATTATATATTTAGGGGAGTTGATGGGATAGATATTGAACTTGCCTGAGGGGGTGCATGTTCAGATGTTTGGAGGCGATATTCATGCATGATCCAGTCAGTTTTGTTCCCATTAGGTGCTCGTCCCTTGTAGAACACAAGGGTTTTCCTCATTCCTATAATGTTGTTCTTTGAAAGCACTGCCTTGTCCCTTCCTGTTGCCTTCCAGAATCCGGCAGCCGTGGCTCTATTTGTCCGAGTTCCAGTCGGGTACTTCTTGTCTTTGTGACTGAAGAAGTACCACTCATTCTGTTCACTGTAACCTAGCTTGCATCTTGCTGCACCACACCATACATAAGACATATGTAGCTCGGTATCTATGTATTTATGAAAAAAAGAATACGGCAGAAGCTGCACTTTTCGCTTATAAAATTTATAAAAGAGGAGTACATAATGACTTCTGGAAATAGTGTCAATAACTCTTTTATTTAACCGTTTCACTTATTTTTATTTATTTTGAGGAAAGCACTTGCAGAAAAATGCGTGGCATGATGCTTACTAAAAAGATGAAAATTGACTAATTCAAAGGAAATAAGTGCATTATGTTTTTTTTTTTTCGCTAACAGAAATATATCAATGCATCTTTCATATGTATATATGATTCCTTTATACAAATTGTGTCATACCCTAAATTTAAAATGTAGTATGAACGTATACATACTTAATTAGGTCTATATATTTAATTTGTGCCATATCCATCGATCGAGGTCAAATATCAAATTTAATTCGATCTTCATGTATATATATATGTACCTTGTATGTCCCATGGTTCAATTTTGTACAGGTCAATGTCAATAATGACGTCTAGATCAATTTGTAGTGAGTTGATCTTTCTTTTCAGGTAGTAACCCACAAGTTCTTCTTCTGTCGGGTGAAACCTAAAACCTGGTGGAACACAAGACTCCATGTGATCCAGTAACAATCTTCTGGTCTCCGAGCCTGAATATCATGTATGGAAAAAAAAAGTATGAGAGAGGAGTGAGGGAGAGAGATATATATAGAACATCTTCATTATGCTTTTGACTCTACGTGTGGTTGAATATATTTTCGTCCAATATCACATCAAATGACAAATAATGATGTGATATATATTCCTTCCACACACAGCATCTTGAAGCTTCTTTTGTGGGTTTAGGCCTAACATATGAAAAGCCGAGGAGACAAATATTGACTGTCGGAGGGATATTGAAGTGGAATTCTAAAAGACTAAGAGACTAGCTAAGCTAGCTAGTAATGATGGAAATTTCATCACTTTTGTGGAAGTTGTTAGTGGTGTTGCATGTGTTTGTGGCTATGACATTGCCAAAAACAATCATGGCATTTGCAGAGGAAGAGTGTGGAGCCCACCACACAAACATGGCAGATGATCGAATTAATAGTGGTTTATCCTTATAAGTAAGCATAATTAAGTGATTGGGTCGGACTCTCATGTTAGTCCATGACATATGTGGTATTGTTTCTCCTCTAGAGTTTGTCCTACATGATTTTCCTAAGAAGGTTTTAACGAAGCCCTTGTAATCGTGCCGGTTTTTGTGTGCCTTTTATTCTTTATGAAATATGAAAGAAATCTTCTTCTAAAAAAGCATAATTAAGTGATTTCTTTTTAATTAATTTCATATGCATGGAGTAATTAGGAAAAGTATATTGAACACAAAAGTTGGCCGAAAAGCTTGACTTTGCTGGCACAAGCATGTTCTATTTCTTTGAGTGCAGTGCACTCCGGGCCTGCTACCTCCGCCTGCTAGTGCTTAGTTTTAGTGGTGGCTAAGTGCTGGAAATTAAAACATTTCATACACACCCTACGCAACATAGTTATTTCTTCAAGCTAAAAAACCAGAAGAACAAAAAAATTTGAGAAACTGATATTTCAGCACATAATAATCCAGAATCAATTGAGGTCAATTAAACTCTCGCACACCAGCGGAAGATTCCTGGTGAGATCTAATTAAGTTACGAATAAGAAGTTATGATCCAATGTTTTGATGCATATTTCATTTCTCAAAATCAAAATGTGAAATTTTATGATGAGATTCAACATTTGCAATACCTAGAACATATATGATTAAGCTATATATATATATATACATGCTATAGAAGGATTGACATAGATTATCAAAATAACCTAGCTATAAGTACCCCTGTCTGTGTAGGTATAATATATATGATATGTAATATCAAACACAAGAATACTCACAGGAAAATAAATAAATGTATTGCTGCTGTGTGTCTTTGCGCTGGCCAAAGAGAAAATATCACGAGATTGAAGCTTCTGTTTCTGAGAGATTGAGAGATCGAGATCCAGAGAGAGAGAGAGAGAGAGAGAGAGAGAGATGGATGGAGGTAGACAGGAAGAATGCAGTGAATATAAATTTTTGTTGAAGAAAAAGAGAGGCTAATAAATGTATTTATATGCATGGAGCATGGAGCTTTAGATGAAGAAAAGAAGAGTAGATGAAGAAGAGGGAATTAAGAGAGGATAGAGTGGTAAGGGTATTGATTACATGAGGATTGCGCGTGGGGTGGCAGCTGAGAAAATGAGATGGAAGGTTTATTTGGACGGCGTCACACCAAGTTTTCACGCCACCCCCCGCCCACCGCTATTTTGTTCCCTAAGCTTTTCCATATATATGAATTCAATTATAATATATATGTACTTTTAGTTCTTTTTTTCTTGTTTTTTTATAACTAAACTAGATTTTAAGTTTTAACAACTCCACACTCACGCACTCTATGTCATGCATTTATCATCCATCACAAAATCTTAGGAGAGATTCAAATGCATTGTGTATTGTTGGATGCGACTGTATACAATGGTGGTCCAACGATTTGAATTGTCTAGTTTGAGAATAATCTCTGAAAAACAATCAACACAATCAGATTTTCACTAAATTAACCAACCCTCTCACATAGACATCTATCATATTCTCTCCTGAGTATGACTTAGCTCCGTAAGATTGAGGAGGAGCTCCTACTTACAACCAATGTGATTTTGGCACTTGTTAAATTCCAGCAACATTGACAAAATTTCAACAACAAAAAAATAAAATAAAATAATTTGACACTCGTCAAAACCACATTGGTTGTAAGGAGGAACTCCTTAATCTTGAGGAGCCAAGCTGTTCTTTCTCTCCTCTCACTATCCATCCTATCTGTTTGGTGTGCCGCCCTTTGCCATTTGGCACCATTCATCTACTGCCACCTATAGGGCCATGTCAGATTTCCAACCTGTCCATATCACAGAACCAATCATTTATCCTTAATTTGTTCGTATATTTATACTTTTTCCCTGCGCAGATGAGTCCCGCCAAAGTCATCCATCACGATCACTTCTCTTTGATCACTAAGGTTTGGGTATAAGATAAGGGCTTAATTAACCTTTTCTTATTCATTAATTAACATATATGGGAACAAGAATAACCTTATTGATTAACAAGGGTTTGGCTTGGCTGTAGCTTAATCTGTCAGTCCTTCATTATCAGTCTTGGGTTGATTTAAGATATATAAATCCATAGAACAAGCAAAATAATTAATCTTTTTTCACTGATTCAGATAATAAAAAAAAAGTTTGCGAGCCCTTTACAGCTATGGCTTCTTAATATTCTTCAATTAACATTGTTCTTCTGTTGGAAAAGGCCACCAGGAGGCTCAAATTAAATGCTATATACACACAGATGCTCATCTCAAGAGATATCTAAATACCAGTTTCTAGAGATTTGAACACCATTTGAAGATTGCTCTATCACCTGTATCGGTGTGATTTTGGATTGACGTACCGTCCCAGTTGTGATTATGCAGATTTCGTGCTGCAACAGTTCAATCCAAGTTGACACCTCCTCACCCCGAATATAGAGTTGTTCCGATTCCAAATTTTTAACTGTTTTTCATGTTATTTATCTTGCTATAAAGAGATCTTCCGTTCGTTTACCATTAAATTATTATTACGGCTTTATTTATTATATGTAACCGGTTCATCTTTGGACATAGAAAGTACCAATATGAGTCGTCTCCAACTTAGACCACAGCGGCCTGGTTCGAACTTAGGTTACTTGAGGCGCAAGTTATCAATTATTCATCTTTTTATTAGGCCCTCTGCACTACGTACTACTAACAGTGGTATGCTCGCATCCAAGACAATGTCCTTCCTTCTGCCTGATGCTAGAGAAATTTGAGGTCAACAAGATCTTATGATATCTACCGACTTTCCCATACTCTTTGTTTTATAACATAGTGTGTGATTTTTCCATTCATATATAATACTCTCCATCGAACATGGTATGCTAGATGATCATTCTTATCTCGTTGCTTAGAAATTGCTTTCATCGTCATTGCAGAAACTATAGCAGGATTAATTGCTTAAATTAATTGACCAGACCACCTTAATCATTTCGTTTGGAACTAGACTTGTCAACTTGAGATAATAAAACAATGGAACAATTAAAGCTATATTAAGAGAAACAAGACAAAGGCCAGTGCTAGTGCAATATATATACTATAGTATTAGCAAATAGTCATTTTTTAAGGACAATAGTTAGATTTCTATTTATGCACTCCATTTTAATAAATCTTCACCATACACTTGTCATAATCGGAACTGTTCATCTTAAATCGCTGTTTCAAGATTATTTATGCACAGAAAAAAAATTATCAATCCAATTTACAACCACTTAGTCATCCCATATGTATCAACTAAATGAATAATTCATCATGGTCTTAATTGCACCCAAAACTATCAATTTGTTCGATACATATGGATAACTAAACAATGTCTAATTTGATTGATTTTGTTTTGTTTTTCTTCTTTTTTTTAGAGATGGTCTTTAAATAGTTATTTAAAAGATTAACAATTCCGCATGACATGTGTATGGTGAAGATTTCTGTTCTAAGTATTAGATAAATTTTTAATTACTAAAAGTTGGCAGATAATTAAAGGTAACTTTATGATAATAGATGGCGTGTAATCAAGAAAGGTTTTCTACATAGGATCTCATGCTAGACTCTTCTGTTTAAGTAAAAGTGTGAGAGTGACTGCTCTCATGACTACTGTGTCATTGCAAAAGAAAAAGTACAAATATACAAAGTAAAAATGAAGCATATTTTTTTTTCTTTTGGAAAAAATAAAATAATAAAACAAGGAAAGAAGGAAAGGGCATGCTGATGGGTCAGGACTCATGGGAACATGAGTTCTCCATGAAATTAACGTTAATTTAATAATAAATTTTTATATTGTTCTTCTTTTTTCTATTTTTCCTACAAATTTAACTTCTCTTTTTATTATTCAGTCGTTACTAAAAGATATCTGAAAAAAATTATCGCTTTCTCTAAAAAAATATATATTTGAAAAATATTTAACTAAAATAATACTGATTTAAAAAATAATTTTAGCTTTATTAGACACGTTTCTAGAATTAATTTTGTAGGTACTCTGCATGCTTCATGCTACAAAGAAACGCATGCATGGAAAATGTAATCAAGAGAGAAAAAAAAAGCATGTGGATGGCTCAAGTGACCTCCCATCACCTTTGTCTTGTGTGTGAACAAGCTCTATAACCAGTAGGTACAAGGAGGAATCACTCATTATTAGTCCTTAATTATGAGTGCAAAACAACAATGGCAATCATGGTGGCAGATCTTTCATGGATTTCATCACTGAATTGAAAATACTGAAAGTCGGCCTAGCCAATTATGAGAAATTCTAAAGAGTCCCTTTATGGTAAATGTGTGTCAAATCCGCATAAACCCTATGCCAGTACCTGTATTTGTATGGTAAAAGAGCCCCTAATGAGGGACATATAATTAGTACATTATAGTCGGTGAACGTAAGGTTTCTAGTTTCCTAAGTTTCCTAAGAAGGAATAAATTCTCAACACATCTTCTCATATGGCACCACACACAAATCAAATATATAGAGACAACTCATCTCAAGTGACGTAAAAGCACGTGTGGATGTTGGACTCAAGATGCACATAACTTTTCTCCAATACGATGGTCCAATTCAAAACTATTTGACGATTCTAATAAGATTTAATTTTAAAAAAAATTCATACCCTATCCCCATCTAGGTTAGCGGGGCTTAATTATTTATCAATGGATGGATATCTCTTTGACAAGTTCACATACCTTTTTCAATTTTTTTATGCAACGATTATAGTAGAATTGAATTTAGTACCTCTTCCAACAAAGTAGAGAGTTGATCGGTATCACTGGATTTAGTGAGGGCTCATAATGAGTCAAACACCATCTATGAAATATGTATCAACACTGAATTGATGGGATTCTTGATTTAACAGTACTAAACGCATTAAGCCTGAAAATGGATCGATCAATTTGAAGAGGTCTGCTTCATGGCCGGTTGCGGAAATGCCTCTATCATGGTCAGTCGGTGTACCACTTACCTCATCCTACGAATCATTTCACAAAAATAGTAGTAACCAACAGTATATATGACTTTGGAAAGATTCAATTTTGATATTATTTTGGCGCCTCTATTGTTTGGGTCTTAGACTATTATTTTATTATTATTATTTTTTTTTTTTTTTTTTTTGGGAAAAGGTTTGATCTTGAATTTGTTGGTCACAAATTCATTGGGGCTGAAAAAAGTTTTGTTTAGTAGTTCGTAGTCTCGTACATAATTTAAAACGTTAACATTCAAAAAACTGTTAGACAATTAATGTGGAAGAAACAAATACACACATTTAATATAATACTAATTATTATTATTATTTATAGCAATAAGTGTATTATCAGTATGTCATAAGTCCCATGTGATCGTTTTCAATACACAACTAAAATTTGTCATTAGAAACCCAAGAATAATGTGGTCTAGCCCACTTAAAAGGGGTCTTAACTTGATGACAAGAGTTCTGAGGTTCGAATTCCCCCAATATCATAATTGTGTCTGTGTGAGAAATCCACCTTTCTATTGCTTGTACTCAAAACGATTATGGGGGTAAACATAAACTTGATGATACAATAACTCAATTGTAAAGAGTGGTTGGTGGGGTTGCTTTAGCAAACAAGAAATAGTGCAAACAAAGCAAGTTGGATGTTTTGGGGCGGTTTGTGGGACTTGTTCTTTGCTGCGTCCCACATACATTAATGTATTTAATAGCAACATTTTCAATCCTCCTCATAATATCCCCATCTATTCTATTCAACAAACATTCTAGAACCTACACATAGCTAGCTAGCTAGCCAAGAGAGAGAGGTTAAACGACCAAGCTTGAAAATGACTTAAACATGCTCAAGAAGAGAGAGAGAGAGAGAGAGAGAGAGAGAGAGAGAGAGAGAGGCAAAGATTGATAATGACATGTCTCCTCACACACCCAAGTTGTCCTTTTTATATTTCCCTAAATGTGGTATGAGACATGGAAGGCTTAATGATTACTTGTGGGGTTCTAATCCGATTGTCTGTTCTTGTTCCTATACGATCCTCCTTTTTTAAATGTATAAAATTATTTACAAGAGACAACATTCATCTTCCTTGGGTGTGATATAGCAACCAACCATACTATACAAGTGAGATGCTACTCTCTTTCCACTTGCAAGCCGGCTCAAGTAGTTCCCTAGCTATTCATACTGCAAGGTGGATAAAAGGTTAAAGATGATGATCCCCTGGAAATTTTGTTTTCTAAGATTTGTTTGGCTTTTATATGAAACTGTCACTCATTTGAAGATGAAGATCACTTGTGCAACCCACTTGGTTGAATTATCTAAATTGTCTATTTTTAAGTTTCAATTAAGAGATTATATCCTTACCCAAAAAAAATATATATTATAAAATCATTTAACCATTCGAACATTATGGAATTTTAGTAGCTATGAGAAGCATTGTATTCATTTATTTATTTGCTAGAGGTTTCCATAATTCCTAATTTGGATAAAGGATAAACGATCTATGAACTAATGCTCAAAAAATAAAAGTATATATCACTGAACTACAACGCAGAGCAAATCTTACAAACAATTCTCACTTCTCCTTTGGTATATCAATTAGCTTATAGAGAGGATTTTTGCACATAAGAAAAATGCGAACATCCTATTGTCGGTATGAAATCTAATTATTAGAACCATACATTTTGTAGATTCTCAGTTGTTTCCATAATTTATGTTGATGCATAAAAATCGTTCAACCAATCAGAGTGGGGACAAACCAAGTCAACCCTTTCTCAAGGACGAACTTGGTTAGGATGTTGCGCTTGTGTATATCTTGTCCCTACTTGGAGTGGCTAAGTAGGGGCATTGCTGGCTTCTATTGCTGAAAAAGAAATAGAAGACGGTCACTAAAGAGGTGGTGGTGGGTTCACGAACTACCATCCAATGCCTAATTCAGTCTTTTCCCTAAAAAAAAGGTTACCAAAAGTACTGTACTTAAGTATTAAGGAGATTCGAGTTACCGTTTTAAGTGAAAAGTACTCCCTTTTATAAGGAATGTTAGACCTTTCTATTGTCCGTTTTCGATGTGGGACTTAGGGAGTACGTTGATGACGTGGCATCCGTTAAGTGGGTGGTTAGTGGTGGCCTAACGTGTGTCTCCCCTCTTTTTGAAAAGCACGCGTCAGTAGAACGTTCTGTGGGCCGTTCTGGACCCTCCTTACCCGTCTTGAGACTCCTCAAGTGTGAGTAAGGTAAATGTCGATTTTGGGCATAACTACCTCCTTATGTCATTTGGGCCTTTATATTTATTAGGCTCTTTTAGGGTAGACCTTATGGATACTTTTGGTGTTCGTATTAACAAATTTTTATTTTTTTTTAAAGTAGAGTTTACACAAATATTCATTGGGTGTCTAAGGGTACCTTTGTCTACATGAGTGGAGGTAGAATAGCTCAGCAAACTAAGCTATACCCCCACTAGTTGGTATCAACAATTTAAATGACCGAACAATTGTTTAACAATGAATAATATAAATATGATAGAACCATGTTCTACCTTAACCCAATGTACACAAAGAACCAACTTTATTACCAAGAACAAACTAATACAATCAACATGACCTTGGCAATGCACAATTAATCAACTAAATAGCCGATTGCAGTGCACAATTAATCAACTAAATAGCCGATTGCAGGCTAGGGATTATCTCCGCTACTAACCAACTAATAACAACCATTTCCAACGTAGTTGATGAGTGAGCAATAATATATGCTAGGTTCGTATTATTACCCTCCCTGCAAACTATCCTTGTGCTCAAGGATAAGATATGAGGCATGAAATTCTGATGCCACTTGATGACGATAAAAGCTGCATCTTATAAGTCATTGAGCCTACTCGAGCATCATGGTGAACAATAAAATGATAAACTGAATTCTAACCACCCTCTTCCTCAGTTTTAGTCACACTGTTGGAAAAGGTAGATTGTCAAAAAAACCTATTTCCTTTAATTTACATATCTTGTAACCAATACACCACTTATTTAACAAGAGATTGATCCCCTTTTATCTGGCACAAGAAAAGAAATAAAACTTAAACCTCATTCTAAATAATTCAGAAAAAATAAAAACAACAAAACTCAGCAGTTTTACTCTCTGTAAGCGCATTTCGTTAATTTTTTTCCGTGTTTTATGTTTCAATTATAAATCTAATCTAACATGTTTACAAACAAGAAAAATGACAGGACTATAATCATGCATCTACAAATACAAGGCAACTCATCCATTCATGTCTACAAGGAATTTGTCTGATAAGTGTTCAGAGAAACCTGAATGCTCATCAATTCGTGTCTAAAGGAAGTTTCTCTCAAATGAGCCCGAAGAAAACCGTGACGTTAAAGCTTGATTCATGTTTTCTGAATCCAATTTTACACTTTGCCTCCCACCTGACAAATCCTTCTCACGATCCCAAGGCTTCCACGGATGTTTCCCCACCCAGTCCTCCTCTGTCTGTTGCTTGACTTTTCTCTTTGAACGCTTTACAGTCTCCTCTTTGTGTTTTTGCACCAATGATTTTGATCGTTTTTCGTTATTGTATTTGTCCACCAACTCTGCATCTGAACTCTGCTTTTTCTTTTCCACCTCATTTGAAGCAAGGGCTGCAGCCTCATTATACGCCTCCAAGTAACTGCCATGGAAAACATAATATGTTAAAATTTCATACATGCACACACAGAGAGTTACATATTACACAAGTGCAAAGCAATATAGTACACACCCCATCTTAGCTTTCTGGGCTCTGTCTGAAGGGGTATCAGTCCAAGCACTGGTATCACCGCGTCCTTCTTTAGTGCTCTTGTTGAATCTGGTTGATTGTGTAGGAGGCATACCATGCTGACAAGAAAAAACCATCAGCATTATGACTAGCTTTCATCAAATACATATAGTCAGTTTTAATTACTGGCTGGCATTCTAACATTGTGATTCAAGTATCAAATTGATGCTCTTCGAAAGATATCTCTCAAGGCCTTATCCGTTTACCTTGTTCAGCAGATTAAGGGTGGGAAATGGGAAAAGACTCAGGTTTTGGGATGAAAGTTGGGTAAGGGAAACAGAATTTGTCCTTCTTAGTGCTCGTTTGTGCTTTAATCCTTCTACTCTTCCTTTATTTTCGAATTTTTAATCCCAGCTAAATCTGAATAATCAGGAAGTAGAGGAGTTAACCGAGCTAATATTGACTATCATAAAGAATGTGGTATTGTTCCCACTTAGATAGGACGAAAGAATATGGAGGTTTGAGTTATGAGGAGTTTCGATTATGGGATGACACACTTTTTGGTTCCTCTCAAGCAACTAGGGAGGCTAAAGTACCACATGACGTCCAGGTTTTTGGTTGGGTTATTTCCCATGGGAAGATGAATACTTGTGATCTGGTGCAGAGGAAACCCTGATGGACACCAGGAAAAAATAATTTGGTTCAGAAAATCCTTAATTTTGAAATTACTGCAGTCTTTAATTTCGAATTTGCTTGAGTCTTCTAGATTTTATTTTATTTTATTTTATTTTATTTTGTTGGAGTCTTCTAGATTTAATAAGCCTTAGGTTGTCCTGCATCAAGACCAAATTAGTGTCTACCTCCTCATTGGTGTGTGATGTGCACAAATGATGCAGAGTGTGACATTTGGTGCTCCACTGTTCAGTTCCTTGGTTAAGATTGACGATAGAGGATAGTTTAAGTTTCGAAATTCCAGGATCATGCAATAATCCATAATGTGAGAAGTTTCTCTTCTTTCGAGGTAAATATTGGGGTTTAGTGATAGAAAGATGTGCTGTGTTGGAAAATCTTAGGTGGTTTGGATGGAGAGAAATAGAAGAATACAAAAGGCAATTTATATAACAAGATAACACGAATGAAAAAGCACATACTTTCCTTTCAGGTGGCAGCGTTGTCATCCACTCATCTCTTTTTGGTGCCACCTTAACATCCATGTCTGCTAGGAGCTCATCATCACCCTCCATAGATATTCCTGTTGAAAAAACAAAAAGTTTTCTTTCAACTAGAGCAAACAATAATGTCAACACAATTAGACAGAACAATAATTTAGCAAGTGTTTAAATCCAGAATATGGAAGATTCAAGCAAGATATTGATAGTATATTTTAGTACTCCAGATTTATGGAAATATTGAAATTTACTTTAAAACATGGAAAGTTCAAATAAAACTTTAGAAATGTTATACTAATCAGTAATGCATAAATTAGACATGTAAATTCTGTGAATTAGCATATCTGTATGTTGATTTACTTTTTTGGCTTTCGAACGTTTACTTGATTGATAAAAGTTAAACGAGACAATAGCTAGCAACCCGTTACCCATTACCAAAACTAACTGACAGCAAAACATATAACCAGCAAATAGTCAACACAAGTACACGTAGTAAGTAAGACAACAAAATTAAACAAACAGAAAACCCAAAGTAACCCATTGTGAAGGCATTGGGTTAGCTCAAGTGATGGGTGAGGAAACGGGTTAGGAGGTCAAGCTTTCAATCCCTTTCAATATAACGGATAAAAGAAATAAATACATACGTGGCTTATCGTTATTCCAGATCAAGGGCTGATACCACCACAGGTTCCGGAAAACCATAAAAAAACCAGAATACAAAGGAGGATGGAGAACGGGAGTGTTATCTGATTTAGGGTTTTTCAGGTGCTAATTGGAGGCAGAAAGTGCAGAATAGGGGTTTTGGAGTGTTTGAAAGAAAAAATTTGTGTGGTGCTGTTGGGGAGGTTGAAAGGATCATCTTATTAATTGGACAATGGTTCCGAAAACCGAAGAGTTGGCATTCTGTTGGCTAGAGGCCTTATTGGGAAAGCAGTTGTGACATTTCCTGGTTGAAAGTCCCTTTGGCATGCAGTGGTTAAAAGATATGTTTTGGCAATCAAATTGTTGGAAATGGAGACATAATTATGTTTGGCAAGATGTTTGAATGTAAGAAACTCTCTAAAAAAATCTGTTTCTGGACAACATAAGTTGTCCAAAACAACACAGTAAGGCTATTTCTATCCTGAATCCTTATTGACTCTATTGTCTTAAAATTGAACTGGGACTTTGGTATTAGAAGGAACTTGCACGAAGTTGAGCTGGTGGAGTCATGTAGGAAAATCGGGTGAGAAAGGAAGAGGAGAGAGACCCAAACTCCCCCTGGCCTTTTGCATCGCACAAAAGGTGTATAGGAGTCTCTAACAGAAGTTATAAAACTTCCGTCATCTCACAGGCCGTTGGCATCACACCTGAAGTGCTTTGCAATCACTATGAGTCAACCCATGCCTCACACACAAGCAGGAAATAACAACAAATATTCACTACAACATGCAGTTGGATAATTTTCTTGACTAGAAACAACCCCAATTCCGGCTGTGCTCAGATTCTACCTACAGATCAGTTTCTGGTTCAACTTAGCATCCATGTTACAAATAATTTTGTCATTTAGGAAAGGGTAAACTGCCGAATACCACCCTGAACTATATCGACTATTGAACTTAGCACCTTGAATTATTTTTCAACCAATTTAGCACTCAGATTAGTTTAGACGGTCCATTTAGCCCATGCCGTTAGTTTTTAGCCAATTTCATCCAAATCCGTCAAAAATGTCACGTGAATGACATATGCCTCAACAAATAATAATAAAAAATATATATTTTTATAAATGTTTTATTGTTTAACAAAAAATAATAATCAATTAGCAGATCCACCAACACCGCCCCCTTCCCCTTCTCCTCCTCCACCAAATTCTCATCCCTCAGATCGGATGTGAATCACCAAGGCATAGAAAGACAATTACTGATATGTTTGAAGTCACAATATATTTTCCTCTTCTCCTACCCTTTCTCAGCAACCAAACAACCGACTGGGGAGGAGGGAAGACAATATATCTTATCAAATCTTCGACTTTCCAAAGCATTCAAACACGAAGCTTTATACGTCGCCGTCAAATCTCTCTCCACCAAGGCCACCTTCCCAAGCACCTCAGCCACGGCCTTCTTCATGGCCCAATCCTCATTGCTTAAAAACTCAACTACGCACGGCGGAAGCCAGCCCAACATGCCTCCGCCGTGGCACTGACAATGCTCCCAACAAGCTTCATCACGCAAAACCACACAAAAGCTACTAACTTTCACGATTTGGCACCAACCCAATTCAATTTTCCTTAAGAAAAAACCTATTATATCCCAATTTCCACCATATATAAGAAAATCTTCACATACCCACGAAAGTTTTTCTGATGAGAAGTTGAACTCTGAATACAACATAAAGAATTGAGGAAAACCCAGAAGTTTTCTTCCCCAAAGCTGCCAAAATATTGAACAAAATCACATGTAACACAAAACCCACAAAGAAACCAACCAAAAAGAGCTCGTATTGAGCTCAAGCATAAGCACCCAAACAAGTTCACCTTAATTTCCTTTGAAGCAAGCCCTGAATTTTCCAAATCGCAAATGAGAATGCAAAAATTGAAAGGCTCCTCATGTGAAAGGGGAGACGGTGGCTTCCGTCGGAGGAGAGGGGAGTCGGTGTTCGGGTGGGGATTTGTTGGTTTTCTTTTGTTCTTTCTATTTTGAAATTATTTTTTTTCATTTTTTACAATTTTTTTTTGTACTGTACCTTGTAAAATGGCACACTTACCCTTATAATTAAGGGAAAATTGGATGGAAGTGTAAAAATTTGACGGCAGGGGCTAAATTGACCATTTAGAATAGTCCAAGGGCTAAATTGGCTGAAAAAATAATTCAAGGTGCTAAGTTAGACAATCGATATTTTTCAGGGGGTATTTAGCAGTTTACCCTTGAAAAGCATGACATTAACTTCAACCCTCCTTTTGTATTGTGTGGGAGGAGGGAGCGAGAGAGAGAGATATTAGAAGACAAATTGAGATGAAAATTTCCATATTAGCAAAAAACAAGCTAACCTTGTAACTTTCTCCACTGTGCAGCCTCACGCATTGCTTTCAACTCAACCTAGTGGAGCAAAAAGCTGCCAAGTTATAGGTGATTTTTTCAGAATATTGCTTGATCCAACACAGTGGTGAAAATTCATACCTTAAATTTTTCATGTTCCTCCTTGAGTTTAATCTTGTCATCCAGCACTTTCCGCTACAACAAACAGCAAGGTAGGGAAAAAAACCATCAAAATCAAACATCAAACTGAAAGCTATAGCAGGGGGCCAAATAAAGACTGAATCAAATGACATATCTAACTTCATAGTTTACTATTATTTAACTAATCAGGCATTGACAATGCAATGATAAATCTCTAATTAGTCTTTGATTATGTGATAGGAGTAAGTTGTATAATTATGCATAGATTATGTAGTTATGCGAGTGTGATATGAATGCCATATGATTCAAAAAAATGGGAAATAGAAAAACAATCGGATGAGAGCAGGGACCCCAACAGAACAGTACCTTCTCACTCTACAAATCAAATACAATGCATTTCCTAAATAATAACTTTCTTTCAAAATCAATGGCTAAAACAGCAACAATAATGGGTTAGCTAATCTGTCAACTCCCTATAACAATGTAATTGTGCAGAATACTGGTAGCGTAAGTTCTAGATTCCAAATGGTTGAAGAAGCTTATCATGTTGTCCATAGCTAAAATGGGCAATTCAAGCAATGAAAAACTTGTATTCATTATTCACAACCTTAAAATAGCCAATAGCCCTCTATGTTCATCTTCCTAGGGAGCTTCATTATGTTTGTGGAGGATTAAAAGTTAGTTTTATTTGCGCCAAACAGTCAATTCTCTGCCACTCACATATGCCCCAGAAATGTTTCTATATGATCCAGTTTAAAGAATGAAAGTAAGCATGCAACCTCAAATGATGACAAAGTGTACAACTGGATTAATTGTTGAGGGGAGGGATGCTTCAGATATTCATTGTTCATACAAGTTAACTAAAGCAACCATGACCAATTGGATTGCAATCGATTCCAGTGGATCCTTTTTTCCGTGGATTGAGTGAGGTCAAATTATTGCCTGGGTTCCAAAGTAGTAGGAAAGCGAGCATCTACCTGCCCCTTTAGATCATTCTGTTTGGCTTTTAATAAGTAATTGTGCAAAATATGTATATATAGTCTAATCTCCCGCTAGATGTCCTTAAAAAATTGGAATATAATAAGAGAAACTTCACCAGCCTGAAACCAGGCTGCACATTTTCTTGTAATTCTAGCACAAATAGCAGTTCAGAAATATAAACTACTATTCTATACAGAAGAAAAACACAACCCAAGTTGTGAAACAAAACTGGTAGATTCAAACCAATAAAACAAATATTTCACAGTGATCATGCAAAAAATACATAAATATACCTCTCATCCATAATATATCTGTATAAAGAACTCACCTTATCTGGATCTTGTAATTCTTTAAAAGCTTTATTCAACTTAACAAATGCTTGTTGAGCTTGAGGATGCGAGCATTTATCAGGATGCACCAAAAGAGACATCTTCCAATACCTGACAGATAGGATCAAGTGATTAATAAACAAAGAAATCAAAGGCAACATACCAAATAGCATAAACTCAAAAGTCCACAAGCATGTAGAATAGCTAAAATTAACACAACCCTCACGATAAAAAATTAAATAAATATCAGCTGTTATACCTTTTCTTTATATTCTCAGCAGACATATTTTGGTTTGCTCCTAGAATATCATATAGACTATCATCCGCGGCATCCATGATCCTTGTAACCTGATTGGTTGCATGTTGGTCATTGAGTTTAAACAATACAAGAATAAAAAATACCAAATATAGACTACATAAAACCAATAAATAAATTAAATTTAAAGCTGGTACTTTTACCAGCTACATCTGCAATGTAAATAAAAAGTACAGCCCAAAAGACTGTAGGGACAAGGACTATTTCACTCCAAACATCCTTGGAGCCACGAAAGTTCCACAGAACAAATCTGGGAGAAAACCTTAAAGCACCAGAATTAATCCAAGGGAAAAGACTGAAATTTACTTTTGAAATCTCATTACATTGCATTAAGGTCCTATCTCTTTTATAATATGCACCTTAAAATCTAGACTACCCTCTTACTGACTACTTGTAGTCACGAGAATTTAAATTAACTCTTAAATTTACATTCTTGTATTTGACTACTCATTTAATTACCAAAATGCTCAACAACTCTTTCATCATCTAAGACCAAAACTCTTCGTCGTGCATAATTTATATCTGCTACACATGTGCAAGAGTGTGTAAGAGCAGAAGGAAAAATGAAAGCTAAGGCTAAAAAGAGATGAGTTGTGATGATTAAACATGAACTCTCACCCAATCTAAGGCAATATGTAATGCCCTTATTAACTTGAGTATTATGTCAGCGAGATAAAACAATCATACCTCTTCGAACCGCTCAGCTTCATTAGCTGAAGCAGTTTCAGCAACCATAGCAGGCGGTGGAGGTCCTATAAAAAATTCACTATCTTCTTCCAACTCAGCTTCTCTGTACATATATTATATATATTAAAAACCACGACATTTAAAGTCCTCTCAATCTGAACCATGTCCATAAGTAAGCCCAAATTATAACTGTATTCTAAAAAAATAAAACTTGAATAATTCCAAAATTTGTTTCAAAATAAAGCGACCACTCAATACAGTTAAAGAATATACCTGAGCTCAGCCTGTGCATCTGTCAATTTCGCTGCAGCAGCAAGTAACTCAGCTGATGGCATCGCAGGGCCAATTACCCTGCAATTGTTGCAAACAATCAAAACAAAATAAAAAAGCAAGGTTCTTTTCTTAAGCAAGTGTTATTAGATATTTCATTCAACATATATCAAACACATCAGTACTTGATGCAATATTAAAATCAAGTACAGAACTATATTTAAGTTAAAAATACTTTTACTCGTGTATTAATTTTAAGCAAACCAAAATGTTGGGGCTGCTTCACAGGAAAAAGCATAGTCTTATTAAAGATTTCTAGAGGAACAAAAATTATCATGACAACTTGTTTTACAAGAATAAGTTTTTCACAATTGAAAAGGAATTTTCAGCACTTTATTATATTTTGTTATCTTTCCACATTCTTTTCTTTCGAGAATACTTTGTTATCTTCTCATTCATTACAACATCAACACAAAAAATAACTACAAAGTATAATAGACAAGGCAGTAACGACCGATGAACATCGTGGAAAACCTCTTAATGCAGTTATCAATATGAGAAATTCATATGCAGAGATGGGTCAGAAAATACTAGTGAAAAGGGGTAATACTTTACAAAACTTGGTTTTGTATGGAAGCTGTAAGAAAACAACAATAAAGCAGTGCATATAAATATATTTTATAAATTTAAAAACTAATACAAGTTGGTTAACTGGACAAAAACATCAACTAGTACTTGTGAGTTTTAAATCAAACTAACAAACACTTACACAACTACAAAGAGTGAAAACAGAGTCACTACCTTCTTTTGGGACCAGTATCATCATCCTCCATGCATGGCACTGTCCTATTATTTTCACCAGCCACTTGTCTGTGTTCCTCATCCAGTTGTTTTGGATGCATCTCATTCTGTCCAGATTTAGGTTCTAAGGATGTTTGAATCATGAGCCCAACAACCTCCAAAGTGGGACGAACATTTGAAGGCAGCAAAAAAACTCCATCATTTTGCTTCAGGTTTAATGCAAGGAACAACTTCCTTAGATGCTTAATCAAAGATCTTTCTGATATTCCCTTGATGTCAACTGCTTGCCCACCATCAATCATTTCTAAAAGCTATATCAAACAAATGCTGACAACTATCAATAACATTTCATCACTATATCCAATAGGTGAAAAGTAAAACCATATTAGTTCTCACATGTAAGGTTCCAGTCTTATTGCAAAAACAAATATAAAGTACAAACACAAAACAACCACAGATTGAAGAGATTACTGAGAAACAACTAAACAAAAATAGTGTTTCTGTGTCGACTGCCGGCCCACCATATCACTGTTTATGGTAGCAAAACATTGTCAATTCACACTTTTACGGGCAATCAGAAGAATTATTTTATACAACATATTACTGACAGATTTGAATAAAATATGCCAAAAGACCATCTGAAAAACATAAAGTACCTTTGACATGGAACCAAAAAAAAAACCAGTTGATATGAAAATCAAACTGAAGATAACTACCGATCAGTCTAAATTCATGGCTGGAAAATATTAGAAGTTCTCTAGTTAATATTCAAACTTAATCAAATAGCAAGTCAACAAGAAAAATCAAACTTCAATAACTGACAATTAGTATCATGGCTGGAAAATATTGGGAGTTCTCTGGTTAATATTCACACTTAATCAAATCTTAAGAGTTTCATACATGAATTCTACTCCATCTATTTTGAACATAAATTTTGTTAAGAAGCACATGCAAAAAGGATGATAAGTTTACCTGTTTCAAATCATTCCCATACCTGGGTCTGAATCATCACCACTTAAAGACCCCCCAGAACCAGAGTCATCATCAACCCCATAAGCCCTCTTCTTATTGTCCTCCTTTTTGGATTTCCTTCTCCTCGTCTCTCTCTTGCTTCTCCGTTTCTCTCTCCTTTCCCTTCTCCTTTCTTTCTCTCTTCTCGAATTATCATCTTTTCTGTGGCGGTGGCGCCGGTTCCTCTTTGAAGAGCGTTCAGATTCCTCAGAGCTTGAAGAAGACGACAATGACGAATCGTCGTCGCTTGTGTCGTCAAAATGCTTCTTTCTCTTGCTTTTGCTGCCCATTTTAATTTGACAACCCAATAATATTCAACCGACCGAAGCAGAAGTTCCTACTTGTTATTCGATAAGGCATCAATTTAAAGGTTAGCAAAAACCATTACACCTCATCATCAATTTCTGAGTGGATATTAAACTAAAATATACAAAGAAAAAACTATGGAAGCTTACCTACGCAGAAGAGCCTTGGTTCGAAACCAGGATTTAAAGCCTGGTGGTGGTGAAGATTTGGTGCCAAAATTGTGCACTTTTTTGTGAGCTGCTTACAATTCTCCACTCAGCAACAATTAAACCCTAAATTATAAATAGAAAGAAACTAGAAATTAAACCGTATATTTTAGAAATTGAAATCAGAAATCAAACTCCAAATCATGAGTAAGAGATTGAAGAACAAAATAGAGGGGCATGGGTGCTGCTGTTAAACTTAAATGAAGAAGATGAGAATTTGAACAACGAACCTGCAAAACCAGAACACGCTGGGATGGGATTTGCCTGTCTGCAACAAATACATGGCCAATATGCTGGGAAGGGTGTGTTTCATTCGAGAATAAACAAGAAAAATAAAATACAGGAATGAGAAAGGGATGGAGCTTGGGTTGGGCTACGGGCTTTAAAATTCTTCTTTGTAGAAAAAAAAATATATTGTAGTTTGAATTTTGTCAATTTTATATTTGTAGTTTTCAATTTTGCTAACTTTATTCTTGTAGTTTTCAATTTGAAGCAATTCAATGAATGATTTAATTTTTATTAAAATTCCTTCCAATTCCATTAAGTTTTGAATACCTGCACTCATGTAGAGGGGTATTTTGGCACTTTTGAGCCAAATTCTTTCCAATTCACCCAAATTTTAAGCTAGAGATGTAAATTTTTCTAAAATCCTAACGCTTTGTTTAGATAAGGGAAAATAACTCAAAATTTTGTTAAAAGTTAGGAATTTAAGAGGAGAAATTGACATTTCCTTTGTTTGGCAACTTAAGCGCGGAATTTATTAAATGACACGAGGAAAAAATCATGGAAATTGAGGCATCAAATTCCCGAATTTAATATCCACCAAAATGGGCGTTATTTCACAATTTCCATAGTGTCATACTAAATTCTGTCAGTTACAAAATTCGACATACATAAATCCAAACATTGAAATATTTAATTGCCATAAATTAAAATAATGGAAATATAAATTCTATCATTTTATAATTCTATATAATTTTCAATTCCTTCATCCAAACGAATGGTAAATGTCCTTTAAAGTGAATTGAAATATCCCTACACATGGTCACAAATTATGGTTGACAAGGTCGTGTCGTGTCGCGTTCGTGTCGTGTCAGACTTTTAAATGTGTCAAGAATCCTCAACCCGTACACAACCCATTCATTAGACGTGTCAAGAATTCCAAACCCAAACACGACCTATTTATAAAGGGGTTAACACAACAAGACCTGTGTAACCTGTTTACTAAACAAGTTGAGTTAGGTCACAAACAAGTAACTTGCTTAGTAACCTGTTTAAAAACCTACTTAAAATCTAAAATGTTCTATTTCTTTTTTGATGAAAGTAGCCGTGTTATAAACATTCCAAAATCACACTTAAATTAAAAAACTTCAAATACAATTTCATCAGTTCACTCCAAATCAAACATAAAACTTTGATTAAATTACAACATAAAATACAAATGACATTCCCAACTCCAATAATATTCAACCACCAACATTGATGGTATTTGAACACTCAACAAATTGGGAGGGATTCATGTCTATCTTGCTAATATCCTTAGTCAATTCTTCCAAGTTTTGTGCTAAAGTGGAATTTTCTACAATTCAAACCATAAGGCTTCAGCAAATAATCATAAAAAGAAACAAATACAATCAATAAGATGATAGGAAGTATACCTTGTTCACCAAATATCTAGTCTCGTGTACAAATGAGTGCCTCAACATTTTCAGGTTTGAGAGCACTATGATACTGATCAAGCACTCTACTACCAACACTAATGATGTCTCAAAAGCTACTGTAGATATTGGAATAGATAGTACATCACGAGCCAAAATACATAGGTCAGGATATCAAAATTGGTTTGCTTTTCAAAAATCAAGAACATTCAAATTTATCTTCCTGTCTACTTTAGGCTCATCTAAATACAATTGTAGCTGAGACTTTTGGCAAGAAGTGGTAGACTCCTCACTTAGGTATCAAATTCCTAATAATATAACAACATTAATATTGTGGGAGCCAAATTATATCAAAACCCTGGGTCAAATATTTCCTTCCATTTGGGGATTATTTGACCTAATTGAGAGTTACTCAATTTAATTGGGAGTTACCTAATTAAATTGGGATTGATTGGATTCCTACCACAATTAGGGATTTGATTAATTCAAATAAATCAAATCCCTAATTAATCAAATCTCGCCAAATCGGGGAGGAATAATTTCTTTTCATTTACGGAATTATTCCTCTGAAACTCTAGCCTCCTAGGCCCCTATAAATAGATGTCTACACACAAGGGTTGAGGTACGTCTAAAATTCCTACTGAAACTCTGCAGAAATAATCCCTCACAAACCCTAGCCGCCACACTCTCTCTCCCTCCTACACAAGGCTCCACCCACCATTCTGGCCACTCGGTTTACACCTTACACATATATCTATATACCCTATTAGCTATTATTTTCTATACGAATCAATTGAACTAACTTAGGCATCGAAGGGCCTTTGGCCAACACCCCCTGGGTGTGGTCCTCTTATTTGTTCTATTTTGCAGGGAAAAAGAGGTGGCGAAGAAGAAAGGGAAATTTTTCCAATAGAATATTCTCGTGGGAAAAATCACTCCCACAAATATTAGCACATAGTCAAATATAAATTGAACTTTGATTATGAACAAAATAAATAGCTTTTTACCTTTCGTCCAAAAAAAAAAAAAAAAGCTTTTTACCTTCATAACATCCATGCATTCCTTAGAAACCATTTCGTCAACATGAGAAGAAACACCATTTGAAGTACTTGATGTACTAGCAACTAATTCAGATTTAGAATGTATTTTCATGTACAAATCAAAGAGAGAAACCAACATATCATGAACTTTAGCCATTTCTTAGAGTTTGTACCATACAACCTTTTATAACAAAATTCGACAAACTGAAGTTTATATCTAGGATCCAATATCACAGCAATTGCAATGATCAAACAATACTCTTTCCAATACGTATCAAACTTTTCCATCATCTGAGTTGTCATAGATCTCATGAAATCATCTAAATCAATCTTTTTCTTTCTCAACATATCTTCCACCACAAACACTTTAGGAAAATACAAATTTGCAGTAGTGTATTTAGTTCTAGAAAACAAGCAAGTCTCATTATAAAACACCTTAAGAAACTTGCTAAGTTTTTCTAATTTTTCCTACTCATCTTGAGATGGAGAATTCTTGTAATTAGAATCACTTAATTGCAAATGGAGAAATGCTCGCTGATAATAAAGTGCACTGTCAATCATAAGAAATGTGGAGTTCCATCTAGTGGGTACATCTTGGTGCAAGCCCTCTTTACAATCTAAAGAAGCTTGTGCAGCACAATCTAAGAATTTATGTTTCCTCCCTTGTGAACCTCTAACGTACTTAATACTTTCCCTAATTTTTCTCACGGAATCATCAATGTGTTTCAACCCATCTTGCACTATCAAGTTCAGAATGTGAGCACAACATCGAACATGAAAAAATTTCCCATTCATTAAAAGTGCATTCTTCCAGTTAAGTTGCCCCTTTACCAACACAACAAAAGCATCATTTGAAGATGCATTGTCCAAAGTCATTGAGAAAAGTTTCTTTTCCACCCCACAATTAGTCAACAACATACAGATTTTTTCACACAATGCAACACTGCTATGAGGAGGAGACATAAAAATGAAATTCAAAATTCTTTTTTGCAATTTCCAACTAGCATTAACAAAATGGACAGTGAGAGAAAGATAACCATATGTGGTTATAGAACTCCACAAATTAGATGTCAAACAAACTCTTCCAGGAATTCAACCCAAAAGTTCCTTAAGCTTAACCTTTTCTCTATTTTACATACTCAACACATCAGCCTTTGCAGTATTTCTAGATATCAATTTGATATCAGCACAAATGTAATTAAACACTTCCCTAATTCTAGCATACTCAACAAATTGAAAGGGCAACTCATGCATGATAATTGCTATCACTAGTAATTCACTGAATTTATTATAATCAAACTTAGTAGACCTTGTTATGATAGACCCTTCAAATTTAGATAATAATAACTGGCCCAAATCACGAGTATCAGATTTCAAACAAAAATCAAGATGACGCTTCAAATTTCCTATACCATATCTACTATCACACAAGTACTTATTACCACATTTCATGCACTCAGCAGAAAGCTTATTATTTGGATCGACAAGAAGAATTTCAAATTGATTTCATACATGTGATGTGAGTTTTCTATGTCTCTTATCAACTTGAGCTATAGCAACTGCATTGTTGTTAGACGGATCTGAATCTTGCACATTACTTCTAGCTGCTCCACTGTCAAAACTATCACAACAATCTTCAAAAGGATCCAACTATATGAAACATAAAATAACATTGGATGAGTTTTTTTTTTTACAGAGAAATATCCCATTCTAATTAATTTGTATTTTATAGTAGCCATTCCTAAATTATTTATTTAAATATCCCATTCTAATGTTAGCTTGGTCATGCAGTTTTTTGCATTGCATTTTTGTGGTTTTTATTTAATAAAATATCATTTTCAATGAATGAATCATGGTCAAGCTGCAGCTTATCTTATTCTTAGTAACAAAGAAAACAAACACCAGCAAAACAAAGAAATCAAACACCAAAAAAAAAGAGACAATGAGATTTAGGAGGATACCTGAGAGGGAATCGCAGAGATGTAGAGATGCAAAGGGAGACACTCAAATCTGGATCCCAATATGAGGCCTCAACCCCTGGTATTTCCCAATTTGTTGTAGGAGATTTAAGACGCAGAGATGAAGGAGAGACGCAGAGAGAGACAAGAGGGAGGGGAGATGCAGAGGGAGAGGGAGAGACGCACAGAGGAAGGGAGATGGAGAGACTAAGAGGGAGGAGGAGACACAGAGGGAGGGAGATGCTATAGGGGTTTGGTTTGGAGGCTAATGTGTGAAGTGAATTATTCATATAGGTAAGTTCTTCTAGAGTATCAAATTAATAACTTATATTATATATGTGCTTTTTTTCCCTAGGGTTTCAAATTAAACGGGTTATTGGGTTTTAAGTTGGTTGACACAACCCGTAACATGATCCATTTAATAAACGGGTTAAATATGTATTTTAGCGGGTTGGTGGGTTGACCCGAAACCCACCCGTTTATTAAATGGGTCATAACGGGTTGACCCATAAATTACCCAATTATTAATCGTGCGGGTTTCGAGTTGTGTAACAGGTCGTATATGAAATTGTCACCCTTAATGCATATACAAATGTCAATAGATGGTTCCACCTCTGTCTTGCAATTATAAAGTTGAAGTTGGACTATCAAGTTTACGTATTGCCTTCTTATATTGCCTTCATATTGCTCTTATATTGCTGTCTTAGTACCTTTGTTTCAACACTATTTTGTCAATTATAAAGTTGGTGGACTATCAAGTTTACATATTGCGTTCTTATTGCCCGTATATTGTTTTCCTATTGCTCAACTATTGTTGTCTTAGCACCTTTGTTTCACCTCTGTCTTGGCAATTATAAAGTTGGTGGACTATCAATATTACGTATTGTGTTCTTATTGTCCTTATATTGCCTTCTTATTGCTCTTCTATTGATGTCTTAGTACATTTTTTTAAACCTTTGTCTTGGCAATTAAAAAGTTGAAGTTGGACTAACAATTTTATGTATTACCTTCCTATTGCCCTTCTATTGCTTTCGTAGCACAGTTCTCTTCATCGCTGTCTTGACAATTATAAAATTAAAGTTGGACTATCAAGTTTACGTATTGCTTTTATATTGTCCATATATTGTCTTCCTATTGCATTTCTATTTCTTTCGTATGGTTTTTCTCACCTGTCTTGGCAAGTTGAAGTTTGACTATTAAGTTTACATACTTCCTTCCTATTGCCTTTATATTTCCTGCCTATTGCTCCTCTATTGCTTTCGTAGCACCATTTTTTTCACCTCTGTCTTGGCAATTATGAAGTTGGACTATCAAACTTACGTATTGTCTTCCTATTGCCCTTCTATTGCTTTTGTAGCATCATTTTTTTCACTTGTGTCTTGGCAATTATAAAGTTGAAGTTGGACTACCAAATTTACGTATTGCCTTACTAATGCCCTTGTATTGCTTGCCTATTGCTCCTCTATTGCTTTTGTAGCACCATTTTTGCACCATGTCTTGGCAATTATAAAGTTGAAGTTGGACTCTTAAGTTTACGTAGTGCCCTTATATTGCCTGCCTATTGCTCCTCTATTGCTTTCGTAGCACATTTTGTTTCAATGTCTTGGCAATTATAAAGTTGAAGTTGGACTACCAATATTACGTATTCCCTTCTTATTGTACTTATATTGCCTTTCTATTGCTCCTTTATTGCAATCTTAGGACCTTTTTTTTTTTTTTCATGTTTGTTTTGGTAGACAAATTGTAGTTGAACTATGAAGTCTTTGTATTGCCTTTTTATTCCACTTACATTGCTCTTGTATTGCACCACAGTTCAATTTAAGTTTCTTAGTCACCTACCATATGCTTCTACATCAATCATCTTTCAAAAGAGAATTAAAATGACAAACAACACTTAGTGAATGATTGCATTACAAGGGATATAAAAGGGATACAAACATGCACATAACATAATCTTCTTCATTTACCAACATTGAACGGAGAACAAGTTAAACCAAAATATAATTGGACATCATGAAGGTCCTACTTAAGTGATGGAGCAATGTCCCGCATGCATTCACATTCAATAAATGTTGCACATAGTTACATCACGATCTATACAATTGGGTACCTATAAAGATACCTATTTACAAAAACAAAAAACAGCGACATGTCAGGAGCACAAACAATACATAAACTTAGGTAGCAAAGATCCCCACTTAATAGAATGAGACATACAAACTAAACATTTATAACATCTAAATGACCTACTTGTTGTTGGTGACGAAGATAGCTTCTTTGCATGTACTTCAGTAGTGGCCCTTCACACTGTGCCTTGAACATTTTCTTTCTCGTGAGTCCTTTCCTTTAGAAGGTATTCTTTGCGTCTTACAACGACCTGTCATAACCTTTGAAATAAAAGGCATGAAATTTACGTTTTGGATATTTTAGGGAAAATCTTGTGTCCCTTGAGAAGGATTCAGCATATGTAGCTGCCAATGTAGCTCGAGTGTATAAGGAAGAGGCGAAGGAGTATGTATGGGTTCAATTTCAAGTGTCGACATACCGCAATAGCATGCTTGCACGGAAGTTGCTCTAAGTCAAACTTCCTACACGTACAATTGTGGTTTTGCAAGTGCACAAGATAGTTAATATCACCATCAAGCACATTATACGCCACATAATTGATTTTGACCACATTCATCCTCGAAGCAGCGTTCGGCCTAACTTCTTTTTGCCTAAATCAGGGCACAACATAGATTTACATTTCATTGACAAATCTCGATGTTGACTAAACCAATTCTGAAGCACATTCCTAATTTCCTTAATCAAATGTACCACCGGAAGCATCTTTCCAAAATGAAGAACTGAATCAATGGACTCTCTAATATTAGTTGTCATTGTAAGCACATAGATGAATACATTTAATCCAAATAGCATACATGCAAAGAACTACACTCATCGTATGAATTGAACCATAAGAACGAAGAGTACAAGAATTGGGTCTTACCTGATGAAGCAATTGATCACAACAGACAAGGAAAGCTTCTACTCTCTGCAGCACCGAATGCTCTAACTAGTAAATAGGACTAGGTATTTTAGAACGTATATTGATGTGAGAGCAGGGACCTCCTTATATAAGAATACAATACAAATCAGATCCCTCCTATCAAGGAATGTGATTGCTCATTTTAGTATCTTATTTAATTAATACCAATAGACACACCTTATTAGGGCTTGATTGCCTTCCTTATTGGTGTTGACGCCCAAAAAATCCATGGTTGGGCCCGAATAAATTATCAGCCCAAAACGACACTCCATTAAGAAAAAGCGTAAAGCAGAGTACATGACAACTCACCATATGCGAGCTGTAGTTCACGTATCATGCTAAATAAATTCGTCATGCTAGGGGTTGAGATAAAATATACTGGCTTTATAAGCCCATGCCGAAATTAAACATCACAGTCCTTCTCAAGGACGATAAAATTAAAATATGCCAAGCGACATGCCATGCCAAGCAAAAAATCATTATCTCACACCCAACCACGCTACAAGCCTAAGTGGGCCCAAGCCACTCAAATGCCCGGGGCTTGCTTGAGTGGGTTGTGGTATGGATGGTACGAAATTGTCATGAGGCTCATTGATGGACCGAGAAGTGGAGGTTCCGGGTTGCTTGGGAGCCTCGGAAGCCTCGGAATCCAAGCCCATTTCTTAGGCCCAAACATATAGGTGAGCACAAAATGGGAAAATAGTCCAACCAAAATAGCCCAACCAAAAAGTCCAACCAAAATGATCCACTAAAATTAACCCATATAGCCCAATATTTGATAGGGGTGGCCCATTTGTTTAGAGGGTTGACTTCCTATCCTAGAAAACCCATACAAATAGAGGTAGCAAACAAACCCCATCTATTGGCTGAAGGATAAAACCATGAAGAAGTCATGGAAGACCACGTTGGTTAACAGGAAGGAAGAAACAAGTTTCAAAGCAAAAGAAACATGCAAGGACCCAAGGGATATTAGCATGTAAGCTGCCAGGAAGAGAAGCACTCTTCGAACCAGCATACATACCCCAATTCGTTCCCCCATCAGACTTGGCCATGGAAAAAAGAGAAGAAAGCTATAAAAGAGATGGCTGGGAATGGAAGTCTGCCATTGAGACGGTTGCGGGAAAAAGGGGCATTGAGCTTCAAAAACTCTGATCTGGTGCAAATAGATAGAAGAGATTTCATCAAAATGGGAAAAGTCATTGGAGGAGATAGAAAAGAGGGAAAAGCTTAGCCAAAATGGGTAGAAGCCATTAGGGTTTCTTGAAAATTGGTGGTTTCCAGTGGCTATAAATTGAGGCTTCTCCTACCTAACAAATCCAACCCACGCCTGGAGAGTAAGCTTCCTCTCTTACCTGCAAAAGCCCAGCAACCTCGTGCACTATTCACCCTCCTTTCCCATTTTCTTGTTTTGGCAAGCTGCTGGAAGAACATAGTTCTTTCTTTTCCTCTTCTCAGCCACATCTGCTTGCAAACCTCTTCCTCCTCACCTTAAACACTCCTCTTTCTCACTAGGAAGCCATATTTCCTTTTTGGTGCTCAACTCATGCTAATTTTGCTTCCATGCCACATGCCTCTCATGCCAAGCTTAAAAGTTTATCTGTAAGCATCAAGAAATCATCTCCAAGCAGCCTTTATTTTCGTTGGTGAAGGTAACCAGAACGCTTCCTAAGGCTCTACTGCCCTTTCGAAGCGCTTTTGAGGCTTGATTTGGGAACTCAGACACAGGGGGCAATTTCTGCAATTTCCCTTTTACGGCGGCGCAGCCCTTTTGTAGCTGCTGGAAGAAAAAAGCCCCTACATAAATTGGCGACTCTGCTGGGGATCAGGCCATTATCTTCACCTATGCCTCTAAGGAAGAAGGCCAGAAGCAATAAACCAGAGAAAATAAAGAGATAAGAATATTCCCTCTTTTCTTTTCTTTTCTTTTTCCCTTTTGTTGGCTATCTACTTTGCAAAACAAACATGATATAGATTGCTCACATGCTCCCTTTGTTTGTGCCTTAGATCTCCATTCTCAAGCAAAACAAAATCTTGTAAGAGGGCTGGGGGCTTTGGCAAATCCATCATTCATGCCTTTGAGCAAACTACACATGCAAACCCCAAAATACTTGGGGGCTTCATGCCAAACAAATTTTTTCAAAAAGAAGAAGCCAATCACAAGCCAAGCATCTGATACGGAGAGGTCATCTTCTCCGGCCAACAGAGGAGACTTGACTAACTCAAGAACAATATAGCTATATCTGGCACAAAACTACACATGTGCTTCAACTAAAAATTGAACAAGTCCTCTCCGGAACACTGCTTGCATCGCCACATGTATTATTTTAACCACCATCTGTTTTGGTCATGCGGAAATTATATATCTGTCAAGCACTCTGTTCTTATAAAGACGATGAGTACATTCCTCTACACCTTAAGCCTCAAGGAGCATGGGACCTTATGTTCCTGTACCGATCAGCATCTCAACACGCTCAGTGGCGCCAAGCCAAGCCAACAACAAAATTGTGCCATAGGAGGTGGTCTCAAGAGGAATCGTGCCAAGAAGAAACAATCCATCTCCAAAATCATGCAACTCAAGCATTTCACTTAATGCAATCATTTCAAGCAAGCCAAACTAGATATCACAATATCAAGCTTTTCAAGCAGCACAGTCATTATAAAAATGATAACTTGGAGTCTGCTGCTGCCGGAAAGGGTTCTGAACAAAAAGAACCATCTTTTGTCGCCCAAGTAGACGTCATCACTATGCTGGAGAAAGAACTAAGTTAAAACCAGGAAGATTGGAAGTACCATCCTCAGCCGCCGTATCCATCTGCGCTTACTCCAGTAGCCATATCCTAAAGGCTACGAAGCACCAAGTGTGGTCCTTTTTGACGGAAGGAAAGGGAGCCCGGAGGAGCATGTCAACCGCTTCATTGATGCTTTGGGACCACATGCTGGTGATTATAATCTCCGGCTTAGAGAATTTTCAAAAAGCCTTACCGATCCTGCTTATACGTAGTACACAACGTTGGCACCAGGCTCTGTTTGCAATTGGGAAGATTTGGCAACCAGGTTTTGTAAGAAGTATTTCCAGCATGAAGAACGAGTCACCACCACTCAACTCAACAACACTCGTCAAAGACATGACTAGGATCCCGTGGACTTTGTGCGTAGGTTCTGGGACCTGGCGTTGGATTGCTACGATGAGAAAGATGAGGAAGCACTTGTCGAAATTTGCATTAGCAATATCATGGCAGATTACAGAGTTTATTTGGAGAATATTGGCATCAGCCAATTTTCTCGACTGCTGGAAGCAGTGAGGAAAACAAGCATTTCAGTTAAACTAAATGGGCAGGAAGCTTAGAAGAGTGAAGAGGAAGAACGCCACCCGGGGGCTTCATTTGATCAGCAAGATTATCGAGAGACAGCTGCCGTAACCTCTCATAAGAGCTACAAATCACTCTTTGATTAGTTGGGTATGAACCGCATGCAAGTAAAGCAGCAGCTTTGGCTATGTTAAATATCTCTACAGAGCATGGCAGCCTTGTACAACACATGCCAAATACATGCCAACCTAAGCCACAAGCTTTCATGCTATTGCAAATCATGCACATTCCTTGGCCCTTTCATACTTGGGGGCTTGATTTGATTGGAGTATTCATCAATGCAAAGTTGCTTAAGCCTTACTACTGCTAAGTTAATCTTATGTCAAGCACTTTCATTTATTGCATTTCCTTTTGTTTTAAACATGAACTCCTTCCGTCTTATCTTCATATTTTGAAAAAAACTCTTTTGCATGGTGCACCATCATGGTAGCAGAAGCTTTGCAATGAGAATGAAGGATTATTTTGAAAAGAAAAAAAAAACTATATATATATATGTCTCTGGAATTTTAGTTTTATATATTTTAAAACCTCATTTACATTGAAACAAAAAAAAAACAAAAAAAACAAAACACGCTACTTAGCAGTAAGACATGCCAAGCGAAGTCACTTGGATAGGGGCCCGAACCATCAACAAGCACCATGCCTAAGCAAAATAATATGGGGCATGCATTCTTGAGCTGCTGGAACAACAAAACCATTGTACCCTTTTGATAAGCAACCTGAATATGCAAGACATCTGGGAATTTTACAAAACCTTGGCAAAAACCATGCACATACTAGTCTGGCCCTTTTTAGGCATGCCAAGAAGGTGTTTTTCAGGCCCGGTGGTTAGACAAAATTTTGGCAGCATGCACCTTGTTTTTAAGGATATCCAACCTATCAGAAAATCTCAAGTAGTGCACAAAAAAAAAAAAAAGGATTTTGCCAACCAAGTAATATATATATATATATATATATATATGAGGCATGCGGATTACAACCTGTCTTAAGCATTCAGAAATTAATACAAGCTCCGATGGTTCAATACTACAATACAAAGTCAAAATGACATAGTCGTTAGAGTGGCCAAAAAAAATTACAATCAAAGCAAGATAAAACTACACATGCTAAAGACCCATGCATCATATGGTCTCAAAGGGAACAAAACCATGTGCCAAGATAATCGATCACCAAGCCAACGAAAGACAACCTGCAAGAAGAAAATAGGCATGTGTCAAGACTAAGTGATGCCGGAAGAAGTAGCCTGATAAAAGAAAAAAAAAGACAGAAAAGAAGAATTATGTACCTGGAGGCTATGAAGAATGCCCAAAAAGAGCGGAAGAAGCTCATTGATAGATCAGAGGATCTTAGCATCACCATCAAAGAAGGCTTTGAACGCCATGAAGGAATTTTCCTAATCTTGCCAAGACATGCTTTTCTCCGATAAATGCCTCACGGAGGTGGAAACATCACCGTCCTTATGGTTGTCATCATTAATCTCACCACAAGGCAGCACTGCTGGAAGCTGTGAAGAGGTGCTGGCAGTTGTGTCGGATGTGCTTTGGAAAGAAGGAGTATGAGGCAGTACTATTGGAGGCTGTGGAGAGATGCTGGCAGTTGTGTCAGATATGCTTAGGAAAGGAGGAGCAGGAGGCTGCGCTGCTGGAAGGCGCAGGGCAGTGTTGGCAGCTACGATGGACTTCCCAAGAGGAGGAGTAAGAAGTGTATCCTCCGCGACTTGTGAGATGCTCTCAACCTGAAAAAAAAAAATGAAAAAAAAAAGGGGGAAGGTCATGCTATGAAGGAAAATCATCCCAACCCTTGCAATATTTGAAGATACTGTATGTGTTGGGGTGCTGTGGAAGAAAAATCAAATCACATGAGGAAGGCCTTGTGGAAGTAGAAAAAAAAAACGTAGAGGCAATGGGGCAAACACTTTTGTGATCCTGTAAAAAAATTGGCAGCATGTACCTTACACCTACCACAACCCAACCTGTTAAAGTCTTAAGCAACTCATGCATTTCATCATTTACAACAAAGCTAAGTGTACAGGACAAGCTGGAAATCTTTATCTCAATGCATTCCAAAATCCAACAGTTCATGCAAAGCGTACAAAACATGCCGAATCTTAATATCTCAAGCATTCTACATCAAAAGTTCCGACACAACTCGAGCCCAAATGCAGTCAATTGTGCTAAAGATCGATACACCCTGCAGTTTCAAAAGGAAAAGCTACTACACACTGAGCCAGCCGGCCCCTACAACAAAGAAATGCAACATGCAAAGTGAAATAAGGGCAAGTGTTAAAGAAAGATGGTGCTAGAAGATATGCCTTTTCTATTAAAAGAAATATATATATATATTATAGTGCGAAGAAGGAGAATCGGGTACCTCAACTAGATCACGGTGCATGACTAAAACAGAATAGAAGAAGCGTTATGAGATGATCCTTTCGATGTTTCCACCATGCACCAAGGGCCATTCTCAGTCGGTCATTTGTCAAGGAGAAGGTCTCGTAGCTTACGGCACTGGCTCTCCAATTCGTGTTCCTGAAGGCTTAACAACTCTTGCTTAAGGGGATCATGGATATATATTCATGCTAAAAGTAGCTCGTGCTCTAAAAACAGTGTGTGTTATAACTTCTTTTAAGTATCCAGCAGGAAGTCCACGCAAGGTCCTAATAAGACACATGCTTAAGCACTTCCAGCACGCTGCTGTAAGGTAAAAATACGATATTTCCTTTGCAATCTTTAATCATCCGCAAAACGTTTTTGTCGAATTATTTACGATTTTGCCATCGAAAGAAATTTCATCGCCAAAACCTCGTTATAACTCCGATTCAAGCCTACCGCCTGTCCACGAATTCATCTAAGAACCATCTACGCAACCAAACCACTTGTGGTCCCAAAATCCTTCCGGACAAGAAAATGACTGAAATACCCTACCCCAAGGGTAGTTTCGTAATTTCACAGTTAATTTAGTTTTACCCTTTTGCATTGGAAATTAAATAAAGTCGGGGTGTTACATTTGGTAGTTGAGTCAGTCAACTCGTGTTCAAACCACTCTTCCCAGCCCTTAGTGATGCTGCAAGGGTAGCCGCCGGAAACATGCATTTTCTCTATACAACACCTGGAAATGAGAGTAGCCTCCAAAGTGTACCCAATGCCTATGATCAAGTTTTGGCAAGTGTTTCTAAGCTATGAAGGTAATCGTCCATGCTTCAACCCATCGTGCAAGGGGAAGTAAGCCACCACTTATCACAGAAATCATTGTGACTTATTAGGTGAATTCCTGCAAGAATTACCAATAAAGAATATGCTGCAAAAGGGCAAAGCATCTCTGTGTTAAAAGCCAAGAAATCTCCATACTAGCATGCAAGCCATATGAACTTTACAGGCCAAGCAAACCAAGCTATCTCATGCCACGCGAAATGCATAAACAACAAAAAATTTGAAGCATCATGCAATCTATTACTCGAGCTTATGACAAGCAAGGTTCTCATTCCATGCTCAATCAATCATTCCAGTAGATCATTTCACAAAGAAAGTGTTACAAACTGAACACCACTTACCTCCTAGTAACCTTTTTCACAAAAACAAGAAAAATTCCTATCAGTTACACGGCATTCTTGCAGACCCATCATACACATGTTTATATCTATCCTTATAAAGCCAAAAAAATAAATAGTTATCCATGTCCAAGCTCTAAGCTCATAAAAGGAAACAAATGGTGCTTTCCTCTAGCTTTCAACAGCCTCTAATCCTATGCATTAATCATGCGGTTACAAGCATACGCTCGTGATGCATATAGTTCAATCAAAAAAAGGTGGTCAAGAACATAGCACACGCAAAATATACGCCAAGCATGGTAAGTCAAGCTCACGCCAAAGAAAACACTTAAGTAAATATCAAAGCAGCATGCAATTTATCCATGGCAAGCAAAATTCTCAAGCAATTCTCATGACAAGAAAATTCTCCCTCAAAATGCAAAAAGATTCAAGCTATTGCAGAGCATGCATTCTGTCAATTTCTATTTCCACAAGAGGAGAGTAAGCCTAGGCCAAGCACCAGTCTATGCTTATTCCTGGAATATTCAAATTGCGAAGTTACTTACCAAAAGATTAAAGCAGAAGCCCTAAATATCCAAGTTAGAAGGCTGGAAGATTCGAGGGGTTCCAGCAGCAAAAACGTGAAAGCTTCCAGCACTCACTTTCCCCTGCCTGTGCCAGAAACGTATACACCTACATGGAAAAAAAGCATCATGCAAAATTTAGCCTTTTCACTAGCTCCAAAAAGGGCCATCACATGATAAAAAAGGGGAAGAAAAATGGAGAAAAGAAAAGGATGCAATCTACACCAACAAAAAATAGGATGGGTCAAAAGGAGTGGATGCTTGACTACCAAAACAAAGGGCAATATTCATGGATGAAAGGAACCCAACAAATTCCTCAATAAATCCAAAAGAAAGCTAGAGAAGGGACATACCTTGCTAAAATCCCAACGGGTGACCTTGAATATACCAAGAAAGGGAGCGAAATTGAGAATCTTAAAGGAAAACCCGCGCAAAAAAGGTCCATTCTAGCAGCGGCCAAGGGTCTTCTTCGAAGGGAGAAGGGCTGACGGGGTCGAAATTGACTTGGGCTCTTTTCCCAGCGGCTGGAGGCAGATGTTTTTCACCTGATCTCACTCTCTCACTCAGTTTTGAGTTGGGTCTGGTGTGAGAAAAGAGGAAGAAAAGGGAAGAGAAAGAAAGAAAATAATAAAAAAGAAAGGAAGAAGACGTTTGGTGTTGGGAAACTGCAAATAACTGATGGGGTCAATTATGACACGCCGTCATTTTGCAAGCGGGAAGAGGAAAGGTTCCCTACAAATACAAATCTGATTTTTTGGGTTGGGTTTAATTATTCGGCCCATTCCAGCACTTGCCCATGGCCCTTATAATTAAGGGGGTTAATGTTGAGGACCAAAAAATTCATGGTTGGGCCCGAATAAATTATCAGCCCAAAATGACACTCCATTAAGAAAAGCGTAAAGCAGAGTACACGAAAACTCGCCACGTGCGAGTTGTAGTTCACGTGCCATGCTAAATAAATTCGTCATGCTAGGGGTTGAGATAAAATGTACTGGCTTTACAAGCCCATGCCGAAATTAAACATCGCAGTCCTTCTCAAGGACGATAAAATTAAAATATGCCAAGCGACATGCCATGCCAAGCACAAAATCGTTATCTCACACCCAACCACGCTACAAGCCTAAGTGGGCCCAAGCCACTCAAATGCCCGGGGCTTGCTTGAGTGGG
>NC_024131.1:14907842-14920768 GCF_000346735.1 Prunus mume
AGCCCAACCAAAATGATCCACTAAAATTAACCCATATAGCCCAATATTTGATAGGGGTGGCCCATTTGTTTAGAGGGTTGACTTCCTATCCTAGAAAACCCATACAAATAGAGGTAGCAAACAAACCCCATCTATTGGTTGAAGGATAAAACCATGAAGAAGCCATGGAAGACCACGTTGGTTAACAGGAAGGAAGAAACAAGTTTCAAAGCAAAAGAAACATGCAAGGACCCAAGGGATATTAGCATGTAAGCTGCCAGGAAGAGAAGCACTCTTCGAACCAGCATACATACCCCAATTTGTTCCCCCATCAGACTTGGCCATGGAAAAAAGAGAAGAAAGCTATAAAAGAGATGGCTGAGAATGGAAGTCTGCCATTGAGACAGTTGCGGGAAAAAAGGGCATTGAGCTTCAAAAACTCTGATCTTGTGCAAATAGATAGAAGGGATTTCATCAAAATGGGAAAAGTCATGGGAGGAGATAGAAAGGAGGGAAAAGCTTAGCCAAAATGGGTAGAAGCCATTAGGGTTTCTTTAAAATTGGTGGTTTCCAGCGGCTATAAATTGAGGCTTCTCCTACCTAACAAATCCAACCCACGCCTGGATAGTAAGCTTCCTCTCTTACCTACAAAAGCCCAAAAACCTCGTGCACTATTCACCCTCCTTCCCCATTTTCTTCTTTTGGCAAGCTGTCGGAAGAACATAGTTCTTTCTTTTCCTCTTCTCAGCCACATCTGCTTGCAAACCTCTTCTTCCTTACCTTAAACACTCCTCTTTCGCCCTAGGAAGCCATATTTCCTTTTCGGTGCTCAACTCATGCTAATTTTGCTTCCATGCCACATGCCTCTCATGCCAAGCTTAAAAGTTTATTTGTAAGCATCAAGAAATCATCTGTAATTTCCCTTTTATGGCGGCCCAGCCCATTTGTAGCTACCGGAAGAAAAAAGCCCCTACAATTGGGATACTCTATTAGTCAACTAATTAGGGCTCCCTTTTAGGCTTAATCATAGTAAAATTGTGCCTTGTATATAATCAATCAAAGCCCAAAATATCTTACATTCTCCCACTTGGGCGTAGATAGATTATACTACACATATTTTACCCTGACAAGTCCAAGAGTCTTTAGTGATCATTAAGCCCATATACTTAACTGAATCCTAAAGCACTAGTCAAAACTAACTCTTAATACATAACCACACAAAAATTCATGCATCTTAAATTGCATTAGTGTTATGTGATTGCATGGATTAGAATCAGAATTACAAGATACTTTCAATAAGATGTGATAGTGAGAAAACCCTACCAAATGTTTCCATATGTTGGTCCTACCTAATGGTTCTTGCAAACCACTTTATACTTCAGTAAAGAAGTCCTTATGTCTTGCTTGAACAAGACAACTATATTTCTTTCAAGTCACTTTGCAGACGATGACATCTATAAAAAACAACAAATAAAAATGCTTAAAACAAGAGCTTATGTTCTTCCTTAAATTCAAACAGTATAAAGAACTAAATTGAAAAACAATAATGGCATTTATCTGCATAACATCCTATATACTCAGCTTGCATAGTACAGGTAGAAATTTCAGTTTGCTTTGCACTTTTCCAAGAAATAGCTCCACTAGCCAGGAAAAAGATGTAACCGTTTGTAGATTTTCTATCATCAATGCACCCAGCAAAATCTGAATCTGTATACCCTATTACTTCAAGTTTATCCTCTTTTCCATACACAAACATAAAATTCTTGGTTCTCTATAAGTAATGCAAGACCTTCTTAGCAGCTACCCAATGATGTACACTAGGATTTGCTTGAAATCTTCCCAAAACACTAACAGCAAAAGCCAAATCTAATCTCGTACACACCTGTGCATACATTAAACTTCCTACTAAAGAAGCATATGGCTTGTCTTGCATGCACTTCTTCTCCAATTCATTTCTTGGACATTGGTCTATGCTGAATTAATCTCCCTTGCCTATAGGAACTTCACCATGAGAACAATTTTCCAGGTTCAATTTCTTAAGCACACGGTTTATATATGCACTTTGTGATAGCCCTAATAAATTCCTCTACCTATCCCTCATTATCTCAATGCCAAGGACATATGAGGCTTCACCTAAGTCCTTGATCTCAAAATTGTTAAACAACATGGATTTTGTGTCTCGCAATAAATTCAAATCACTACTAGCCAAGAGTATATCATCAACATATAATACTAAGAAGATAAATTTGGAGCCAGTGATTTTAAGATAAATACATTCATCCAACTTATTTTCAATGAAACCAAAAGCAGTAACTACCTCATCAAATTTAAGATACCATTGCCTTGATGCTTGCTTGAGGCCGTATATAGATTTTTGAAGTTTACACACCATATTCTCCTTCCCCCTTTCAACAAATCCTGGTGGCTATATCATATAAATAGTTTCAGCTAAGTCTCCATTTAGGAAGCCTGTTTTAACATCCATTTGGTGAAGCTCCAGATTAAAGTGTGCCACTAATGCCATAATAGTCCTTAAAGAATCCTTCGAAAAAACTGGTGAGAAGGTTTCCATGTAGTCTACTCCCTCTCTTTGTGTAAACCCTTTTGCAACCAGTCATGTCTTGTGCCTCTCAATGTTGCCATTAGAGTCTCTCTTTGTTTTAAATATCCACCTACAACCAATTTGTTTCACAGCTGCATTTGCATCAACAAGTGTTTGGGCCTAAGAATTCCATGCGCCAGCCTGATCTCACAAAGAGGCCCACAAAACAGAAAAGAATAGAAGACTGGGCCTTGACTTCGGAAAGAAGCCCAAATCAAACATTAGAGGCCCACGTCTTTTTGAAAGATGGCAGAGTTTTAAGAATAAATAAATAAATCACCAATTAAATGGTAATTCGTCACTAAGCAGGTCGATAAACTTCTGAAAAGAATTGGATTGGGCCTAGCTTCTAAAAATTCTCACCGTTAATCTCAATCTCAGAGTGCAAGCCAAATTCTTTTGGAAGATCTTTTCTCAAAAAAAACCCACGTGACTACCTAACTTTGAAAAAGTCAAAAATTTCAACTATGATAGGAGTTGACAGAGAGTTAATGAAGGCATGTATAAAAAGAAGACGTCTCTGAATCTTTGCAGCCAAAAGATCAAAAATCCCTTTCTATATATAAAAAAATTCTGCATCAGAGAAGGTATCATTTCCAAGGGATAAGCAGACTACATTTTCTAAAGAGATAAGTAGGGAGCAGGGAGTTGTTCATCAGGAAAATCAAACTAACCATCATGGCAGACTGCATTCTTACCAAGGGCAGTTAAAAGATTAAAGGGATTAGGTTTTCTTTCAGGAAAAGTAAGGAAGTAATCACCATAAGAACTGACTATTGATAAGCTTTTTCTGCCAGAATAGATAAAATCCCTTTTTTTTGTATTTAAAACAAAAGATCTTTCTTTTGGGAAAATTTGCCGCCCATTATTAAAAGATTAGAGGCCCGACTCCAGCATTTTTTCTATAAATATGAGAGAATGTGAACAGATCAAGGACAAACAAAAAATCAATCAAAAACAAAAACTCAAAATGATCACTTGATCTCAAAAACCTTCAAAACACTGAAGCAACCAAAGCTCATTAAGCCAGAGGAAATGAGTAAGCTATAACTTAGAATCTCTGACTACAGTTCAGTTCAGAGAAATAGTCATACAAAGCGAGATTTCTCTCGTTACAAATTCGGTTTAGCATAAGTCAAATCAAGCAGAGTCCGGAGTTTTACAAATATGAAAACCTCAACAAATTTATGGAGAGCCCTGATCAAACAGAATAGGTACTACAGTGCAGTTCCAGCTCAGTAATCATCAAATCCAGCCACTTTTGCCCCTTCCAGCCTGAATAGGTTCCAATTCTACCCGTTCAAAAAGCCTTCCAGGGCTTGAAATAGATTAAAGCTTGCCAAACTCGAATGTTGGTATCGATTTACAGCTGAAACTTTACAGTTGAAGGTGTTGATAGTCCAATCCAGTACAGACATACCCAGTCCAGCCCGGATCAGAAGCATCTATCCAGGCAGAAATTGAAGTCCAACGTTCTTTTTGTCTTTTTTACGAGTTGGTCTTTCCTTTTTGAGCTTTGTAAAAGGGAGTTCTACCTGAAAATAGTTCACTTTCTTGTCATTCATTTTGGCCAGAACTACCAGTCTTATATTGTGAAAAAATTGTGAAGTTCTCACCAGTCTGAGGCAAGAAAAGAACTTACTTGGGAGATATTCCTCACCCAAACTGACAATCGCTTGTTTAGAAATCAGTAATTTGGGGCGCAAGTTATCCATTTTTTAGAAGTCTGCTAGGGTTTTTATTGCTAGCAGTGGCACGCTCATATACAAAAGAAAGTTGACTTGTTGATCACAAATGGTTTTCAAGACAATGGGGAACTTTACCCTACCATCACAGGAACAAATCCAAAACGGGTGAACAACAAGTGACCAAACTTGATTCTTTCTCTATAGATCAACATGTTCACTTTCAATTGCTTGTTTGAAATTAGAAGGGTCATCTATATCTCCAACATAGTCAACTTCTTGAAGGTAAACAACAAAACCCTTAGGAATAGCTAACTTTCTAATCCTTTGTGAACGTTGGCTTGGCTCTTGAACACTTGTTGAATATTCATTGTAGGGTATGAAGGAGGTATCGAAGCACTAGATGACCCAATGTCTGGTTGTATTGAAGGTAATGATTGATCAATAATTGAGTGGGCAATTTGTGCTATTACAGCTTCAGGAGATGCATGGATAGCTGCAATTTCTGTGCACAACTTTAATGGTACAGTAAACGAGACATAATCTGGAGGTATAGTTGCATCAAACTTTTCTTCTTCAAAAATAAAGCAATTTGATGAATTTTCTGCATCCAAATCCTCAAGAAATTTTGCATTATTAGTTTCGACTATCCTTGTGTGCAAATGTGGACAGTAGAATCTGAAACCTTTAGATTTGTCAGGATATCCAATGAAAAAACTACTTTGAGTCCTAGGATCTAACTTTTTCTCTATGGGATTATACGATCTAGCCTCAGCTTTGCATCCCCAAACATGAAGATGCATAAGGCTAGGTTGTCTTCCTACCCATATTTCAAATGATGTCTTTGGAACAGCTTTACTTAGCACACGATTAAGAATGTAATTTGCAGTCTTTAAAGCTTCTCCCCATAAAAATTTAGGCAATGTAGATTTGCTTACCATGCTCCTTACCATGTCTTTTAATTTGCAGTCTTTAAAGCTTCTCCCCATAAAAATTACGCCTCCCTGCCACTCCGTTTTGTTGAGGCGTACCAGGTGTGGTATATTGTGCCATGATTCCACATTCTTCAATGTAATTGGCAAAAGGCCCCTTCTGTTGTCCAGCTTCAGTGTACCTGCCAAAATACTCACCACCCCTATCGGATCTCACTATTTTAACATGTTTTTCCAATTGTTTTTCAGCCTCATTTTTGAAAATTTTAAAACAATCTAAAACTGAAGATTTTTCAGAGATAAAAAATATATAGGAATAACGTGAATAGTCATCTATAAACGTAATAAAGTACTGATTTTCACAAATTGTTTTAATTGGAAAAGGGCCACAAACATCTGTATGAATAATTTCTAGAAGTTGTTGACTGTGTGTGGAACTTAACTTTCTTTTATTCATCAGTTTTTCCTTTATGCAATCAACACAAGTTTGGAAATCATCAAAATCAAGATGTTATAGAATGTTTTCCTTCATTAAATGTTGTAATCTTTCCTTTGAGATATGTCCTAGTCTTCTATGCCAAAGCATAGAAGAATTCTCATTGATAAGCATTCTTTTATTCGAACATTCAATATTCAAACATTCATGAAAATAAGAACATTCAAATTGCCATAAATCATTGTTCAAAAAGGCTCTTCCTAGTAAAACATCAAATTTATTTTTTTCAAACATCCTTACACTGTCATTATCAATAATGAAAGCATAACTATCAATAATGAAAGCATAACCAGACGCCACTAATTTATTTGCTGGAATTAAATTCCTTATCATAGAAGGTATATAGAGAACATTTTTCAGTTCTAAAACAAAACTTGAAAACAAATGCAACTTGACAGTCTCTATAGACTCAACAACAACTTTCTTCCCATTTCCAACAAAAACTTTGAACTCATCCTTATTTGGTGCTCTCTTGTTTGTTAATCCCTACAAAGTATTGGTGATATGCACAGAAGAACCAGTGTCAAACCACCAAGAATTCATAGGGACAGCAACAAGATTAGACTCAATGCACACACAAAAATTTGAAATAAATTTCTTAATCAACCACCTTTTGTATTTGTCATAGTCCTTCTTCATGTGGCCAGACTTTTTGCAAAAATAGCATTTGAAAATTTCAGTTTTGTTGACTTTAACACTTTGAGACCCTTTAGGTGGTGGTTGGGCAGTTTTGGCAGAAGCATTTGAAGACTTAAAAGCATGAAAGGGCTTACCATAACCTGATGCACCATTTTTCTTACCATCAGTCGAATGCACAAGGTTGACAACTTCCATTTTATCACATTTCAGCCTATCCTCCTCTTGTACACACATGGAGATCAACTCATTAAGATCCCAATTTTCCTTTTGTCTATTGTAAGAAACTTTCAGCTATCCAAACTTTGGTGGTAGTGAATTAAGAGCTATATGCACGAGGAAAGGGTTAGAGATGGTTACTTCTAGATCCTTGAGCTTATTGGCAATGTCAATGAGTTTCATCATGTACTCCCTGACACTACTTTCACCATCATATCTCATAGTGGTGAGGGCATTCATCAAACTTCCCGTCTCAACCTTCTTTGACTCCTTAAATTTCTCCCCAACAGCCTCTAGGAAAGCTTTTGTCTTATCATTGCTCAGAATACCACCTCTCACTATTTATGTCATAGCCCTCTTCATAATGCGAAGAGACATCTTGTTAGCCTTATGCCATTTTTCATATTGCCTTCTTTGTGCATCACTACTTCCATTTGTAAGAGCTGCAGGTTAATTCTTCCGTAGAGCTAAATCCAAGTCCATGAGCCCAAGAACAATCTCCACATCTTGCTTCCATTTCTTGTAGTTACTTCCAGTCAATGTCTCAATTGAAGAGAAATTGAAAGAGGGATTCATAACTGATGAAGCAGCCAAAATATATTATGTTAATTTACACCATCAAGATCAAAAGAATGAACTTTAGTTTTGTTCTTTATATCCCTGAGAAACTTTATGCATTATTATATTTTTCGTTTGGGCAAAAACATAGTATGCAATGAAAAATTTTCTTTATTGTACCACCAATACATAGAATACAAGGTCAATAAATAATCCCTACACCTTTAGGTAGAAGAAACCATTCACAACGAAGCACTCTAAAATTATAATACACTAATCTCAAGTTGAACCAGATAAAGAGAACAATCTCCTTAGAGAGATTTAATTTACCCGTTATAACTTAGAAGATTACAAATTATGGTCTATATATTTCAAATGAACTTTGAATTAAGATAGATTATTTAAACTATCCACTTTGGTGAACATCAAATATCTCCTTAAAACTTGGCCAATTTCTTGATTACCATATTAACAGTATGTTCAGTAAAACCAAACTTTATGTTTATGTCTGATGAAAACAAAAAACATAAATTTGTTGTATAAGAATCACACACAAAAGTGTATACATCTGATTGATTATGTACATGTAAGTTTTTACCTTGTTTGCTTCTTCCTTAACCTTTGATGTTAGTGCAGCAAGAAGCAAAGTAGGAGTGGAGTAGATCTCACCATCATAAGCAATTAAAAAACAGCAGAAACATTTGAAAATTTTGACTTTCCATATGCCCAGATTGAATGGAGATGAGAAGAAAAAAGCAAAACCCTAAATGAATTCAATTTGCCTATAAAACCCATATGCCTAGATTGAATGGAGATGAGAAGAAAAAGAAACCAAAAAAAAAAAAAAAAAAAACCCCAAATGCCCACATCTAATGTAGGAAACATAAGGATTAGTAGGGCCCTTTTTTATATTATTTATTATTATTATTTGCATTATTATTAATAACAAAAGAATAATGCTACTCTTACCACATTTGTATACCACATTCTCATTCCACCTTATGTGGCATATGAGGTGGACAACACATCAATTAAAATTAATTTAAAGTTTTCTTATCTTTTATGATTTATTGACACTTTTTAATTGATGTGATTGTCCACTTCATCTGTCACATAAGGTGGTATGAAAATGTGGGATATAAATGTGGTAAGTGTAGCATTACTCATAACAAAATAACAAAAGGAAAAAAAAAACGTGTACTTTTGGTCTTTTATCAAAAACCTTTAACCAAAATAATAACAATAATTCAAACAAACATACGATTGCATATTTCCTAATTCAACAATTTAGTGAGCGAATTCTAAGCATATAGTAAGAGCTCTGATACCACATGTAAGCACATAGATGAATACATTTAATCCAAATAGCATACATGCAAAGAACTACACTCATCGTATGAATTGAACCATAAGAATTAAGAGTACAAGAATTAGGTCTTACCTGATGAAGCCATTGATCACAGCAAACAAGGAAGGCTTCTACTCTCTGCAGCAACGAATGCTTTAACTAGTAAATAGGACTAGGTATTTTAAAACATATATTGATGTGAGAGCAGAGACCTCCTTATATAAGAATACAATACAAATTAGATCCCTCCCATCAAGGAATGTGATTGCTCCTTTTAGTATCTCATTTAATTAATACCAATAGACACACCTTATTAGGGCTTGATTGCCCTCCTTATTGGGATACTCTATTAATAAATTGATCAGGGCTCCCTTTTAGACTTAATCATAGTAAAATTGTGCCTTGTATATAATCAATCAAAGCCCAAATTATCTTATAGTCATGACATTATATTGTCGTCCGTCACAATGGGCTTGAGACCACTTATGGAGATGTGCATGTACCAGATAAGTTCTCACTCACTCATTGTTTATCATGGAGAAATGACGATTGAACTCTGCTAGACAGTAAGACTTGGATGTCTGCACAAAAAAACCCAATATCGGATCCCGTTTCTTCAACTTAAATGAGGCGTTCAAATTGCCCTTCAATTGATAAAAGCAAATACTATGGAGGGCAATTTGATACTTCTTTGTTACAAAGTGAATATTTCTTATTGAAATTTAAAAAGTGAGTACTTTTTTTTTTATTATCCCTTATGTTTAGTGAGTGTGCAGGTCAATTTCCCAAAGGCCCCATTTAGTTCATGGGAAAGGAGGGTTGGGGATGGGAAATCAATTGCTTTCCCATGTTTGGTAAATCCAGGCATGGGAAATGGTTGCGTGGCACATGGAAAAGTAGGGGGAAAGTGAAGCACCCCCCCCCCCCCCCCCCCGGGGGTTTTGTTTTCCTCCTTATGATAAGGTTTAGGAAAATGAACCAACATTAAATGCACATTTTTCATGACCATTTTGTCCAAATTAACAATTTAGAATTACAATATATTTGTTATCTAACTAAAGGAAATTGTAGAGAGAAATGAGGAGTAGAGGAAGACAATAGAAATTAGACTCTAAAACTTCTCTATCTTCTTTTTTGTTAATCACCTATTTATAGGCTTATAATAATAGGAAGCTAACCTACAAATTATGAGTTCAAGACTACTAATTACAATACTAATAATATAGGTTATAATATATCAAAAGGTGGAGGTAATGAATGTAATGGTGGTCATCCACGTTCTAAGTATTTATAACACTTCCCCTTGGATGTCCACCATATATAAAGTATGCCTCGTTAAAAACCTTGCCAATAAAACCCAGTGGAACAAAAACTAGTCGAAGGGAAAAAGAGTACATAACCATGTATAACTTAAAATTCTGTGTATAGAACACTGACACGCATGCGACACTGCCTCGTTAAAACCTTGTCATGAAAAATTCAGTGGGACAAAAACATGGACAAAGGAAAAGAGTACAGTGTGTGAAGATCTTATTGATGGCATGCTCCCCCTGGTGTTGACAAAATATCTTTAAACTATATTGTTGACCATCTTTCTGAATGTCATAGTTGGCACTGGTTCTGTAAATTAATCTTGCAATATTATTGGATGCTCCCCCTGAAGAATTACTCCCCTTGATGTCTTTATACTTCTTTGATGATCCAGCACAAATGATACTAATAACACATCCGTCCTTCACGAAGTGATCTTTGGTAATGCTTGTATAAAACTTGTTGTTGCAGCATCATTAGAGGATCCATGTGTGTCGTCATTCATCTAATCCCTGTTGAGGTTAGAGTACTACAAAAATATCTAGGCTATTTTCATAAGTTTTTACTGTATATAATGGCTTGAATAATTTCATATGCTCTCCAATATAAAAAACAATAAGCTCATATTTATAATGATAAGAGTATTGAAATTTTATATGGTATTATAAGTCATTCATACATATTCTTGTATGTTTTGAGAACAATTGCATATGATATTTTTCATGAGCTCTTCACGAGTCTTTAAACATTTTTCATAACTTAAAACATTTGAATATGTTGCAACGTCTTTGAATTTGAATTCAAATTTAATCGAAGTACTCACTGAGATAATTTAAATTACTGTTATTTCAAGACGATTGAGTACTTACATTGAGCTTCAGGCTCTTTCACTTCTTCTAGATTTCTTTGTGTAATTTATACATTATATGGCACATTAATTATATATCTTAGGACTTGTTCCCTTGTATTCTTCAGGAAATGGCTTTTGGCGATATGTTTCAAACACTTCAAAATCTTTATAGATTTTTCAACTCAAATTCCTTTATTAAATTAGGGGAAGTTTTTGTAAACTCTTTAGGAGTTCCAATAATATTTAAATCATCTTCATATATATATATATATATACTACAATGATGGCAAACTCATTTCCAGATTTTGGATTACTTATATATTCATTTTTATAAGAGATATTCATTAAGACAATTATACAATATTTTTCCAGAATGTTTTAATCCACCCAAGGATCATTACAAGCCATCATATTTTGAATAATTTGCTTTTGGTATTTTATTTGATCATCACAAGGATCAATAAATGCATTCCTTTTTCATTTAATTTCATATAGGTATAATTGGCAAAGCCCAATAGGTGTGAGGTTTTATCACAAAAGGCCTTAATAATATTAGTAGTGGAATCATTCATTATATATTAGGGGTTGACGGCTGCTCCAAGGCTACAGCGGTGTCTGCGGGCTGGTGCTTACTCGTGCAGTGTTTCTAGGGTTAGGGTTGTGTGGTGTGACTTGGGGAACACGCTCTGTATATTACTGGGGCCGACATGGTCCTGGAGGATTTTGAGAGCTCTTTTGAGCGGCAATTGGATCTGACTGATCGGGAACGAGTTGGAGTGGTGATTGGCAGTGCGGCAGTATCGGACCGCTTTGTTGGGTTTCCATATAGTCTGGTGGCTAAAATTGTATCGCAGCAAGAAGTTCACTGTGATAATTTTATTAAGACTTTTACTAGCCTGTGGAAAGGCTCTGACGAGGTTTCGATCAAGGAGATAGCCCACAATCGTTTTTGGGTTCGATTTGTTTATGATCGGGACCGCCAAAGGGTTCTTGACATGGAGCCTTGGACGTTTCGTAGGTCATTGATTTTATTGGCTGCGGTGGCTGAGGAGGACTGTATTCATACGATGACGCTAACCCATGGCACCTTCTGGCTCCAGATACATGGGGTCCCCGGTTTCTGTATGACGGTGGCTGTTGCCAATGCTATTGGATCGACGGTGGGTGAGGTAATACGGGTGGACAATAGGGATGGGCAAGACTGTGTTGGTCGTTTTATTCGTGTCCGGGTTCGAGCTGATGTCCGTCTGCCTTTGATGAGAAGGACCCCCGTCACTTTTCCGGAAGTGGGGGAGAAGATCATAGAGTTTCGCTATGAGTATCTCCCAGAATATTGTTTTGCTTGTGGTTGCTTGGGGCATCCTACCCAAGACTGCGTGAAGAAACATGAGGCTTTAAGAGGCAAACTCAACCCTAAGGACCTTGCTATTTTCACCTCTGCTTTTGAGGGTCTAGAAGGTGTCATCAATTTATGGGGGAAACCGATTAGGTCGTCGGCAAGGCGCCATGGCTCGTCACATATGGAGAGAAAGAATGGTAGGGAAGGGTCCAGAGGGCACTCTTGGCGTGCGTCTCGTCATGACTCTGAGGAAGCCATGGACACGGCCTCCTCTCCTTTTGAACTGCGTCAACGGCGAGAGGCTTTCCCATCCAGCCCGGGGATAGCTCCCATGACTGGATGTCGTTCAACAGATGATGCGGGGATAGGGGGTATCTCCCCCTCTGTTGCTGGCGTGATAGATCTCGTTTTGGTGCAGGATGTCAACCTGGGTGTCAAGAGTACCCCTTCAGCACTTGATCAGCGGGGCACAGGTACGGTGGTCCCTGTGGCAGGCATACCTTCTGTTTCGATGGATCCCTCTCGGCCTGTACAAGTATCTGTTGACCCCGTTGGGGGGGACACGAATGAGGTCATTGCACAAACTAGTGACCCTTTTAACTTTATGCCTATAATTGAGAAAACAGCACGTAAGGTTACGGGTCGCGGACGTGGGAGGCCAAGGCGAGTGGCAGAGCCCAGCAGGTCTGGTATACAAGGGGTCTCTGCGCCTTATCTAAAAAGGAAGCATCTGGCAGATCATTTGGGTGTGGATGGTAGCGAGAAGGAAGTTAATGGTGATCTTGGAAAACGACGGCTATGTGTTAATATGCCTATTATACAGGCGGAGGAGACCAGCCTTGAGGGGTCTCCCCGGTCTCAATGTTAGTCTTCAGTTGGAACGTTCGGGGGCTTGGCAACCGACGAACGTTCCGTGACCTGAAGAGCTTTCTTCAGGATAAGAGGCCAGATGTGATTTTCTTATCTGAAAC
>NC_024131.1:14920874-14970404 GCF_000346735.1 Prunus mume
GTTACTATGAATACTTCTGCGACTTTTCGTGTGACAGGTTTTTATGGTCATCCTGACCAAACCCAGCGCCATCATTCTTGGGAGCTTCTGCGGCGTTTGGGTAGAGTGGATCTTGGACCCTGGCTATGTTGTGGGGATTTCAATGAAGTAATGGAATGCAATGAAAAGAGTGGGAGCCGGTTGAGACGTGATGCACAGATGGAGGATTTTAAAATGGCCATTACAGATTGTTGTTTGTTTCAGTTTGAGTTTACAGGTTATCCATTTACATGGAGCAATAAACGGAAGGATACAGCTCATGTGGAGGCTCGATTGGATAGAGGGTTTGGAAATTTGGCACTTCTGCAGCACTGGGGCAATTTCACGTCCCATCATTTAGTTGCTTTCTCCTCTGACCACCATCCAATTCTCATTGCATCTGACGGTCCACATGGTGACAAAGCTAGAGGTCCTAGAGGTCGTCGTCGGTTTCAGTTTGAGGAGGTATGGACTAAGGAAGTTGACTGTGAAGAGGTTGTTCGTCATTCTTGGCAGAATGCAGTGTCACCCCTTTCTAATATTGACAACTGTGCCAGCAACTTGTCACGCTGGTCTGCCGAAAAGGGTGGCCAGGTCCCCAAGAAAGTTAAGGAGTTACGGCTTAGGTTGGCAAGTCTTCAATCAGATGAGCCGTCGACGCAGACTTTTCATAATCGTAGCCTAATTGAAACTGAACTTGATACGTGTCTTGAACAGGAAGAAATTTATTGGCACCAGAGATCGCGGGTCCATTGGCTTCAGCATGGAGACCGTAACACCTCTTTCTTTCATAAGCAAGCCACAAGTCGCAGGAAGAAAAATGCCCTAGTAGGGATACTAGATGAAAATGATCGTTGGCAGCGTGAATATGATAAAATAGGTGGAGTTTTTGTGGAGTTTTTTACAAATCTTTTCACATCGGATATGGGAGTTGCTGATGTGGAGGTTTTTAGTGCTGTCCAAGCGCGAGTGTCCTCACGTTCTTATCATAATCTGCTTCTCCCGTATTCTAGGGATGAGATCGAAGTAGCTCTTAACTCTATTGGCCCGACAAAAGCTCCAGGTCCAGATGGTATGCCTGCACTCTTCTATCAGAAATATTGGAGTATTGTGGGTCCGGAGGTTAGTGATTTGTGTCTGAGAGTTTTAAATGGTAGCGATGGTGTTAACGATTTCAATCATACGTTGGTGGCTTTGATTCCGAAAGTTCATTCTCCCACCCGTGTTTCGGAATATCGTCCTATCAGTTTATGCAATGTCCTCTACAAGATTATCTCCAAAACTCTTGCCAATAGACTGAAGAAGGTGTTACCTGAGGTTATTTCTGAGTTCCAGAGTGCGTTTATTCCCAACCGTATGATTTTGGATAATGTCTTAGCAGCTTTTGAAACGGTCCATTGTCTGAAGAGAAGGGGAAAAACAGGCAAAAAGAAATTAATTTTGAAGCTTGATATGGCCAAGGCATATGACAGAGTTGAATGGCAATTTTTGGAGCAGATGTTACGGACTATGGGTTTCCCAATTCGGTTTATTCAATTAATTATGGGTTGCGTGACTACTGTTTCTTATTCGTTGTTAATTCAGGGGCGGCCATTTGGGCGTATTATCCCTTCTCGAGGCTTACGGCAAGGGGATCCTATATCACCGTATCTTTTCCTTATTGTGGCTGAAGCCTTCTCTGCTCTCCTCCAGCAGGCTGAGAGGGATTCTAGATTACATGGTGTCTCCATTGCCCCTTCTGCTCCTTCTATTAACCATCTCTTTTTTGCTGACGACAGCCTTCTGTTTTGTAATGCTGGGACAACTGAGGCCCTAGAGCTTAAACGTATTTTTGGAGTGTATGAGTTGGCTTCTGGTCAAAAGGTCAACCTTGGAAAATCCGCTCTTTGCTTTAGCCCTTCCACCCCAAGGGTGTTGCAGGACGACATTCGTCAGCTGTTGAACGTGACTCTTGTCCCTTGTCATGAGCGGTATTTGGGCCTCCCTACTATCGTCGGTAAGGATAAGAAAAAACTGTTCCGTACGGTTAAGGATCGAGTTTGGAATAAAGTTAATGGTTGGCAAGGTAAGCTTCTGTCTAAGGCCGGGAAAGAAGTGCTCATCAAATCAGTATGTCAGGCAATTCCATCATATTCTATGAGTGTGTTTCGATTACCTGTCGGGTTATGCCGTGAGATTGAGAGTATCATTGCCAAATTCTGGTGGTCTAAAAATGATGGTAGAGGTATTCATTGGAAAAAGTGGAGTTTTATGTGCCAACACAAGTCTGATGGGGGGCTAGGCTTTAGGGAATTGACAAGTTTTAATCAAGCTCTTCTATGTAAACAAGGATGGCGGCTGCTGGAATTTCCTCACTCACTGATTGCCCGGATGCTTAAGGCTCGTTATTTTCCAAATTCTGATTTTTTGGCAGCTTCGAGTGGGTCCCTTCCATCGTTTACTTGGCAGTCGTTACTATGGGGGCGGGATCTGCTCCGGTTGGGCCTAAGGTGGCGCATTGGTGATGGCCGGTTGGTTAATATCTATGGTGACCCATGGGTGCCTTATGATCGTTTTTTCACTATCCAGTCGATACCTACTCTTCCAGCTACCTCCCGAGTTTGTGATCTTTTTACCGCTAGTGGCGGGTGGGATGTTGGGAAGGTTTTTGCTACTTTCTCATTTCCAGAAGCTGAAGCTATTTTATCTATTCCCTTAATGGGTGATAATCTGGATCGGAGAATCTGGAACTTTACTAAAAATGGAAGGTACTCGGTTAAGAGTGGGTACTGGGCTGCTCTAGAATACAAGAGGCTGGAGGAGCTGTCCGCAGGGACCGTCGCTGGCCCTTCCTCTTCTTCGTTGAAGAGTTGGAAGCACCTATGGAAGCTGAAAGTGCCACAAAAAATCCTTCATCTGTTATGGCGTGTGGCTCAAGATATCCTCCCTTCCAAGGAGGTCTTATTCCGGCGTCGGATTACACAGGGGGAGGTCTGTTGTCGCTGTTTTGCTCCGAGAGAAACTACGTTGCATGCGTTGGTTGGATGTGTTGTTTGTCTGCAGGTGTGGGAGGCTTTAGATTTTCCCAGGGATTTCCTTCTTCCTACTGTAGCTGACGTTGGAACCTGGATGGATGCAGCTTGGTCTATTATTCCCCCTGATAAGCAGTCCCTCTTTGCATTTACTGTGTGGGTGTTGTGGAACGAACGTAATGGGGTGCTGTTTGGCTCTCAACCCACCCCTTCCGGAGTTTTGGTACAACGAGCGAAGGACTATGATGCTGAATTTAAACGATATTCTGCTGCCAATCATAGGAGTTTATCCTCGCTGGTTCGTGATATTAAATGGAGGCCTCCTACGGGTAATTGTTTCAAGTTGAACGTGGATGGGGCCACTGACATGGAGACGGGAGCTAGGGGAGCTGGTGCCATCGTCCGTGACTCTCATGGAAATCTGGTTGGGGCTCTAGCTATGCGGGCACCAAGTCGGATCTCTGTACTAGCAACAGAGCTGTATGCTCTTAAAGTTGGAATCTCTTTTGCGTTGGATGTGTCTCTATTGCCTCTGGAGATTGAATATGATTCCTTGCAGGCAGTTTCTATGGTCAACAGTGAGGAGGAATGCCTTGCTGCTGAGGGAGGTCTGGTGGATGGAGTGCGACGCCTTCTGGTCAGGTCCGCGTCTACTGCTGTTCGACATGTTCCTCGCCAAGCGAACAAGGCTGCCCATCGCATTGCCCGCTTCAGTCTGCGCGATCAAAGTTTGTCGATCTGGTTGGATGTGGGTCCTTTGTGGCTTATGGATGCTGTTTATGATGATTGGCACGAGCCTACTGTCGTTTGATTTAATATCTTCATGTGTAATCGGGCATATGTGGCACTCTTTTTCCTCCCCTGAAGTTTTTCCCATCGGGTTTTCTTTAGGGAGGTTTTAATGAGGCCATACTACCCATGCCGACATTCCTTTGTCATGTTGATTAATTGAATGAAGTCTTTCCTTTCAAAAAAATATAGGTATAATTGAAAAATTAAACAAACTTTGTTTTACATTCATACACGAACTAAACATGTGAAATGAAATAAAGTGTATTTCCTGATTATTTTCCCATAATTATCAAACATGAGATTTTTTTTTTTCGTTTTTCATTTTTAAAAAAGACATAGGAAATTATTTCCAATTAAATTTTTTCCCCGAATCAAACGGGACATAGTTTTCACTTGGTTAAAACGGGTCATTTAGCGTAAATAGAAACTCAAACTCAAACGCATTGCTTTTTGTATGAAAAAGTTTTTTTTTAAAACGCATTGCTTTTTGTTCATTTTCTTCCCGATCCATCTACTTCCTTTGTGGCATTCTTTCCAAACTTTCATTTTTGTTGGTTTAATAGTTTTGGCTTTGCCTTTGTGATTTTCCTTTTGACTTCTCAAATTAAACTACATTTCATTCTTCTAACCCAAAACCAAAACAATTCTCGATCCCTAAATTTCAATCCAAAATTTCATCCCATGTGAGCATTCAATAGCAGATCGGCTGATTGGTATTGGACGAGGTCTCAAACTCTCACTCTGAACTTTCTCAGCACCAAAACGCAAAACTTGTCAATGAATGAGTGCTGTTATTGAAGTGCGCCCTCCTCCTCATCTTTGGATCGGTGCTTGCGCAATCCGTACATGGCGGCTCCAAGAAATCTGGTGGGGGACGCGGGGAGGCTGCTGAGGGATGAGGAGAGTGCAAAGGAGGACGATTGGTCCGCCGGAAAGAAGCCCAAGTCCGAGAGGTTTCCGCTGACGCGATGGGAGTTCGCGGCGGCTCTCGGCGTTTTCGTGGTCTTCTCTACCGGCCTCATCTGCGTCTACTTGACCATGCCCACCGCCGAGTATGGTAAACTCAAGCTGCCGCGCACCATTGCCGATCTTCGCTTGCTCAAGTACGTTCCTCATTTCCATGATCTACAATTCAACCATTATGGTTTGGGTTTCTTGTGAAGGGTTATGAGATTTTGTCTAGGGTAATTCAATAATTGTGGAAGGTTTGATTATGTGGGTAGTGGGCCGTTTTGCTGTTTTCTTGTTTTTTTTTTTTTTCTGAATGTGTATACTTGTTATTGTTATTAAGGATTTATATACAGCAAGAAAATAAGATTAGAGATGTGCGTTTGAACAAGGTACCCGTTAGGAATATGTTGTTTAACTTGCGTTGGCTCCAACGAGATTGTCAGATAACCTTGATTTGTTTTTTTCCCCTCAATATGTTTTCCTTTGAAGATTCTGATAATCTAAAATTCAAATAGAAGTTATGAAACAAGTTACTAGTCCTTTTGCAATTGAGGGCTTCCTTTTAGCCATTGCACCAAAGAATTCTCATTTAACTCCACTACTGGAGAATCCATGGCTCGACAAATTTTAGTTTGTTGTTTCACAGGCACACTTAACAAACATTTCCTGACTTAAAGCTTTTAAGATGTGTAGGTTCCTCTTGCTGACCTTGCTAAATTATCGTAGAATGAGAATATAGGAGTTTTCTGTTTAGACAGAAATTTTACATCTGTGTCTTGCAAAAAGAATAGTTTCCTACTCATGATATCTCAATTTTGATGCCTATGCTGCTGATTGTGTTTTGTGATATTTGCCATGAACTTCCCTATTATAACCCCTAGTGTTAAAAGAAATCCATTCCTTTGCTGCAGATTGTGATCCGTGCAAGTTTTCTTTTTCTGTATGGCAAGAAATAAATTTTATCATGGAAGAGGTGAGGAACATGGGACGATGAGATATCCTCCACTTAAAACAAAGGAAACAAAAGTATCAATAGACCATCAAGCATGCAGGAGTTAATTAAAAACTACACCTTCAGTAACATAGACACCCACCCCAGAATTTAGGGAAAAAAAGGGGGCGGGGGGTTTCCCTTGAAATTTTCGGAGAGGGAAGCCTAAAAAGAGGCTAAAGGGCAATTTACTCCCAAATCTCATCTAGCCCTTTTCTCCTTACTTTAAAAATCCTTGCATTTCTCCCCATTCAAACAACCCAAAGAATGACCAGGAGAACGCATCTCTAAATGTTCACACTCCTTTATTGGGACCAAATCCAGTGATTTCAGTTTCCAATGAGTAGACGAAAACCGAAGGTAAATCAACCATTACAACCAGCCACTCCACATCCGTGAATCCATTTGGGAATGCACCAATAAATGCTACCTATGCTCCACTTAACTTTTGCACATTGCATACCATTGAGGTAGAACACAGTTTTAGTCTATGCCTTCGAATCATGTCATGGATTTCCTTTGATCTGCATATTTTTTCCAGTAATGTAGTTTCTATGGTCCCCATGTAACACTGGTTACTTTCCCTGAATGCTTTGGTCTGAATCTTTATTTTTGCTTTGATAATCTTCTCCAGAGATCATCTTGCAACATATGCAAAAGACTATCCGGCACAATTCATTCTGGGTTACTGCTCTACTTACATCTTCATGCAGACTTTTATGATTCCTGGAACAATTTTTATGTCATTGCTAGCTGGAGCTCTTTTTGGTGTCATGAGAGGCCTTCTGTTGGTTGTCTTTAATGCTACAGCTGGAGCATCATCCTGCTTCTTTTTGTCTAAGTTAATTGGCAGGCCTTTAGTTAGTTGGTTGTGGCCAGAAAAGTTGAGATTTTTTCAGGCAGAGGTACTTCTTTTTACGTCTTTGAATTTGGTCACACTGCTATCCTTCTGCTGCTGCTTTAACCTTAATTTTGGTGCCTTCAGATTGCAAAGCGTAGGGAAAAGCTGCTGAATTACATGCTTTTCCTGAGGATAACTCCAACATTGCCGAACCTTTTTATCAACTTGGCGTCTCCAATTGTTGATATACCATTTCATGTTTTCTTTCTGGCGACTTTTATTGGTCTTATTCCAGCATCTTATATCACAGTCCGAGTAAGTTCTTTATACTAATTAAAGGATTAATTTTATTTTTGTTAAACTGGATGTAACTATTTTCATCTTACAATATTTTGGTTATTTATTGTCTCCTGTTTTGGTTCCGCATCTGTGCTTGGTGCTGACAAGAATTTTTATAATCCGTCTGTGCAATAAAAACCGTTGAATAGTGCCCACTGCTTAGATTAGTTGTGGCCAGAATTTTGCTTCATTGTTTTGTTATGTTTTTGGAGGTTTTGGATTTTGAGGCATTGTTTAGTACGCCACATGTTGATTATTGCTGGTCTATTTAACAACGTTAGAAATTTAAGAAAAAAAGGTTGCAAGAGAACTACCAGATAAATTTTTGTCATGATTGAATTATTGATTAAATAATTGATGTCCTTGCTCCTTCCTTGTGTGCCCCTTTGGATCTATGGGATTGAAATATTGAAAATTGGAAGACTAAGTGTAATTGGTAGTGGCAGATCTAGTAATTTTCCTTTGGGACAAACAAACAATACTACCAAATGACTAATAGTGAAGATATAAACATATCCGTGCACAGATTAGATATAAGCTCTACACCTTTCTACCTAATTTCTCTATTGCAAGGCACAAAGAGAAGAATGGGAATAGTTAGTGGAGAGAACAAGAAGAAAACAAGAATAAAGGAGTAGAGCAGTTGCCCAAGCCGAACTGCAGCCCAAGTCAGCCCTTCCTTTGCTCCATTGCCCCGGCTTAGCCTTCTTTGAGGCATTTTATCAAACAGTTTTCTCCCATCCAACACAAAATGTCATGAAAACTAGGCACCTTCATAGGTGTAGAACAGGACTGAGGGGAGGCAAGTGCCTTCACTGACTCCTTAATAGATCCACCCCTGACTGGAAATGAGATTGTAACCTTTAAAAAAAAGTATAGTCTTTCTTTTATGGATGTAACACACATTAAAGCTGATCTGGGTCATCTGATCGTGGTGTAGGCTTTATATTCTGTCAAAAATCTGAAGGAGGTTAGCAAAGTCATTTGAATAATTGATGGCTGATCGTTATGTGGTGCTGTCCCTATCCGTCATAAAAATATGACGGACTAAATGTTTTGTTTTTGTTGTTGATTAGATGTTTGATTTCATCATTTAACTTGTATACCGTGCTTTCTGGCCACTTTGTTTGATGCACTCACTCAATAGAAAAATATTGCTTTGCTGCCTGTAGAGAGGGTATCAGAATTGTTGGAAATTTGGAGGTTTTTATTTCTGGTCCACATTTAAAAACTTAAGATATACATAACTGGAGCAACTGATGCCATTGTAAAAAGTTTGGTTGGCATTTCTTCATTTTTCTTTTTCTAAAGACTTAATTTTTCAATGACATTTCATCTCACATTCTCACAAGTTCATTTCTTCTCTTTAATGTATGGTTTACACCGAACGGCTTTGACCATATGAAATTTGCTTTTCAAGTTTAATATATGAGTTTTCTCCTAGGTAACTGACAGCTGCTGATTTTTTTTTTTTAGGCTGGCCTTGCTCTTGGGGAACTCAAGTCAGTCAAGGATCTCTATGATTTTAAAACCTTGGTTGTGCTTTTCCTTATTGGTTCTGTGATTATATTTCCAACCCTTTTGAAGAGGAAGCGAATTTATGAATGAACGTTCTGGTAGTGAGAATGCCATTCCATGCTTCTGTCTGAAAGGTGGGTCTGTAGACTTAAGATTAATAGCTAAATGTTACAACAACGGCGAAGTTTAATTTTCCAGTATCCAGAAGGGAGTACGTTTTTTTCAATATACGCTCCACAAAAGCATTCTTTACTAGGTAATGTATTACGGAGTTCAAATGGTGTTTGGAAAGATACTGTGCAGAATATTTATGAATTTATCATTGCTTTAGGCTCATGTAACCTTGATAGTCCTTGTAACATGTTTTACAATTACATATGGCAAAGTTTATAATAACGAAGTATGCAGAAAGCTGTTGTCGAGCTATAATGTACTGCTTTTTGTTCGGATGCAGTTGCCGTTTTTATTTTGTTACATCGAAATATTTGTTTGTAGTTTATAGTTAACCCGATAGGGCCACTGGAAGTTTGAAAACTGTTGCTAAACGCATTTGTAAATGAGTTCAAAGGGGGAATTGGCTAACTTATTTATGGATAGAGCACAGGACAAATTTTTTCGTGTCCTTGCTGGGATTGGTTTGGATGTTTGTCTGATTCTGTCGCGGGGGTGGGGGGAAGGGGGGGATCTGAAACATGTGGCCTGAACATGATTCCTTCAGAAAATAAGTTGTCTCAAGTAACGGTAAATAGTTGTGAATCCATTCAAGGCTGGGAAGGATATAAGTTTTTTTGAAGAATTACAGGAGAACAGGAGTGGCAGAGAGTTTGGGATGCACAATAGACAAAGAAGAAAGTGGAGGGAAAGATAAACGTGTTGTATTCATTGGAGGAATGGGAGAAGGAAGAAGGGAGAGGGGATAAGATTAAGCATACAATTTGAAGAACTAGTTTTTAAGGAAGAGATCACGTGGAGGTAAAAGGAAAAAGTGGCTTTGGACAAAAGAGGGTGCTGGAAATACTATACTGTTTTGAAATGTGGTTGTAAATGAGAGAAATAAGGCATATTGGTTAGAAAGGTTGGAAACAGCTAAGTGGTTGGAAACGCAGGGTTTGAAGGAGGGTAGTTTTCGAATGTTACAAAGAAACATAACCGGTCCCGATGGTTAGGGGCTGTTCGGTATTGTATTTGAATCCAATTTTTTAAACACAAAAACATAATTGAAGTCTAAAGCCCTTTAGCCTTGTTTCAAATTGTTGGGAGTCTCGGGCACAAACAAATCATTAATCAGCTAGAGATCAAAGCAGCAACATGAAGGAAAGAAGAAGCTCCTGACTTTTGGAGCTTAACCGTTAACCCAAATCGGTTAAGTTGCGCCTCTATTTAAACCTAGTTTTCTGACAAGTACACCTATCCTTTTAATGGTGACTAGTATTGGATTGAATACTCGATATGGTTAAAGCATGTTCAAGGTAAAAATGAAATTTTTGTTTGTTTTTTTTTTTTGGTTTTATCAAGTTGAAAGTAGAAGATGGATTACTCATGAAGAAAACTTATCCTATCTAATCTCGATAAAATGGTAGGATAACGACACCTTATTACTAATCCCTCCTAATCCCCAAACTTGGAAAGTCATTCACCTCTACTTTCATTTCATCCTTCAATATACCTTAGATTTAGTGACTTATCCAATTCAATCTAATCCTAGGCACCAAACTCTATAAGCCGTAAGTCCAAAATGAAGATTTTGTACATTAAAGTAATCCCTTACGAATAACTTTAGGGCATGTTTACGTATCAGTAATGGAGAAAGTAAGGAATCAGAGAATTTAGGAATCGGGGAAGTATTGAATCAGTATGGAAAGAATCATTCCCATTAAACTGGTTACTAAACATATGGAATTAGCAAAGGAATGAGGTTGATTCCCATTGTTATTGTTTACTAATTTTCATAAATCAGAATCCAAATTAATTTGATTACTAAAATGCCCTGCACATTTTCACCACAGCACATGTATAATTTTCAAATTGGCTAATGAGACCAAACTAATCCCGCAACAAACTAGTAAGGCGGTGTAAACATGAGGAATCAATATGCTGAACAAGATGAACAGTAAGATCCTAGTTCAATGATAATGTTAATAACACCTTTGTCCAGAGCCAATTTCAAATGAAAAAAATAAACTCCAATAACACCTTAGAGCGTCTTTGAACTTATTTTTGGTGTGAGTTTTTAATTTTTTTAGGTTTTGGGGTGTTTTGGAATTAAAGTAAAGTGGTAAGGGTATTTTTGGAAGTTAATAAGAGAAAACAGGAATGAGAATCATATCGACTACCCCTTCTTAGTTGATCTAATATCTAGTTTTAAGGGGATGTGATTACTGATTTTGAGGTAGGGCCCACTTATTTTTTCATTACTAATTGCAAGTAAACGCAAGGGAAGTCAAGAATAGAAATCATTCTATTTCCTCCCATACCTATTACTGATACGTAAACATGCCCTTAGTGTTTTTAGGATTGAGTTAATAGCTTATGGTGCCCCAACCTTGGGAGCTAAATTGAAGAAAAAAGAAAAGTTAAACCAGCAATTGCAGCCCAAAAAAAAAACTAAAAGAATCAAAGGAACTAGAATGGAAAATAAAAACGATTGCAAAAGCCATCATATGTAGAAAAAGCAAACTTGCCAAAATTTTTAAAGAAATTAATCATGAATGATATAAAATGGCAGAAATAATAGGGTTTTAAATTTAAGGGTATTTGTGTCTATTTAAGTGAGTTTTTTGCTATATTTGAAATTTTTTATAAAAATTGACATTTTTGAAATTAGAGGTCAAGTTTTGGCTATTTTTGATAAATTCTCAAAGGATATAGACCATTAGATGAAAAATGAGTCGATGTGGGCTAATCTACACCATTGATAGGGGTAACCGGAATACCTGTTATTGGGGTTTAAAAAAAATTTAAAAAAATTTTAAAAATAAAAACAGGAGTGTTCATGAGCTCATGTCATCAAATTTTTTTAAACTATTTGATTATCTACAGTTATGTTTCTCCTCTCCACATGGCATCCATTCGAATCATGGACTAAAGATAGGGTGTCAATTGTTACCAAAAACAAAAGATATGGTGTCGATGAGGTGTTGACATCATTGTTAGATGTGTTTACACCATAATCAACTGAGCATATCCGGCATCAAAATGACTGGCACTAAGGCATACACGCCTTCTCCCCTGCTGAAATACCTTAAAGGGACACACAGACAAATCCTTAGAAAGTGACTGACGTCATCACCTTCCGACATGCCGAAGGTAGACACTTTTCTGAAGCGGCAGTATCCTGCCGAAGCTCCCGACTGCCGAACATAATTCCAGGGACACGTGTCACCACAGCAACTTGCACAAAGTCCCACATATAAAGAGTGCCCAAGTAGGGAATAGTGCCCAAGTAAAAAGAGTACCTGTTTTCTCACCTTAAAGGTTACTCTGCCAAATTACCACATATCGCTGACTTAAGCATCAGAGAGTCTTCAGCAGGCACCACACCAGTGTCCAAAGCTTCACAACTGCTTCTTCCTCCTGATCTTCTGCCGGTTCTTCCAACCCCGAAGGTCATTTCTCTAAGTTGACCCTCCCAAAAAGAGCATCAACAATTTGGCACCGTCTGTGGGAATCAACTGCTGAATCCCATTTCCCTCTACCAGCCCCACTGGCTCCCTCCCCCATCAAGCCCCGTCGCCTCTTCTACTCCCCACCCTCTGCCATGCCGAGCAAGAACAGCCACGATACCCAGAACCACACCCCCCGTGGGGATTCCTCCAGAAAGAAGCCTTTGGTTGAGGGGAATCTCCAAGAGGAGGTGGAGCGCCTTCGTGCCAGTATGGCCAAGATGACGGAGAACTACGAACATCTTCATACCAAGAATGTCGAGCTGGAACATGATTGTCATGCCCTGAAGCGTAACTGGGAAAAGACTCACCCCCAAGGCGCCCAGCAGGACCTCACCTAGGATGTTGAACACACCCAGTCGAACCAGCCAGTGATCTCCCGTCATAGCTCCTCGATCTAGTCTAGGCTTGGCAAGGGCAAGGGCCACCTTCATCTAGAGGCGACCAAATCACAACTTCTCCACATTTTCCCACCGAAGGATCGACCCCATATCCCGACCAAAATCTACAAAGATTGTAGGCACCGTATCTCAGAGCTTTGGCCAAAGCCTATCCCTATCCCTGTCAACCTCGACGACCCATGGGTGGCACACCTAGGGCCCCTACCAAAGCCCACCCACTTATCCACTGGAGAAGGTGCAGGGGACTTGGATGACTGGGAACATTATCACCCCGAAGATTGGGAGTCTTACCATACCGAAGCGTTTAAGGAGTGGGAAGCTTACCCAACCCATACCCACCCACACCCCAAGCCTTCAGCACCCGGTGTTCTCCCTCATGCCAACCCAGTCATAAGGCTTCTCTTTGAGAAGGTCCGACGTCTTAAGAGTGAGCAGCTCCGTAGCCATCAGCCCCTCTGGATGAAACCACGCCCTAACCCCTTCACTGAACGTATTCTCAACTATCGTCAGGAGGACGTTCAGCCGCTCCGCATTGCCTTCTACACGGGCAAGGAGGATCCCATCACCCATATCCACTCTTTTCAATCCGCCCTCGGATGCAAGGGCCTTAGCGACGAAGGCATGTGCCTCATTTTCCCTTCTACCCTTAGTGGCGCTGCTCTAAACTGGTTCTATCGGCTGAACCCCCGTACTATCAACTCATTTGATAGCTTGAAGCAAACCTTCCTCGACCATTTCATGATCCAAACTGATCGCTTATACTCCGCAGACGATCTGTATATGCTTCGACAGGGTGAGGACGAACCCCTTCGGGAATATGCCGCCCGCTTCAATCACGAATATTCCCGCTGCCTAGAGACAGATGACTGGGTTACTTACGGAGCTTTCAAAAGTGGTTTGCATGAATCCAACTTTCGTTATCTTGTCCATAGCAACCTATGAAGCATGCAGCAGTCCATGTGAAGACCGAGTACTTTAACTCCAAGCGTGGCCAGCCACCTCGTCACGGAGCACTTTTGATGATCTCCCACTTGCTTCAGCACCCACCCCTACCAAACCTCACCATTCTGCTCCTGCCTCCGATAATTAAAGTACCCAGCACCCCAAGAGGAAGGATGGCTACCAGCACACCTTCAGCAATGGGAAGCGCGACCGACATGATAACCACCATTGGTCCGGCGGCATCAACCCTTCAAGGACAAATGGTTGTGCCCCGCTCCCCTTCGAGCCCAAGCCTAGGTTCTAAGTATTCACCACCCTCAAAACGTCCTGGTCCATGAGGCACCTATTATACCCATGTCGAGCATAGGCATCTTCTGCCATTTTCACCAGTTTACTGGCCATGACACAAAATCTTGCATTGCCCTGTGCAACATCATTGAAGGCCTCATCTGTGAGGGGAAACTAGACAAGTATGTGCCCAACCTCACTCTCTTCTCGCCCAACCTTCACTCTGCCCTCACAGCCTTCCTTTGTGTAAACTCCGAGGTCTTTACCTGGTTCTACAATGACATGCTTGGCATATCGCCCGATATCATTTCCCATTGGCTCAGCATCAACCCTCCCTTTCGACCCGCTAGGCAGAAGCGTCGTGCCTATGACCCAGAGAGATACGAGGCCAAGAAGACAGAGGTGAACAAGCTGAGCAACATTGTTTTCATCAAGGAGGTGGACTACCCCACCTGGCTGGCCAATGTGGTGATGGTCCACAAACCAAAGAAAAGCTAGCGCATGTGTGTAGACTACACCAACCTTAATCGGGCTTGTCCCAAGGATAGCTTCCCTCTCCCTCGAATTGACCAACTTGTGGACGGCACCACTGGTCACGCCCTTCTTAACTTCATGGATGCATACTCTAGGTCCAACCAGATCTTCATGCACCCTGATGACCAGGCCCACACATCATTCATTATCGATCGTGGCCTCTATTGTTGCAAGGTGATGCCCTTCGGCCTCAAAAATGCCGGAGCTACTTATCAATGTCTTGTGAATAGCCTCTTTGCCCCACTAATTGGCAACACAATGGAAGTTTATGTCGACGACATGCTAGTCAAAAGCCGCACCGCTGACCAGCACATCCCTAACCTATTTGCCATGTTTGCAATCCTCAAGCAGTACAAAATGAGACTCAACCCCATGAAGTGTGCCTTCGGAGTGGCTTTGGGAAAATTCCTTGGTTTCATGATCAGCTAGCGGGGTATTGAAGCCAATCTAGAAAAAAATCCAGGCTATTTTGGACATGAAGGTACCAAAGACGGTTAAGGACAACCAAAACCTTATCGGAAGCGTCACGACCCTTACCAGGTTTATCTCCAAGGCTACTGATCGCTGCGCCCCCTTCTTCAAAGCACTCAAAGGCCACAAATGAAACATCACTTGGACAACCGAATGTGACAACACTTTCACCCAGCTCAAAGAATATATGAGCAAGGCACCTCTACTATCAACCCCCAACCCTAGCGACATCCTGATGATTTACTTCTTTGTCTTGGTCATGGCAGTTAACTCAGTGCTCATCTAACCACATGAAGGTGCTAAACATCCGATGTACTACGTTAGCAAAGCCTTGCAGGATGCCGAGGTTTGGTACCCAGATATTGAGAAGCTGGCCTTTGCCTTGGTGGTGTCAGCCAGATGCCTCCGACCCTACTTCCAGGCGCATACCATTCATGCTCTAACCAATTAACCGCTAAGATAGGTTTTGCAGAAGCCAGAGACTTCTGGCAAACTACTTAAGTGGGCCATTGAGCTTGGTGAATTTGATATTCACTATAAACCTAACTCGGCTACAAAGGGACAGGCTGTTGTCGACTTCATCTCCGAATTTATAGAACCCCAAGCTTCGGCCCCCCCAGATCTTACTGGAACCTACTCCTACCTCGACCCTGGTTCACATTGCCAGCAACGACAACTTCGACCTCAGCCAGCCCTTATGGACATTGTATGTCGATGGTTCCTCCAACGCCTAGGGTTGTGGGGTGGGCCTTGTCCTTATCTCCCTAGATAAAGTCGTCCTTGAATATGCCCTCTGCTTTAAATTCCACGCCTCCAACAATGTCTCCACATACGAAGCACTTTTAGTTGGCCTTTGGCTTGCCAAAGAGATGGGCACTAAACAAATCTAGATATTCAGTGACTCCCAACTCGTCGTTCACCAAGTCAACCAGGATTTCACCGCCAAGGACACCTCCATGACGACATACCTCCAGCATACACATCACATGCTGACAACTTTTGATGCTTATCGCATAAGCCAGATCCCAGGCTCTGACCTATGCCAGAGGGCAAGGGCTAGGTAAAGTACGCGGTTGTCGCTGTGGACTACTTCACCAAGTGGGCTGAGGCAGAAGCCTTAGCCACCATCACCACAGCTTGCATTGAAACATTCGTCTGGTAAAATACTGTATGTCGCTTTGGCATCCCCCACACCATCATCATAGACAATGATCGGCAATTTGACAACGCCAAATTTAAGTAATTTTGCTCAAACCTCAAGATATGTCTTTGCTTTGCCTCCCTAGCCCACCCTTAGTCTAATGGCCAAGTCAAAGCTGTGAACAAAATCATAAAGAAGACCTTGAAGACCAAACTTGACAAAGCCAAGGGTTGCTGGTCGAAATTACTCCAAGAGGTTCTCTGGTCCTACTACACCACCTTCCGTACCTTCACAGGAGAAACGCCTTTCTCCATTTCCTTTGGTACCAAAGCCATTGCCCCGATAGAAATTGGCCAGCCCACATACTGAACCTCCACTAATGACGCTGAAGCCAATGACAGGCAATTGGCCTTAAACCTTGACCTCATCAAAGAACTTCATGACCGCCTAGGCATGTGCAACACCTCCTACGAACATCATGTCCCTAGGTACTACGACTCCCAGGTGAAACCTTGTGCCTTCAGGATGGGCGACTAGGTTATGCGCAAGGTTTCCTTGGCCACCAAAAACTCTACCGAGGGTACCCTAGGACCTACGTGGGAAGGCTTTTATGAGGTTACCAAGGTCTGCCGCCGATACGCTTATCAACTTCGTGATCCCAATGGCAAGACTTTGCCTCATCCATGGAATGCTGATCACCTTAAGTACTACCACAAGTGATCACGGGATGCTTCTTGTTTTGTGTCCAAGTAAGGTTCTTTGTTTCCTCATGTCTCGACACTTATCTTAGACCTCAGGCTAACACCTTATGTACTTTTTGCCTTGCGGCATCTATCTAATGAAATGCATGACTTCGACTTATCTCTATGTTCGCATGTTGTCATTTTGCTAACACAATTGTTATGAAATGAAATATGTCTACTACCATAGAAAATAAAGACAACCTTGCCCCATGGCAAGGCAAAATGTTTATACAAAACTAAAATAACACATCACTGTTCCAAAAATAGATAAAATACATAAGGCAGGAAAAGCCTTTAAGCCTTGGCAGGTGGCGTATTTGCGGTGGCAAGCTCTGAAGTAGTGATGACAGTCTCCTTCACCGGCGAGGCAACTGCAGTGGCATAGGCAGTAGCACTAACTGAAGAAGTCACACCACTCGTATCGAAGTTGATCTTCTCCAAGGTCTCCTCCTAGTGAATCTGCTCATCCACCAACCGGTCAAGGATATAACTATTTAGCTCCTCAGAAGTTCGGTACGACTCGACTGCTTCAGCTCGGGCAGCATCTATATCTTCGGCCTTCTTCTGTTCCTCCTCAACAAACGCCTGCTCAGAAGACGCCATCTTCTCCTTTAGCTCATCCACCTCTCTGGCAAGCGCCGCCTTCTGCAAAAGCAAGGCGTTCCTTTCTCGGATAGCCTCTTGCACCTCTACCATCTTCTCCTTGGCCATCTCCTCATGCCTCTTCATTCTCTAGATCTCTTGATCTGCTTTAGCCAAATTGACATACATCTAGCCAAAGGCCTGCAAAACAAAGCATCGTCAGTCAAAGAAAAACCAAAATGACAAGAAGAAATTCTTAAACAAACATAAATTACATAGGCGGATGTAAGGATCGTCTTCTGTGCCCACTCTGCAAAGGAGGAGGTCTGCGTCCTCACCAAGGCCTTGGGGTCACTCTTGATGCCTTCCAGGAAGACGTTGACCAAGGGCACTTCCTGCAGGTGCATGGCTAGGCTCAACTCCTTCTCCTGTCTACGCAGCCCGCTGAAGTCAACCCTATCCATCCCCTTAGTAAAAACCTCCTCTATACCAAAGGGAAGCTTCAGCGGTGCCTGCAGATCAAAGGGTGGAAGCCTCGGTCTCGTCCCCATCACACTATGGTGGGCTTCCTTCAAAGCCTTCCCCTTCCCCGCCAAGGCTTTGGCGACAAGCCCCTCATCATCATCTTGAGGGTGCTTCCCAGTCGTCTGCCTGCCACCTTTATTCTCAGCCTTTTTCGCCCGATATGCCTTCAGCCGCCTCTGCTTTTTGGCTTCATCAATGTGCACGACCACCTTTGTTGATCCCTTTACGACACCTGCCACTGCACATCAAAAGCCAAGTTAGTCATAACCACAAAAGGAAAAAGAAGACAAACAACAACAATTACTCAAATACTTACTCCCTTGCAAGAGTCCGGACTCTAGCATATTCTTCAGTGTAACTAAGTTTCAGTACTCCTAATCAGTCTCCGATAGCAGCAATCTCACTTTCCCAACCTCGTCTTCCTTTTCCTTTGAGATAGGCCCACTTCATTGAACCTGCAACACAAAAAGATTCACTTAAACCACCGTACCTGCGTCAGCAAAAACAAACGAAGAAACCAAAATTCTAGCAGTTAAACACACAAAACAACAATTTGTCTTGAAGGTTGGGACTAAGGACCTATAGACTGGAAATGGCTAGAAATGTGTTTGGCGACAGTCTTCCCTAATGGACACTCCCAGTCACCATAAGCCAGACACCACTTGTTCCTCCAAGATTTCTGAGAAGAAGGCAAATGACTAATGAAGTAACCTTTCTCTTTTGCCTTTCAACAATTGGCTTGCACTCAGCCAAATTTTCCCTACTACCTAGAAACTGAATACAGATACATGAACTGCTCAAACGTTTGCTCCCCCAATCCCGCCAACCACCAAGCAATATATACCCATGTAGTAAAATCCAGAAGTTGGGATTGCCCCGGCTCATACCCAAGTTTGGCCAACATCATTTGCACCCACGGATGAAGTGGTAGTCTGAAGCCATGGTTATACATATCTATAAAAATGAGCACACATCCCTCTGGAGGATATCTAATCACATCCGCTGCAGTAGGTAGCCTTAAACCCACAGAAGGTGGGATGCTAAAATCCCACCGAATCTTCGCTAGTTTTACCTATGTCAGTGTATTCTTCCTCGACAATGGGACACCAACCCGTACTTCCAACCCCTCTGAAGCAGAAGCCACGGCCACCTCCACAAACCCCAATGCTCCTGCCTGATTGCTCAAGCCCACCTCTGGCCTCTGAGGTAGGGCTAGAACCCAATCAGCCACAACCTCTAGCACACTATAATGCCTATACATCTCTCTATACTCAGCCTCCCAAGAATCCATTGATGGCTCCCCCCTCTCACCCTCGAGCCCTACCCTCCTACTCTCTATCACAACTTCTACCACATACTCTGACTGGAAACTCTCACCTTTAGAACATACATACAGGCTCGGCTCATCACTTTCGGTATCTTCCCCGCCAAAGGCAAGGGGCTCCTGACTTTCTCTACCTGAACTCTCAGACATCTACAATATGCAGAAACAAGGAAAAAGAACTAATCCACATGCAAGAAAGATCGAAGCACAAAAAAGCAAAAAAAAAAAAAAGGATGGCACACATGCTCTTTGCTCTACAAACGACATTCGACAAATTCATATCCATATTTAACAAGTTCATCCCAATGTTCAACATGTTCATACCAAACATGACATTTTGATCCAAAAATTCAAGAGGAATGAGCTTTTGTGTGTTTTTCTTGCTTATCTAATTTACATTGTTGTGTTGGTCTTGAAATTCTAAACACAAATATGATTTTTCCAAGATTTTAGGTTTTATATGATTTTATAAAAAGGTTTTGAAAGAATAAGAATGTTCTTTATGTTCTTGGGATTTTCATGAAAAGTTCTTGTTGATCCATACAGAATATTGTCTTTTGATTCATGGAATTGTATGAGATATGATGGTTACATGTTAGTCAAAAGCATTTTATGACAGGGCCATAGGGTTGTACCTTGTGTCTCCCATTGCCATTTCATCTTTTGAAATTGGCCAATGAGAATAAAGATGCTTTATGGGTACAATTTGGAATGTCATGACAAATGGGACCATACACACAAAGCCTCCCCTCCCCTTGAAATTTTGGCAGCCACAAAGATGAGACACATTTTGGGTCTTCATGCAATTACATAAAAATGTTGGGTCCAAATTTAAAATGTAGTATTTTCGGTTTTGGCCTATAATATTCCCTTCAAAAACTATCGATGTAATAAGTTTTTTCACAGCGGTAGTTAATTATCATCATGGTTTGACAATTTCAAACCACGTAAATAAGAATCCATCATCGTCTTATTAATTGCATGTTGGACACAAACAATTGATCCCTTACTTGAAACAAGGACACTCTTAGAGCATCTGCAATGGTTGCTCAACAATTCATTTCAGTTTAGTTCAATAGTTCAACAGTTCATTTCAGTTATTGAACTTTTTTGGCAGCTATTGAACTGAAATGCAATTTCACTTGCAGTGTGCATTTCAATAGCTTACAAATTAAAAACTATATTTTTTAAAATATCTTTTTAAATAATAGAATAAAATAAAATAAATAAAGTTAATTACGATATGAAGAGATCTTTAAAAAGAGACAAATTTTGAATATATAAATTAATAACAAAATTTTCCTTGCTTGGTGACAATATTATATTAACGTTTTTTTTCTGAAGAATTGGAAATTGAGAATAAATGAGAACACATTAGAGAACCTCTTTTTTAGGTTATTGCATAACAAAATTGAATATAAGCAAAATTAAAAATTAAAAAAAAAAAGTAAAAAGTAATGTTGTCCATGTGTAGAGGTTATAGTCATTATGGTGGGACAACTTATTAAAATGAATTTAATTTCATAGTTCATTTTATTGACATGTGAAATGAACTATTGATCCCTGAAATAAAGTATTGATATATGAAATGAACTGAACTTACCACTGCAAGTCAAAAGTTCAATTTATTGAAATAAATTGAAATGACCCTCACCATTGCAAATGTTCTTATAAGAAGTTCATATATGTGCTTTATTCTGCTGCAACTCTTCAAGCCAAACTTTCTCTATTCTCTACTAAAACAACGGAAATATTAGATTTTACTCTCAAAAAGACAATTAGTGATGACATTACAACATAAAAAACTCTTAGAACCATAGCCATCATTACAAGATAGACAAACCTTCGGAATCAGGCAGCATAAGAAATGTAAACTATTCAATTCCTATTACAATTGCATGTGTACAAAAAATTGCTCTTTGTTAGTATCTCAGGTAGAGTCTTTTATTCCGAAAGCGTCAGCCAAATTAAAGTTCAAATTGCTTCTCATGGTTCTGCTCTTCCCAAATCCTCCATCACCCTTCCTCATCATTGCAGCAAACTCCCCATAATCAATACGGCCATCCTGCAAAAGTGGTGCAATTAGAGTGCCAAAATTTAGAATAATATCTTTTCTCGATTGATACTTTTGCCTCGGAGAAGAGAATGGTGACTTTAGTCAGTCATATCAAAGGAAAAAAAAAACACTTACATTGTCTTGATCAATCTCTTTGACAATCTCATCCAGATGAACATCACCCAGACCAAACTCTTTGCAAGCCTGTTGAAGCTCATCAATGGTAATGTACCCACTGGCATCTTTGTCAAAAAAGGAAAAGGCTGCAACTAAATTCTCCTCTCTTTCCATCTTGTTTAAGTGCAAGGTAGCAGCGAGAAATTCACCATAGTCTATTGTTCCACTGTTGTCTATATCCGCCTGCCAACATTGATGAAGTAAAAAGATTTTGTTAGGGGCATCCAAGTCAGTCATGTTAATAGCGTTGGATAAATTATGCAATTTAAATGGAAGAATATTAAAACAATTCTGGACAGTTTATGATGATCTATTAACTGCATCCATAAGAGACTTGATTTCAGATTCCATTAGTTCAGAGCCCACTCTTTTCAAGCCCGCTTTAAGTTCCTCAAATGTTATTGTCCCGCTATTATCTGTGTCAATCATTTTGAACAACTCTTTTAGACCACCAATCTCTTCTTCTGACAGTCTTTCAGCTATAACCTGCCCAAGGAAAAAAAGAATGTGACAGTGATCCATATATACACCAAAATAATTGTCACTGTAAAAGCACTGTCATTAGAAATATCAGAGATAATTGGTCCAAAACTAAATAAGGGCATACACATGGATGCCCTTTGATGATTGAGTGAAAAATCCAGACATTTTGGTTAGAACTTTACTTAAACCACAATTAATTGATAGATATAAAAATCACGTGCAGTCTGCCTACTTCACTATAGCCCGAAGTTACATAGAAAAAGAGAGCTCGTACCTAACCCTTATTACAACCAAAACTATTCTCAACAACATGGACTCATCCTCTGAATATATTATAAACAAGTAATAATATACTAAAAAGATATGTAAAATGAGTAGTCTAAAATGATATTTCTAACCGCATTTTTCATATAATATTGGTACACTACAAAAAAACACTTCTTGACCATTGTCAAGAAAAACAGAGTGAAGATTTCGAAACTAATAACCCTGTGTCTCAGTCTTATCAACCATTACAGTAACCTGAATGTTCTCAACGTGAAATTAACTCCCAGGTCGCACCCATATCATATCAATTTACGTTTCTTGTTATTCAGATGAAAATGATAACTTAATTCAGCATTACTTCGTTTATGCTGTTTTCCAAAAGATTGTACATGCACCCAAGGGGATTTAACCACAGAACTTACACTCCACCCTTGTTCTTACAGGGCAGGAGTACATCAAGACATCAGCACTTCTTTCTTTTCAATGGGATGTTCGGATTGCCGAGCACCTCATCTCTAGAAATAATACAAGCAAATCACCATTCATCTAATTATTACTTCTCTTGTATATGTAGAACTTTGGATTTCAAATGCTGTACATGTCCGACAATATCATATTCATCTATTATCCTAATTGCATTTCCATGGGGCCCTTACTAATGTCAGGTCTTGTTGACATAGATACGAGTATAATAAGGTGAACCATCGAATTAATGTAAAATCCCTTTGCCCTTTTGTACTTCCACCAGGCCAGATTGTGTTATTCTTTCATACAAGTTTTTTTTTTTCTTGGCAGAAGCCTCCCACCCTACTAACAAACCTACCCCGAAAAACTTCAGAAAGAAGAACAAAAAAAAAAAAAAAAGCAGGTAAAATCTACATTACCTTGGCAAATGCAATATTTGCTCTAGAAAACATGCAAGCAGCAGTCAGTGGTCTCATGAACATTCCACATTACGTTCCGTGTGTGTGTGTGGATGTGTATACTACCCTGAAAGAATTTATTCCATTTCCTTTACCATCAGGTTTTAATTGTTGAAATGTAAATTCTCACGTGAAACGAAAAATTAATTTACCAATTTACTACCAGGTTACTGTTGCAAAATGTGTTAGAATGATAGATATAGAAAGATGCTAGATGGTAAGAATTTATAAGACATACACGAAGAGCCATCTTTTTAAGTTTATTCATTGCTGAGAACTGCTTGAGGCGAGACAAAACAGCTGAATCTAGCGGTTTGTCTGGGGCAACTCTGTCATCCACAATCCATGGGTGACCTGAAATGAATTCACTTTAGAGTTGAACAAAGCTACCATTTGGATAAGTTGTAACCTGATCTATACAACTATCACATAAAACCTTTTGGCATAGTAGGTATTAGACCACTCACATAGGACTTCATGGGCAGAAATTCTTTGCCTTGGATCCCTCTCAAGCATCTTATACATCAGATCTTTTGCACTTTCTGAAATATTAGGCCAAGGCTCAGATTCAAAATCTATTTTGCCATCTAAAATCTGTCTGAAGATCCCTGCTTCAGTTTCTGTAAATATATGGAGAAAAGTTAATACTCATGTAATGAAAGAACCAAAGACCATAATGGTGTAAGTCTCACTGTTAAGGCTACTAGTCCATTGTGTAAGAGATTGTTACTAGTCAGGATCACTACCTGCCCAAAAAGGAGGAACTCCACTTAACAGGATGTAAAGTATCACACCAGCACTCCATACATCCACTTCAGGTCCATAAATCTTGGCTAACACCTCAGGTGCAACATAATACGGGCTCCCAACTACATCATAAAAAACTTGTCCTGGAGCAGAAAAAGATAGAGCAGTGCACGTAAACAACCATTGTTATGTAGGATGAAACACCATTCAAGCGTGGCATTGATAGTAAACCAGTTAGAAACAGTTAAAATAAAATAAGCTGTATTCTGCCAAAGGCAATATATTCGGAATTTTTGTTTCTACAAACCAGAATGTTTTCGATCCTGAGACTCAGACAATTTTATCAATGGATTGACGATAGCCCACAGGAATAATTGAATGTATTGGCATACTGAATAAGATATAGATTCCTTTTAGGACACCAATACCATGATAGATGAGCCATTAATCCCAAACTTAAAGGAAGATCCTAAGGCTTTTAGTTTAAATATAAAAAAAAAGCACCACATGACCTGTTTATGGAAGCTCAGAATTCTAGTGTTCTGTGTGCCAACCAAAAAAGACTAACGTACAGAAGGATATGTAGAGTGTACTAACACAATATAGCACCGCGTTCGAAAGGAAAAAAAAAAGTCCAAAAAAGACACTACCAAAACAAATTCTTCGCACTTGCAAACAGGGGATAGAGAAAAACATAAAGAAAAATAGATCCCCGGTCCTCGTATATGGAGTTTCATATGCATTTAAAATCTTCCCGTATCCAAGACTAAGAAGAGACACAACTTTATAATTCATTGAAAGGAAAACTGTCCTTGTATCTGCCATCAAGGTGACATTATTTTTCCCTAGGCAGTGTGGCAAGCACAAATCTATAAGAAGGATGGTTCAGGAAATTCTTTGATTGAAACAAAAGGCTCAAGAAATTCTTCAAACAGAAATGAAATCAAGCAATATTAGTTCAATAAATAATCAGAAATATATTTAAAAAGGTCAAAAGCCCAATTTGTAAAATAAGAATTACCCATGAACCCGCCACTCTTGAAATTAATATCAACCAGACCAACATTTCCATTTCAAACAAAAACAAAAACCAAGAAACAATAAAAATGGATCTCGTTAAATTAAATCAAACAACATATCCAGAAAGGAACCTGGCTTGTAGAAGACGGACAAGCCGAAATCGGTGGCTTTGAGCATGGCATCATCCGAAGGAGTATCAAACAAGAAATTCTCAGGCTTGAGATCCCTATGCATGACACCAAGAGAGTGGCAGGCCTCAACGACCCCAACAATGGTCTTGATGAGCTTGGCAGCCTCTCTCTCACTGTAATGGCCCTTCTGGACAATCCTATCAAAGAGCTCGCCGCCGGCGCAGAGCTCCATCACCAAGTGAACAAACACAGAGTCCTCGTAGGTGCCTTTGATCTGAACGACGCTGGGGTGCTCGGACAAGTGGTGCATGATCTGAATCTCCCTCCAAACGTCGTCGTAATCCTCGGGGGAGAGGAGCTTACGCTTGGGGATGGACTTGCAGGCGTATTGGTCGCCGGTGGGCTTGTGGGTGCAGAGGTACGTGGTGCCGAATTGGCCTTGCCCGAGCTTCTTGCCCATCAGGTAATGGTCTCTCAGTTTCGGAGTTTCGTACGGTAGCACTGTATGGCTGCTATGGGGCTTCCCCGATTGCGATGAAGCTCCTCTCGGCATCTCTTCAGATTTCTTGTTTCGTTCTTCAGATTTCTGATCCTCTCTCTCTACCTTTCCTTCGCTCTGAAACTGTTATTTCTGTTTCTCTTCTGTTTTGCTCTCTCTCTCTCTCTCTCTCTCTCTCTCTGTTTGTGGATTGTGGTTGGCCACTAACTGAATCTGAGTCTCATTTATTTACTATTTTGTTTTGGTATTTTTCTGATTATTTTAGTTTTATGCGGAAGTAAGATTGGAGAGAGGGGCTGCCTGAATGTTTCATAATTCCATGGTTGCTCTACGTCAGCATTTTATCACCACGATAAAGTGGGGGCCACAATCCATTTGGATCATATTTTATCTTGCTTCTTTTGTTGGAACCATGCTGTCCTTGTCACCTTTGGGTTTACAAATATCAAAGTTAGGTAGGAGGAAAATTATTATTATCAAAAATAGAAATTGAAAAACTATAGCATGAAAAAAATTTAGTCTACAATGTTACTTGTAAGTGTTGTAAAGATAGTGGGTGGAGCCCACATATTAGATTCTTTGTCAGCCACATCTTGGAGGAATTTTCTGCACACCCGCGTAAAGCTTGGCTGCTTCCATTCCATTGGCCTATAAATAGGCCAGCCTCACTACATGCAAAGACACACAAAAAACCAACGGAGAAGAGAGCCAGAAAGAAAAGGAGGAAGAAAAAGAGTGAGAGGAGAGAAATGAGAGCCGTTCTTCAGGAGAGAAAAATTAGTGAACTAGAGAGATTGTAAACATTGGCCTGTTTGGTATTTAACTTGAATCCAACTTTTTAAACTCAAAAACAGAATTTGAGTCCAAAACAAAGAAAATTTGTTTGGTAGCCCTATTTTTAAAAACTCAAACTCAAGAATAACTAAAAAAACACACCAATTATTAAAAACAAAAAATATCTGTTTTTTCAGTTTTTTTTCGAACAACCCACAAGTTTTCAAATTTTTAAAATTTAAAAATAGTTTTCAAGTTGCATACCAAACAAGTTTTTGAATCTTAAAAATAGATTTAAGAACTCCTTGTTTTTAAGAAAAATTAGGGTTTTTGAGTTCCCTATTTAAATAGGATACCAAACGCCCCCTAAGGTTGTAGTCCTATTATTTTACATAGTGAAAAAGTTACTGTTGTTGTTCTCTGAGGATGCAGGCATGATCGAACCTCGTTAAATATTGTGTCTCATTTACTTTACATGCAGCTTCAATATTCCCGCATCGTGTACCGTTTTCTATTGTCTTCGTTTTATTCATGTTCTCAACTCTTGTCCATCTTCTTTGTATCATTTTCTTGGATTCCCTCATTTTTTTTCCTATCTTTTTCTATCTTCATTTAATTATGATCAGACATCATGGGCATCTCGTTTTGTCATCTTACCATTATTTACATAGTAGGAGTCTTTATTTACCCTACACCTTATTCCTTTGTATCTTATCTTGATTTCCACTCATCGTCTTTTCCAACCTTATCTCGTTTTCAATTCAAGAAGAGTTTTTTTCATGCGAAAAAGGAAAATTATAAGGAAAAGCCACGCGGGCACGTAGGCCTAAAAAGATCAAAATAAAAAGGAGAAGAACACGCAATAAAAAGGCCATTCTCCCAGCGTTGAGAAGAGGAGAGATTGTGACCTAGATTAGCTAACCATCTGCCAAGAAATTTTCTTCTCTGTAAACATGTTTGCAAGCAACATCATCACAAAGGGAACACATTAGCATGATGTCTTGAATGAGCAACTTGATACTCCAAGGCAAGGCTATTATTCTTTCTAACCAAACACATAATCTCTGTTTGGGCCTAAATTCTGCGAGCCCAACCTATTTATGCAGCCCACAAACATGAGCACAACTTGGGCTTGATGTTTAAAAGAAACTGAAGAGCAACCAAAAATAGAAAAAGCCCAAACTAAATTCTCGAATTCTGCGAGCCCAGCCCAGAATTTATTAAGCCCATGATAATGAACAGTCTTGAGCTTTGAAAGAAAAGGAAAGTAGCCCAATCAACATTAGAGGCCCATGTCTTTTGCAAAAGTAGCAGAAGTTTAAAAAACACAAAAATAATAAGTAAATAAATCAATAAAATTACCAATTAAATGGTAATTCATCACCAAGCAGGTCTAAAACACCTCTAAGAGATTGGATTAAAGCTCAGCTTCTAAAGAATTCTTGCCACTTGATCTCAAAAGCAAGTCAGTAGATCTTTTCTTACTAAAAAAATGTTTTCCTAGAAGAGCCCCATATGACTACCTGACTTTGAAAAGTCAAAAATTTCAACTATCACAGAGGAGTTGATAGAGAGTTAATGAAGGTAGGTATAAAAGGAAGACTTCTCTAAATCTTTGCAGCCAAAAGATCAAAATCCCTTTATATATATATATATATATACAGAAAAACTCTATACCAAAGCAGGTGACCTTTCCAAGAGATAAGCAGACTACGATCTCAAGAGATAAGTAGGAAGCAAGGGAGTTGTTCAGACAAGAAAAGCAAACTGACCATCATGGCAGATTGTGTTTTTTCTTTTTACAAGGAACAAACAGAAACAAAAAGAGTCGGTCTTTCTTTCAGAAAAAGCAAAGAAAAGACCACCATGGGAATTGATTGTTGATGGTTCTTCTCTGCCAGAATAGATAGCTTCCCTCTTTTTTGGCATTTAGAAAAGAAAGATCTTTGAAGGATTTGCCACCCATTATTCAAATATTAAAAACCCCACTCCAGGATTTCCTATAAAATAAGAGAGAGGGTGAACAAATGGAAGACAGCCAAAAAAATCAATCAAGACAAAAACTCTCAAAGTCACAATAAACTCAGCACCACGTGTGCATCCTGGTTTTAGTATTGCTTGACGTTTCCCTATGTTATTGTACCCCGTCGGCGTGGTTGAGCAAAATGGTTTCAGGAAGGTTTGAAAAAAAAAATTTGTTGATGTTTTCATATGAAAAACGTATTATACATGTTGGAAATAAATAGTTCGAGAGGAACTTTAACAAGCGTCATGAAATTTTTATGCCGAGGATTGGAGGGAACAAAATTAGAATGGTGGAAATAAGGATTTCAGAAATAAGATAGGATGGCAACAGAGTTTTAAGATTAGAGGACTTAGTTTTGTTTATTCCAAACCTTCTAGGAAGCTATATTTTCTTTAATTACCTTAGGTAACCAAGTATATTAAGTTTTGTCTTCAGTTAAGTCAGCATGCTTGACTTTTGCCCCACGAGGCTTAGGGACATTCGAACCGTGGGAGCGAGGGGTGTAGCTCGGGTGGGCCCAATATCCATACTCCTTCAAGTGATATGTATGAAATTTCTATAAAGGGGGTAGATTGTAACAACCCAATTCTTAATTAATTTTTAATTATTATTTTATTGTGAGAAAAGATAATTTTGCCCCTAGAATAAATTATTAGAGAAAAACTGATTTTTGACCGGGAAGGAATTAGGGAATTTCGATAGCACCATTGCATAGAGCACAACGAAACGAGTCTGTAGACACGTAGTGGGCTCGAATCGGAGTTATAATGAAGTAAATACGATCAAAACATGTTGAGGGGCAAAATTGTCATTTGACAGATCAGTTTTTTTTAATAAAAAAACCCTTCTCTTCCATGCGACAGACTCTCAATTCTCTCTCTCTCTCTCTCTCTCTCTCTCTCTCTCTCTCTCTCTCTCTCTCTCTCAATCTCTTCGAACCATCGCCTCCGGCCATGGCAGCGTACAGGACCGGTGCCAAAAGGACCAGCTCGACTCCGCCTTCAAACCCGGGCCCTTCCCCGATGCCATGCGCCGCCTGAGAATGACTTGTTTTCAAGAAATCTTACTGGCCTCGATCTCTCTCCTCCAGTCGCCATTTCCGGCAAGCAAGGTATGGAACCTCGTCTAGTCTTCAAGCTCTAGCTGATGGTTGGGTATGATTTGATCAATTTCTAGTGTTAATAGTTCGATTTTGGGTTCAAATTTGGCTGAATTTCGGGTTGAGATTCCGGCCACTTCCGGCTATTTTCCGGGGTAGGTCCAAAAACAAAAGTGGCTCCAATGGATGTCTTGAACCTAGGGTAGGAAGCTTGGCCCTTAATTTTAAGATTTTTCAGTGAGCGGTATCACTTTGGATACTCACGCACTGCCGGCACGTGTGGGCAAAATGGGTGAGTTACATTATGTCCTAAAAATGATCCCTTAGTTGTCATGAGCTCGTAGTTGTGCTCGAATCCCATTTTGAACAATGTTTGAACCCCAACGGATCTCGCATATTATGAGTTATCCGGGTTGGATACATTTGAACCATTGGATCGTAGTCAATCTCATATATGTTGATCTAGACAATTCCAGGATCGGGTAGGATTTGATGGATCGTGTGAGTTATCCGGGTTCGATACATTTGAACCATTGGATCGTAGTCAATCTCATATATGTTGATCTAGACAATTCCCGGATCGGGTAGGATTTGATGGATCGTGGATTGGAGTCCCGGATACTCCGAAAAGGCCAGCCCTAGGGCTAGGGTTATAGAGACCGTCAGATCATGCGATCGTGATCAATCCGACAGTCCGATCGAGACAAAACTCTTGGGACATGTGTCCTAGGCAGATTGGAACCTCTAGGAACTCTCGAATGGGAATTTTGAGGTCGTGGACCCCACGGGGTCCCGAGTTGACTTTTTGGGACTTTATCGTTTTTAAGTCCCAAGGTACTTTTAGACCGCTCTAAACCTTGGGAAAAGCTACTGTGAGCATAGAAATGACTTTAAAGTTGGTGCACATACTTCTAGGAACCCAGGGCTAGGGTTTCAGATAAAATAACAATGATGTGATTTATTGTTGTGTGTGAGCTTTTAGGAAGTTCATGTACGTGCGAGTGTTCATTGGTTTAATTTTGGCATTAATTTCATGGATTAGATGACCATATCACTTATTATGAAATTATATGACTATGGAGTGAGTAGATATGATTGTATACATATGGATTGCTGAATTATATACATGTACTTATGTTATTTTGTATTTGGAGGTGTATTATAGTATGTGATGGTAAACCTAAAGGGTATTTTCGATAAGCAAGGTTTGTGAATTGATTTCTGGAAAATTGAGAAGAGAATATAAGCAAGGTTTGTGAAACAAGGAACTTTGAGATAAGTTTCGGAATATGGTTTTTAAACCCACCTCAGGAGTACCCCCCCAGTTGCCTTGAGACAGTTTGTTATTTATGATAATGCCCCACGAGTTTCGAGAAAGCCTGAACCGTGTGGTGCGAGGATTAAGGCTCAGATTGAAATGTTATCTCTGAGACCTGCGAGGAATGCGGCTCAGATTGAAGTGTTATATCTGAGACCTGCGATGAATACGGCTCGGTTAACTTTATGGTTTCGAGACCTGCGAGGATGGAATTGACGGACTAACATTGGAATTGACGAATTATTATTAGAATTAAAGGATATGTAGAATTGATGGCATATATGGAATTGACGGTATTAAAGTAATTGACGAATCAGAAATGGGGGTACGTCTAGGTGGAGAGAATTTAAGTTATGAAATGCTTTTAAACTAAATTGAGGATTTTATACAGTTACCATTATTTTCTTAAGCGTCACATTTGTTTTACAAGCGATATATATATATATATATATATAGATTCTAATCAACTTATTGATATATATATATATATATATATTCTAACCAAGGGTCTTCAAAGCTTATAAATCTTTAATTTAATTTAATTTATTATAATATGTTTATTTATCTTTATCTTTTATTATTTTATATAGTATTAAATAGCTTCAGTTTTTCTAGCATATTTTGCCCCACAAGACGTAAAGATGTCTGGATCGTGTGGAGCAAGGATTACAGGCCAGGATGTGTCACCAATGGTGCCACGAGAAATTGATGGTTATGGCTTTCCAAGCATGATTACTTGATATAAATGCTTTTATGTCATCAATTGATTGTATTGCCATGTGAGAAATGCTAGGAATCTTGAAACAGAAAGCTGAGAGGAATTATGAGAACTAGAGTGGTTTTGCAACTAAAGAACTATGTGTAGCTTGATCCCTCAGTAAGGGTACGTAGGCAACCTAATGCTACAAGGTGCAGCCACAAGTTGGAGTCTTTGAGATTGCTAATGTACTATGGATATTCTGAAAGTTGGAATGAACTTATTTTGCAAAATGATTTATTTGATTGGTTGAGGCTTGAGGCCAGAATGATATACTGTTGTTTTCTTGGATAAAATTTAATGCATGTTGGCAATTGGGTTATATATATATATATATATGTGCTTGTTTCACAGGTGGAGACTCTGCCGAATTTTCAGCAAAAGTCGGACTTGAATTTCATTTGGATTTGATAAAAAGTGCAATTTGGTCATTTGTGTCGACATTTCAGTTCAGTTCAGAGAAACAGTTTTACAAAGCGAGATTTCTCTCGTTACAAATTTGGTTCAGCACAAAGCCAAGTCAAGCAGAGTCCGGGTTTTTACAAATATGAAAACCTCAGCAAATTTACAGAAAGCCTTGGTCAAGTAGAACAGACACCATAGCACAGCTCCAACTCAGTGATCATCAATCCAGCCACTTTTGCCCTTTCCAGACTGAAGAGGCCTCAATTCTGACCTTTCAGCAAGCCTTCCATGGCCTGAAATAAATTAAAGTTTTGCCAGACTTAAATGTTGGTATCGATTTTCAGCTGAAACTCATTAGTTGAAGGTGTTGATGATCCAATCCAGCACAGACACATCCAATCCAGCCTGGTTCAGAGGCAGTTATCCAGGCAGAAATTGAAGTCCAACATCCTGTTGTCTTGCTTCGGAGTTGTCATTTCATTTTTTGACTCCTGTAACAGGCAATTCTGCCTAAAACAATTTGTCTTCTTTTTGTCTATTCTAGCCAGAACTACCCATTTTGTACTATGAAAAATTATGAAGTCCTCACCAGTTTGAGGCAAACAAAATAACTTACTTGGGAGATATTCCTCACCCAAATTCACAATTGCTTGTTCAAAAGTCAGTAACTTGCAGCGCAAGTTATCTATCTTTTAGAAGTATGCTAGGGTTTTAAACTACTAGCAGTGGCACGCTCAAACACAAAAGAAAGTTGACTTGTTGACCAGGACAGGGAGAAATCCAAGCTGGATAGAGGAGTGGAGCCCTTCTCATCCAAGAACACGAAGCTCCAATTATTCCAGAAGGCCCTGCACTAGTTCAGGCCCCCCAGAACTAGCCAGAACCTCTACCTATTCCACAACCAGTGGTCCCGTGCGATCAGCCCTTAGCACTTATGCCTGAGCAACCAACTGTGTTGCCCTACAGACCTAGAAGGATGGACCCCAATCAGTTCCCTCCACTAGCAAGAGGCAGGAGAGGTAGAGGGGGAATCAACCCTTTTGCCAACAATGACAGGAATAGACCGGGGACAAACTAGAGGAATCATCCAGATTTCAAAGAAGAGGAAGTTTTGCCCAGACCATACAGAGTAGAACAGAGGATTGAACACAACCAGCTAGAATAGGGGCAGAATTCGCATCCTATCAATGCCTTGAATGACATAGGAGCACTACAGAGGTTGATAAGAGAGATGATGGAACCTGAGGCCAGAAGAGGAGAAAGGCTCACCTATAGAAAGCCATATCCAGCTTATATCAATCAAATACCTCTATCCGCAGGCTTGAAGGTATGAAACTTCACCTTGTTCAACAGAGATGACACCCCTGCTTCATCAGTTGAGCATATAGGTAGATTCTCTGTTCAGTGCATAGCCATAGAAAATAACCCTCTGCTAAAACTAAGGTTTTTTTTTAGAAATTCTCTCTCTGGACAAGCCTTCACCTGGTATACTAGCTTACCAGCCAATTCTGTTCAAACTTGGGAATAGATGGAAAATGTCTTCCATGACTACTACTTTAGAATTCAGCCAGAGGTCACCATCAGTGATCTTGCAGCCCTCAAACAGAGCGAGGATGAGCCTGCACAAAACTTCATAAATAGGTTCAGGTAACTGAAGATGAAATGCCAAATACCTATGGAAGAGAGACACTTCATTCAAATGGCTCAAACGGCCCTTAAAATCTCTCTGAGGAAGAGATTTGACGAGATGTTGTTTGGAGACCTGGCAGAACTGGCAGATAAAGCATCTAAATACGAGGAGCTTATTAGGGAATAACAACAGAAAAGGAAATCCTCCAAAGGCACATATTACAAAACCCCATCTTCTTCAGTGCATCTGGTTGAAGTGGAGTTAGAAGAAGGCACAGAAGGCTCGGAGGAAAGGGAAGTTGCAGTGACGGAAATTGAGAAATTAAAACATCCCATCAGTCGCAAGGCTCTGACAATACCACCAAAGGACCAGAAGCCACTGCCATTTATAGGAGGATTTGTTCCAAACAAAGCAGTACAGAACAAAGTTTATTCCTTCGATTTAACCAAGGTTGATGCTCCGTTTGATATGATGCTACTGCAAAAAGCAATAGAGACACCTCTCAGACTGCCCAAACCACAGGAGCTCAAGGGCAGACAGTATTGCAGATGGCACAACTTTTAGAACCACTCCACCAATAGTTATGTTGTTTTCAGAGACGTTATACAAGAAGGAATAACAGCATGAAGGCTAAAACGGGCTGAGAAACCGCCCTCAGTAACAACATACCCTTTTCCCCAACCTCAAGTCAATATGGTCAACTTAAATTGGCCAGAACAGAAGAGAGGCAAACTAACAGAACGGCGTCACGAGAAAAACTAATTGCGATGCCATGACTCATAAGCCTTTTCAGGCATCCAACATCGTTTACTAGCCCAAAATCTAGTTCTTACAGTTTTTGGAAACTATGTTGTTTTCCCGTTTTAATTCCCCTGTTAATCCTAGGCTTTCTAGGAGTATTTGAGCATACTTTACCCCAATTGTCACGCCGCGTCACGGGGTCGCGGAGAAACAAAGACAGCGAGATGAATAAGACGACGGAAAGTAAACGCCCACGACAACCGAAACGTCAAAAGAGCAAAAAGAAGGGATGCAACACGAGGACTTCCCAGGAGGTCACCCATCCTAGTACTACTCTCGCCCAAACTCGCTTAACTTCGGAGTTCTGATGGGATCCCGTGCATGTGAGTTGGTATGATCGCATCCGTTAGCTTATAACGCCTAGGTGTATATAAGCCACGTTTAAGCCATGCCATATGACCATGGATTGGCTATCCAACGCCCCCCCGTGCGAAATGGCATGCCGTCGCATGGAATGGCATGGGCTGTCAGGCCTTGTCATCGCCACCCTTACCTGGTGCCACGCGCAGGCCTGCTGGGCCGCCGGTTCTGATTGATTGTGGGGCCTACTGAACGGAAACGAAGTTAAGAACAACCCTAATACAATAGTTTTGGCAGTGCGTCGATCTTCTTGTTCCCTTCCGGCGCCTAGATAGTTGGAGACGAGCTCCGCGGGGTGACGTAGGGCAGATGGCAGAAGCAGTTGAGGATGCAGTTGAATCAATTTTGACACAGCTGAATCTGACACAACAATGACACCTCTGTCAATAGGAACAACGGGACTGAGGAAGTTCCCATCTTGGTCGGGTAAAGATTGTTGATCGATTAGTATTGATTTCCCACAAACGAAGCCAAACTATTGTTGCTCAAAAATGGTCGGACACTTTTGGCCCAACTTAGTGATGATGTCACCTTCGGCCTTGTGGGATCTTCGGCAAAGCGGATGATCTGCAAGACAAAGAGAGCTCAGTAAGACCTTTGGCACTGGTGTGGTACCGACGAAAGCTCTCTGATGCTTAAATCAGAATAAATACGGAGTAAATAGTGATCTGGACAAAGTAATTGCTGAATTGCCGAATATCGTAGTTACCTTGTTTTGGGGACTTGTGTCCTTATTTATAGACTCTGGGAGATGTGCATCTTGAGTAGAATTTTGATGTAGGACTATGGGCATTACCTGAGGAGGTGCCACGTTTACCTGTGAGGAATTCTTAATAAAGTGCGTCTTTTGCTACGATCCAGGGTGCCAAAGGCTCACATTTCGCCGATGGTGCTTTGAGAAGCACAAGTGATTACCGATTTTAGCTGGTCCTCTCGTGGGTCCCTTATTTTGCATGTCAGGACCAGGTTAGATATGGTATAAACATTTGTTTAATGTGCAGTCTCAATTTTACGCACAGCATTTATGCATTTCTACAGGTCTCATTATTTACAACAATTTTATTTGAACAGATTCAGCCTATAAGAAGAATCAGTAGGGATTTAGGGACATTTGAAATAATGTAGACCCAATGAATTTATCCTCATAGACATATTGTGCTCCGGTGAAATAGATTTACAGTGAGTGGTAAAAAAATAAATTCTAAAACCGGACCCAGCATCGGGTGCATTGTGCCATACAATCTCCCTTGCAATCAACATTGAAACCCAATACTCTTGGATTTCGAAGGAGGAGGTTACGCAAAGATTTCCCTTTTATACCCCATTCCTTCTCCAACACCTGCACATTGGTTTTCAACTCATGTTCAAGATTACATCCAAGAACCTCCGGAAATTTTTTGAGCAACTTACATAGGTCATCGTCAGAGAGGCTTAAGCTCCGAAGATAGTCCAGTTTTTCTTTTACAATCTCAATAGTTGGTACCTCCTTTTTCCTTATTTCACCCCAGTAAGGTGAATGAACCAAGCCAAATGCTTTTCCAAGTATCTTGTCTCCCTCTTCAATAGTGATACTAAATGCAGATATAGCTTCCTGGCATGCTTCCCATGTCTTCCTCTCTTCATCAGTCAAAGCTGTATTTTCAATTTCTGCAGTTGAATGTAACTCCCATCTTTTGGGAGAGAAACTTGGTGAGTATGCCCGTCTGTTCAGATTTTGTGAAACATTTGGCAATCTGATATTTGGTGCAGCATTTATAACATCAGGCTGTAAGAAGAATTATCAGAATATTCTGTCAAATTTCAAAAGCAGAATGGAAATGCTAAAATTAGAAGTGATGCAAATGTTTGGAGACTAAAAGCAAAAAATTTTGAAGTCTGGAATACAACAAATAATTTGTTTCTTGGTAATATTTAGTAACAATTTTGTATTTCTTTTTAAATTCTTGGAATTACAAAACATTTCCTTTATAAATGGGTTAAGAAATGAAAGCTGTTTCTTGGGAGAAAAAAAAAAAGGTGATTTAAACCATGGAATCAGGTAGAAGGGCTTTAAAGAAGTCAAAGCTAGGATTTCAGTTCAGAGAAAGGACTAAGAGAACCAGAGGCTCGAACAATTCTTAGATTGATATAAATAATTCTTTGATACAAAAGCAGAGGCAATGTAAGCCTTTATATACAGTTGCTAACAACATGAAGTCCACTTCCTTCCCACCTTTGCCCTTATAACCCAGAAAACTACAAACCATACTAAAAAACCTCAAGCCTGCATCCCGAAACAAGTACCACAATTTGAAAGCAATAAAGCAGTGAACGAAAGGACGATCAGCTGCCTCTTTGCACGTGGTATACTAATGAGGGATAAGCTAAAATTAGGACCTTTAGAACAAGACATATCATAGATTAATTGACTACATAAGACTTGCACGAAAAAACTGCAAAAGCATTAAATTTGACAAACGAACCTAAATTTGGTTCTTGTTTATTGACAAGACTAACAAGTTCTTAATTTAGTTGTACTTCTCTTCGTAATGGTTGAAGATTATATAAGTTTAAGACCCATTTCTCTTTTGATAAAAAAGAAGAAACAGGTGATGAGGAAAAAACCCAATAAACTGCCTGTAAGATCTGTGAATTATTACGCATAAAGTTAGATTTGATACTCATCTGACACAAAAAAATAAACTGAGGGATGAATTAAAATTCATGTACTGAATTGGGACACATTTAAGTCATCATCTCACACTTTTCGGCACATAATGGTCTGTGCTCCCTCCCTCCCTCCCCCAGTCCCTCCCTCTCTTCTATCTTGTATTTTTTAAAGGGAACTGATTTTCCCACTCCTCTTTTGTCCACTTACACTCCCTTTTTTGTTATATTAAAAAGTATTAAAAAACAAAATGGAGTTTAAGTGGACAAAAGTGGAGTGGGAAAATCAGCACCCTTTTAAATTAGGCGATAATTTAAAATAATAAAGTCTGACACACAAAACCTTTTTAATCTAATAAGCAATGTTGAAACTCAAAGATCAATCACTTCCTTCACTTTTCCCCAACCAAAACACAACTCTAATGATTTCAGCTCTTTTTGGTGCTTTTTCTTTTTCTTTTTAATATTCACAGAAAGCCATAAAATAAATATTTTAAAAAAAGGAAAGGAAAAGAAAGAAAAGAAAATCAATACTAGAAGTCTGGACGCTAGAGTCTAGAGTGCGAGAGAAGTGAAATTAAATTAAAATGCAAGAATGGCTCAGCACAGGCAGCCAGGGATGGAGAGGTTGGGACTACGTGGCCACCATCTCCACCATTCCCCCTTTGCCCTTATAACCCAGAAAACTAAAACACACTAAAATTCCACAAATCTTTGGTCTTTTCCTTCCAACAAAACGATAATGTTTGTCAGTAAACAAAGATCCACAGGAAGATGTTATCACTAAATTCAACCTTGCTTCCCGAAACAAATAACACAATTTCAAAGCAATAAAACAGTGAAGGAAACTCTTCGCACGTGGTGTACCAATGAGGTGATGAGCTAAAATTAGGACCTTCAGAATGAGACAGATCATAGATTTATAGGCTACAGACTTGCATGAGAACTGCTATAGCACTAAATTTGCCAATACCTACATAATCTCAATGGACATAACATGACATTTTCAATCAAAGAGCATTGAGTAAAAAAACCAACCAACAACACAATCATTCACATTTGTATGTAAAGTGAGCTTTCAGCCCACTGGAAAAGAAGAGGGGACCCAAAAACCGAGCTATGACAACCTAACATTAAGTAAAAGAGCAGAGGGGACCAGAAACCTAGCCATGACAAGTGGAAAAATCACAATTTCAAATCATTAGTTTTTAAGTTGATTTCAACATGTAGCATCAATAATCAATGGTGTTATAACAAACAAGAGTCATGGCAATTTAAGATTATCAATATTTCCTTGAAATAGTACTTACAGTGGAAAAGCAAATGCGTGTTGCACAATCATGAGTTAGCAATGGAGAAGCTAAAGATTTTCCTAGCATCCCTGAACTGTCAAAAGAAAATTAGAACAAGAGTCAAATGAAAAGTCAATAAAGTCAAACAAATAAAACAGCTGACAGATGGTCAGTAATAACTATATGTTGAAGAGTGAAAATGAAACCAAACACCAAAACAAAACACAAAATAAAAAAACGGAACAGAGATAACGAGAATTCAATTGATGTCCTTATATGAAACTATGTATTCAGTAGACTAAACCATCATATCCATATAGTAAAGAGAAACAGATTGAAGAGAATGATTTTCGCTATATCAGAAAAGAGATGACAAGAGTATAAATACAAGAGAGGTAGAGCTGCCACCTCAGCTCTCAATAACAAACTCTCATAACTGAAGCTAACAAATTTAGTAACAGAAGCTGATTTTAACCGTAGATCTTTGTCATTATAACACGTGTCATCATCTGTGGTTTTATAAAATATAGCACCTAAGAATTTATATCCTGTCAAAAAATTAACCTACAATCTTTCCCAGTAATAGCAAACATATCAAGGTATTATTATCAATATGCATACACCAAAATTTTGATCAACCTTTTCCCAAATACATTGACACTCAGATTAGTATTTTTTTCCCATAATCTCAAAAGTACTAAATTTTCTCAGAAGAACATGCACAAACCCAAAAGTAAATGGTGGTTGCTCAATTCAACTAAGCATCTGTCCAGTAAATGATATTCAAAAAAGGGATTCAACTATATTAGTATTTTTCTTTCCATATTTCTTCCAAACTAGTTGAAACCTTCACTGAATGATTTTCCTGCAATGCACCCATACATATCTCACAAAAATATTTCCCTTGCTACAATGTCCATATTATTTCTGCCCTCTTACCCCTTTTGGCTCAATTAAGTCAGCAACCACAAAACAGAACAAGACCCGTCCAAAGTTCCAAACCTTCATCTAAAATTTGGGAAACCACTGATTTAATTTTTTTCTTACAAAACAGTACAATCATTGAGCAATAATGAATTAAGAAAATGGATATTCAGAATCACAAAACAGCAGGAAACAACGCAGGCAATTTCATATTGATTTTTTCGGTCAGCAATAAAAAATGGAAGGGAGAAGAATGGGAAGAACAAAAATTACCCGAGAGTAGTAGGAAGACGGTGTTAACCTGGTCACCAGCTCCAAAGGGCGACTGCGAATGTGAGAAGGAAGAGAGAGAGAGAGAGAGTGGCAGGAGAGAAGGTGGGTTCCACTCCAAATACGCGCGCCACAGATTTTTGGGGAGCGATCAAGTGGTCAACTCCCTCCGATTTTTCTTCAGTCCTGATGTTTGTTTAAGGGTGTGTTTTAATCGAAATTTTAAAAGATTATTTAGAGATTAAAAAGTTTAGTGGATTTAAATAAAATGTGATGACTTATAGGATTTTTATTTATGAATTTTTATAAGGGAGATTTACTGTTATACCTAATATAGGAGCCTAAATCATTAAAAAAAAAAAAACTATATGAAATGGACTTTAGAAACATATTCAAAGCCCATTTACAATATAACAAAAATGTTTTTAACTTCTTTTAAATTACAAAACTGCTATTGATTTTTTAAAACAAACTCAACCTCAAAACCTCATAAAAAAACTCAAAACACTCAATAGGGAATCAAAATAATTTAATAATCAAAATTAAATTCAATAGGGCCAGCTATCATTTTTTGGGTTTTTTTTCTGTTTGTTTATAGAAATTAAATGGTGTAGAGTTTATTTATAATTTTCGTGCTAAGAATGGATATATAACTATCTCTTTTTGTAATCAAGATCTTTTACTTATAAATTTAAATGATTTATATCATAGAATTTATAAAATTTGAAGGCATCGCAAAGATTTAACAAAACACGATTTATAACATTGTGTAATTCTATTAGGAATGAAAACCACAAAACAAAAAACACATATCCCTGTTAATCTCTATTATAAAGCCTTGCCAAAGCGGTCGAGTTCACTGGGATCACTGGTTTCACTACATGCAATTGATCGAAATGCATGTGTCAATGCTCATTCAATGTATTTGTGAACTTGGATTATTAATTTCTATTTTTAACAAATGTTCACTCCGAGAGGAAACAAGAAGGCTGGTGTAGGTGCAATTGGTGATTGTAGAAACTGAGTTTTCTATATTTCTGAAAAGAGATATTACAACCTATTTATATACAAGGTATATGATGGTAGGCCTATCAGTTACAACATAACGGAAATACATTGATAGCCTAATAATATCATAACAGTAGAAGACAATGAAATGCTACCATTCATTGGCTTTAAACCACCCTTTACTAGTCATAACTCTGATAACTGCCTAAGATTCCCCCATAAACTGGACACCGGTGATCAGTTAATAATTGTATATCATTTTGTACCCTTCTCGCTTATGATTTCGATTTGTTTTTGAGTTAAACTTGTGCTTTTAATTTCTTTTGTGTTTGTCATTTAGTTAATTGAGCCTAAGGTAGCAATGGTTGCTTTGGATAGGAAAATATGAAAAATGGTGCAAAAACGTGCAGACTGAGTTAGCAATTCAATTCAGCCTTAACATCTTCTTTCGACCTTGGATTGGACCAAATGACATGTGGTTGAAAAGCTAACATTCTGAACTTAAAGATGGAGGGCTTAAAGTCGTCATTTGCCTAAGGGAAGCCCAATCTGGAAGCCCATGAAGTTGCTAGTCATGCTAACCTAAGGATGAGCTAAGGGCTAGTTTGGCATTGCTGTGCTTTTAAAAAAAACTGCTTCTGCTGTGCTGTGAAAATAATCAGCTGTGAAAAAAAACAGCTAGGCGTTTGGTAAACTGTATATGAAAAACTGTTGTGAGTAGTCAAAGTGTTTGGTAAATTTTTATCAGAAGTGCTTTTAGTATGTATAATTACCGAAAAGGGCATGATGATGAAACTGTATGTTTTTTTCTTCATTCTTTTTCTACTTTAAAAAAAGAAAACAAACTTCACTACATAAATTTGTTTTCTTTTTTTAATTTACACTTTTTAATTTATCAAAATTTGTAATCTACAATTAGCACACATATATTACCATAAATTATAAATTAATATTAACAAAAGTAGTTCTAAATATTGTTATATTAATAATAACAATGTGTTTTGAGGGCTTCGGAGGCATAACAAATATACAAAAATTGTTCAATTTTAACATGCCTAAATAGATCACTACAATATAAAAGAAGCTAATTAGATGCATTCATTAAACTTGTAGCGATGCTATTTCTCAATGCTTCCATCTCTTGTGTTCCATTGTCATTAAGACTATGAAGTTCTTGTTGTACATCAACATCCTCATCTATCTCTTCACTTAAGATATCATTTGAAGCATCAAAATGTCTATCATGTTGGGCATGCCTCCTTATATAATTATGAAGTGTCATTGTAGCAATGACTATCTTCACTTGCTTGTTGAATGGATAATTAGGCATATCTCTTAAAATTTTCCATCTTTTCTTCCATACTCCAAAGGTTCTTTCAATAACGCTCCTAAGAGAAGAATGAACATGATTGAATACCTCTTTATAACCAGTTGGTTGGCTTCCCCTACAAAAATCCGGGAGATGATACATTTCGCCTTTATATGGTCCCAAATAACCTCTCATCTGTGGGTACCCTGCATCTACTAAATAATATTTCCCTGTGAAATACAACATTCATTTTTCTTAATATATATATATATAATTGGACTAAGTAAGTAATGAAAAACACAAAGGTTAATTGACCATAATTCTTACCGCTTGGAGGCTTAGGGAAATTTAAATTTTCATTGCGTAGAACCGAAAGAAACACTCTTGTATCATGTGCAGTGCCCTCCCACCCGGCACATGCAAATATAAATTGCATGTCAAAGTTACATACGGCCATAACGTTTTGAGTTGGCATCCCTTTCCTACCAATATAAGGTACTTGATCTTGAGGTGGTATTGAAGCTTGAACATGTACTCCATCTATAGCCCCCATACAATCCTAAAAATGATAGTTGGACAAAATTTTCAATGTGTATAACTCTAATTAGCAACAAAAATGAGAGAGAAGTGATAGATGCAATTTTTACCTTAAAATGAGGTATATATCTAGAATCTCCCAATATTGCTTGTGGAATATCACTAAATTCATGATCCATCGGTTTGATGACATCCATTGCCATACGACATATAACATCCAACATGTAACTAAAATATCTACTCACTGTCTCACCCGAGTGTTGAAATCTTTCTTGTGCTAACCTATTCCCCACACCATGTCCTAGCATGTGTACAAACATTTCCAATATCTCAATGGAATTCATATTCCTAGAACCCCTTAACCCATAATTAGATTGCAACTCATTAGATAATCTGTAAAATACATCTTTCTCCATCCTTAACATGGCATGACATCGCCTATCATTCCCATGTAATAATTCCATCAACCAGATATTACCTGTTTGTGGAGAATCCATACAAGGATTTTTATGAATATATTTCATATAATATAATTCAATTGCTCGTGCAGAAGCGCATATAGATAGGTTAATCTCCGCCTCTTCATCATCTAGATTGTCCATATTTTCAAATAAACCTGCAATGTATAATTATAATCATCAACACTCCCAATTAATCATAATCTATGATGTAAATTAAGTCCAAATATTAATTCATTGCAATAAAGTGAATTATCCAAACAACATAACCGCAACAAAGTCATAAGTCAACCAACATAAACACAATAAAGTCATAAGTCAACTGCCCTATTGGTTGTTAAATTCATAAGTTAGCCATGCAAGCTTGACATTAGGAGTCTTCATGGTAGAGAACATCTCTCGCTTCTCTTGATTCAAAAATAATCGAGTCGCAAACATCCACAAAGTGCTAGTAGGTTCACATCCAGGTAAAGATGATACAACTTCCATCACTTCAGGAATACTACTGCCCAGTTGCATTTTCATCATCAATGATGTTGCTGTGCTCCTACTCTCAACTACACCAACAAGGCGATCAATTTGGCCAGCTAGTTTTTCAGCGCCTCCAACTTTTCTTCCTTTCTTATCTTGCTGTTTTTTGTTCAATTGTTCAGGTGCTCTCCTTTTCCCTTTCTTTGTAGCATTCTTGATAGCTTGAATTGTTTCATCTGAGTCATCACTTCCTTCGAGTGGAATAACATCACCCATGGATGCCTCTTCAGTTTCTGGTGGGAGTATATCACATGAAGGTGCCCAAGCATATTCACCAGTGGCCGTGGTATTCATGAACATCCTATCTAGCTTCTCCTCCATCTCAGGAATAATGCCTTTTTTACGCAACTTTGCATATTCAGCATTTATCTACATTATAAAGACATATGGATTGTTAATATAAATGCATGTTAATAAAATAAAAAGGGGAAGACAAAAGATTAATCTAAAAAGAAATATTGCACACACCTGAATTTTATTATTCCACCACTCATCAGATGCATCAACAGTACCCTTGCTCGAATTCCATCCTAGACCAGTTTCTTTGCCTACGAATTCTTTCCACAATTTCCACTCAATTTTGAGTGCATCCCACTTATTTTTCAGTTGCCCCTTATCATAATTATTTCCTGTCTCTTTACTAAAGTTAACTCTCAAATTTTCCCATCCTTCTTTTTTAAAATGAGTGCCAGGACGACGTCCGGCATCCACCTCCTTGATGCACAAATCACAGAATATGGATATATTATGGTTATTTCATGTCGCTGGAGCTTTTGATGAACTTCCCATATTCTTTCCCATCCTTACTAAAGCAATATGTGTTGAGTATGAGAAAAAGAAAATAGCAAATAATTGTCCTAATATACATTATACTAAAAGCATAAAAATAGCAAACTTTCGTTTTCCCACAGGTATGAATATTCATCTATATTATCCACTATATGCTATATGTTTAAAAATGATGACGGCTCCCAACAAAACTTCCTTAAACCCACTTCTCAATCTCAACAGGGGACAAAGAGTCCAAGCATAGAGTATTCCTAATGATTCATGAAAGAAAACCAAGAACAAGAAGAATCCACACATGAAAATAAACTGATCACCTTCACAATTGACATAAGAACAAGAACTATATAATTTTCCTAATCTTTAACATATATTACTTGAGGAACTAGCAAGCCTATTTTGCCAAGAGGAGACAAAGATAACATAAAGTCTTAGCCAATATTTCCAGCTTCTAAGGCAAGATGATATTGCATTCTCATAATTTACTGAGAATGCAATTTCATACCAATTTACAAATTTATATTTCAACCATAGGTCAGTTTATGAGTTCCCCACCACAATGACCAGCATGCTACAATCACTTTTGATAAAGCCCACCAACACAAAAAATATAAATAAAAGGAAGAACTTCAAACCATTACCCAATCCAAAATCTTCTAACACAATAATAAAGTCCACCGACACTAAAAAATAATAATAAGGAAGAACTTGAAACTATGACCACTAAAAAATAAAAGCTTTGTTTATAAAAAATCTTCTAACACAATAATGGACAACAACTTAGATGGAACAGCAGAGAATAGGATTTTTTTATATTTTTTTTTCATTCTTGAGAAAAGAGAAGCCCCCAAATCTGGAGCTAATGGCTTCTTCACTCTTTTCTTGTCTTCTAACTAAAAGAGAACTAAAACTAAATTTGAGCTTGAAGACAACAAGGTGAGGACATTGGAAAAATCAACACGGACCTGACTTGGGGACTTTGGTTGCAATCATATATATACATATATATGCTATATATATAATATAGATTTTCATAGAACTAGCAAGCCAACTCTGTCTCTCCCGTGTCTTCCCCCTAAAGCCCCAAGAACACAAATCCCCAAATTTCATAGAAACCAAACAAAAAACCTAATTTCATAACATATATAAACCTAAAAATCATAAATGTAATGGGAGATGAACTCACTGATAAGTAGCTGATTGTTGTCGGCAATTAACGTCCTTGATTGAGATGGAGTTTTGAGATGCAGGGGGAGGAAGAAAAAGAACAGTGAGAAGAGCAGTCTGTGAGAAGTGAAGGTCAGAGAGTGTGAAGTCGCGAGATCTATTTTTTTAGAGGGTTAAATGTTGTCATTTTGTGAAATACTTAGGGGTATTATAGGGATAATCAAACTTTCATTAATGAGAAAACCGGCTCTTTTTTTAAGCAGCTTTTCAAAGCACCACATACCTGACTTTGAGTTTTTGCTTTTTATGATGGGGGTTTTTAAAATAAGCGTGTTTTTTTGGGTTTACCAAACACCCAACTCTTGCCAAATTTTTATTAAAGCCGCTTTTTAAAAAAATTAAGCACTGCCAAACGCCACCTAAGTGTGCTTGGCCATTCTGACCTAAGCATGAGGTGATTTCTGACGGTGGGAAAGTTAGGTGAGCTGATTCAAGTGGAGATTTCCAATAGTCACAAGAAGTAAAGAAGATGAAATGGGTGTTGTTGGTGAATCAATTTTCAATTGCATTGGTGTGTTAGGTGAAGTAGGTGTGGTTGGTGAACTCAATTGTAAAATCTGATTCACCTAACCCCTATGCTTATAAATAGAGAGTCTTCAAGGAGTTGGAGAATTCATCATTCATTCATATTCCATCACAGTGTACACAAAGAGAGGGAGAGTTAAGAGTCACAAAGGGAGAGAAGAGAGAAGGCAGCAGCTGGGAGGCTTTGGCCTTCTAGCAACCATGGGGATGAAGTTTTTCCATCTCTAGCATGCTGTCTGTGATTTTCTTCCCTTAGAATATTCGATCAATAGGTTCCCCTTTCTTCTTCCTCAATCTCTTTCTCCCTGCAAAACCAAACGGAGTAAAATGACCACACCCAGGGAGTGTTGGCCAAAGGCCCTCCGATGCCTAAGTTAGTTCGATTGATTCATAGAGAAACAATAGCTAAAAAGGGTACGGAGCTCTCGCGGGGAGAGAACCAGGTGGCTAGAGCCTTGTGTTAGAGAGAGAGAGGGAGGTGGTAGCAAGGACGGGAATTTATGTAGTAATTTGAGAGCTTGGAATGGCTTACCTCATGCCATGCATAGCCTTGTATTTACAGAGCCTCGTAGGGCTAGGGTTTGGAGAAAATAATCCTTGTTGGCAAAGGAATTATTTTTCCTAATTTTAGGAGATTTAAATCAATTAGAGATTTGATTTAATGAGAATCAAATCCGTAATTCAATTCAAGGGAAGGAAATATTTGACCTAGGCATGTAGTAGATGTGATTGACTGTTGGGCTGGACTTCCCTCTTGGATTTGGGCTCCTGCTTGGAGGAGGTTATTGACTTGCTAATTTTATGAACACTTAGTTGGAATGGGCTTGAGATTCCTTGTAGGTCAAGGAACTTTGATCCCTATAAATATAGAGCTCCTCCAAATTATTCTTAATATCACGAGTTTGTCCCTCTAATTCCGTTAGTGGGAGAATCGTTCCAGCTTGCCCAAGGGAATTTTTTTTTCTTTAGCTCTAACTTTTGGCAGTAAGGAGGTGGTCTAGTCGAGTGGCTTTTGGCCGTTGTCGTGGCTTCATGGTCAAGTAGTGATAAGTGTGGGCAAGGGCTGGAGCATGGAATGGTAGGCAAGCTAGGGCCTACATGCGCTAGGCTTGGAGCGAACGCATAGAGGCTCTAGGCTCGGAGCTGTGGAATGGAGGCGCTGGGCCTTGTGCGTGATGAGGGCTTGCATTGGGCAAGCGGGACACGCATGCTACAGTGCAGATAGGCCTAGCGAGATGTCGTGGGCCTCTTGCGCTGATGCAGAGCAAGGAGGGCCTCATGCGTTGCATAGGCCTGGGCTGGATTAGTAGCGTTAGAGCTAGCGCGGCGTGGGCCTGTGCGATGTAGCATGCGTAGGGCCTTGCTGCCATATATTTCTTCTTTTTTTTTTGTTTTGTTGCTTTCTTTGTTGTTCCTGCCATCTCTTTCTTTTCTTTTCTTTTTATTCTAACTTGCAAAATAAATAAATAAATAAATTGTCTTGTAGTTGTCGATCACATCTTCTGAAGATGCTAGCAAATCACTAAGCTCTCAAGTTCCTTTGTATCTGTAAGGAGGCTCCCAAGTGTACAGGAAGAGGTTCGTGGCTAATCTGCACCGCATTACAACTAAAGCTCTGTTCCAAAAGTGGCAGGCCACTTATGCTTCTGCAATTTCTGATGACGTGCATGTCTAGCAGGAGAAGCCTTTGACTGATGACGTGCCTTGTGTGGATGCGAATGATCCAGATGCTAGGATAATGACCTTACGTCCCATTGTCAGAGCTTTTCAAGGAGGTGTTCTGTGCCATGAGGTGTGATCCGAGTTCGTGCACTCCGAACATCTACCGGGCAATCATGTGTTTTAAGAATCTGAACCGTTTCTTCAAGTTGGAGCTAACGGTGGGAGAGTTCTTCTACTTCTTCAAAGTGAGGCACTATAAGCTAACATATGTGATCATACCAACTCACATGCATCGGATCCCATCAGAACTCCAAAGTTAAGCGAGTTTGGGCGAGAGTAGTACTAGGATGGGTCACATCCTGGGAAGTCCTCGTGTTGCATCCCTTTTTTTTGCCTTTTTGACGTTTCGATTGTCATGGGCATTTGGTTTATGTCATCTCATTCATCTGGCTTTCTTTGTTTTTCCACGACCCCATGACGCAACGTGACAATCGGGGTAAAGCATGATCAAATACTCCTAGAAAGCCTAGGATTAACAAGGGAATTAAAATAGGAAAATAACAGAGTTTCCAAAAACTGTAAGAGTTGGATTTCGGGCTAGTAAACGATGTCAGATGCCCGAAAAAGTCCACAATTCATGGCATCACGATGAGTTCTACTCGTGACGCCATTCTCTTCAAATCGAGGGTCCATGGGCCCAATTCTGAGGTCGGAACCCAGATCTGCGGTTTGCCCAATTTGATGTTGCACTCGCGTCGCTCAACCAACTCTTTAATTGTTTCCGCCATCGGTCCCACGTCTCCCAATGGAGCTCGTTCCCAACTAACTAGGCACTAGAAAGGAATGAAAATGAAAAAACAACAGGACCGACGCATTGCCGAAACTATTGGGGTTGTTCTTAACTTCCTATTGGTTTAATAAGCCCCACAGCCGATTGGAACTGGTAGTTCAGCAGACCTGTGCATGGCACAATGTAGAGGTGGCGACGACAATGCCTGATAACCCATGCCATTCCATGCGACTTGCCATTTCATGCAGGAGGCGTTGGATAGCCAACCTATGGTCATATGGCATGGCTTAAACGTGGCTTATATACACTTAGGCGTTATAAGCTAACAAATGCGAGCATACCAACTCACATGCATCGGATCCTATTAGAACTTCGAAATTAAGCGAGTTTGGGCTAGAGCAGTACTAGGATGATTGACCTCCTAGGAAGTCCTCGTATTGCATCCCTTCTTTTTGCTCTTTTGACATTTTGATTGTCGTGGGTGTTTGCTTTTCGTCGTCTTATTCATCTTGTTGTCTTTATTTTTCCACGACCCAGTGATGCAGCGTGACAATCAGGGTAAAGTATGCTCAAATACTCCTAGAAAGCCTAGGATTAACAAGGGAATTAAAACAGGAAAAGAACAGAGTTTCCAAAAACTATAAGAACTGGATTTCGGGCTAGTAAACGATGTCGAATGCCCGAAAAAGCCCATGAGTCATGGCATCGTGACAAGTTTTACTTGCGATGTCATTCTCTTCACATCGAAGGTTCATGGGCCCAATTCTGAGGGCGGAGCCCATATATGCGGTTTACCCGATTTGCCGTTGCACGCGTGTCGCTCCAGCTCCTCTTCAGTTGCTTCCGTCATCTGTCCTATGTCACACCATGGAGCTCATCTCCAACTAACTAGGTGCCGGAAACAAACGAAAATGAAAAAATAGCGGGACTGACGCACTGCCGAAACTTTTGGGTTGTTCTTAAGTTCCTTTTGGTTCAATAGTCCTCACAGCCGATTGGAACCGACGGTTCACCAGGC